>CM024757.1:138179933-138224524 GCA_014218235.1 Colocasia esculenta
ACAAATTAATTTGGCCCACTCCACGCAGGGAGGTAACAGGCTACAAAGTAAATATCCTGGGATTTTGTAGACCGGCAAACATGCAAGGCCCGGATGGACGGCCTGTGTGGAGACAAACCTGGCGAGAACTGGGAGTCGAGGGCGACTGGCCGGCACTGTCCCAGAAGGGTATTGGGGTCACTGGGGCTAGTTGGGGTGGCTGCAGGCGATTTGAGTGCTGATGTGGCAGTGGTACTGGCATGCTCACAGGGACAGGGCAAGGCAGAGGCAGGCGCGTGGCGCGGGAGAAGGGGAACGCGGGCTAGATGGCAGGGCAGAGGGAGTGTTGGCGGCTGCAGGTGAGGGGGCTCGACGCTGAGCAGGGGTGACACAGGCAGCACGGAGGCAGGCGATGGCGGGCGAAACACTATGGGATGGAGTTGGCTGACGTAGAACTGGAGAGGGTAGGTGCACACGCTGTGGCGAGGCGTGCGGCGCTGGGTGAAGCGGCTGCACGCGGGGCTGGGGTGCTGGCATGTGCCAGCACAGGCACCAAGGGAGGATGCTGCGGGAGGGGTCGGGCTATCACAGGGGTGGCGTTGGGCAGGCGGGTGACAGAAGAAAAACTAGGGGAGGGGCCTTCGCGGCGAGGCTTCTTGCCGAGCCCTTCACGGGTTTCTTTCCATCGCGGAAGAAGGAAAGCAGCGGCTCCAAGCTTTTCTCAAATGCAAAATAATATCTTCTATTTCTCCAAATCGGGTGTTTACAAGTATTTAAAGAAGTTTGGGCTAATCCCAATCCCAATAAAACACCTAAATACCTACCATATTAAAACACGTCAAAGTAATCCTATCAGAACTAAAATAATGGTAAAATTCGGAACAAAAATAAGTAAAAATAGGAAGATACTAAATGGGCCCCAATTGGGCCATAACTACAGTCTGTAGACTCATGGATGTAAACTCTACACCATGGGCTCATCGCCCAACCAGATCGACGCCTCTGTAGCATGTTGTGCTCCCCGATGGCGATAAACCAGATCCAGGTTGAAGCGGACCCGGGCTCGTGTCATCACTATCCTCATTTCAAGTCACTTGGAGCCATTTCAAGCTTTAGAGATCATCTCCATCCTCTCAAGCACATCGGAGCTCGTGGAGGCTTCTTACATCTTTGCCATCTCCGGCAGCGGGCTCCTCACTTCGCCATATCTTTTCCCTCCCATCATTTTATTTTTTTTTACTTCATTGCTTTTAGTGCATTCATCACACAACTCTTACACACATACTTCATTTTCTCCACACCTACATTTTAAAGGTTTAACACCACTCCCACGAGGTGTGTTAACGCCCATGTCATTACGTTTGTCATCCCTTTCATTTGATTTGGTGCTACACTTCATAGTCTAACCTCTCTTTTCACTTATTTGTTTTTTTTTCTCATTTTTTGCAAGGTAACCGTGAACTAAGTCTTCTTCGCCGGCCAGCCGATGGAAGGAGTAGAAGTCAACCCGCAATCATAACTCCCGCGATCTTTGGGTGAAGGTAAGTACCATCTGCGTCTTCTTTACCCATTTCCTTCGACACCTACGTGTGTCTGGCGATCACACTCCTTCTTGTGCACTCCTCACTCTCTCCTTTTATTTTTATAAATCTTCTTTTTTTTAATTACTCTTTGTGGGAGTGTTTGAAAAAGCACGTTCACAAATTGGCGATCACGGTGGGACATCTTTCACTTTAGTTTCGGTTACCTCTCCTTCGCCACCCACGTGTGCCCCTCCTTCGACACCCACGTGTGTCTCTTCCTTCGTACCCCATGTGGTACAACCCCCTCTTTTCGTACCCCACACGGTACTATTTGAGATTTCCACCATCATTACCAATTTTGTGTTAGTGTTCTTTTCTTTATATTTCCATAAAATTTGATTAAAAAAATCACCATCATCTTGCTCCCCTCCCCACTTGCTTACTTTCATCCAAGGAAAACATCTTGAGTTGACTCCTGCTTGACTTCAACTTGTTGATTGATAGCATCATTTGTTGATTTACTGCTTTGATATAAACTCTCGGTTGCTTTTGAATTCACGACGTGTTCAAACGTCGTGATTTGTTCTTTTGTGCAGTGGCTTAACCTGTCACGATTCTGTGACAGACGCCGGAGGGAGTTGTCGTGGCTCTTACAGCTTCTGTGAGCTGTCAGATACGCGACCGACTTAACATACGCGATTTGCATTGAAGTGCGACAACTGAACTCGTCGCGATTTATTTTGTTCACAGTGAGCAGGGTTTCTATCATGTTGCATTATTTGCATTGTTTGTAGGGCATATTTTGGCCGAGGGACCTCCTTCCCTCCTTACACTAGGATCTAAACACCTCTCTCGGTGAGGGCTATCTCTCCATTGGGTATTCCATCTCATTGGACAAGAGAATCCTCACCGGGACCTCTGTAAGTCTCTGTACCCTGTGGATTCCCTCACAGTGGACCGAGCAGGTTGTACCACCCCGGAGACCCGTGTTAGGATACCTATTAGGGTGAGGGAGTGTGCTTAGTAAGCCCAAAGTTCTCATCTTACCCATTTAGGCCCATACCTACTTTGGAGTGACAAATTTTAAATAAAATCCACTTTGAACTATATTGGAACAATCAACTGGACGTAAGCATCCCCAAGTGTGTGATTAAAAGCCATTAACTTCTTCTCTCAAACATGTTTGAGTAGTTACTTGGTAGTTGCTTGTTAATCAAACTTGTATGTTTAAGTTTCATGTTACTTCACTCAGGCAAATCCCTCGGATTGGCTGAGTACGAGGATATGGCTTACCATGAGGATATATATGATGAGGTGTATGACTCCAATCAAAAACTTGCACAAATCCATAATCAACCCCATGATGGTCCATCCACTTCGCATGTCAATGCGATGGATTCACAATCTCCCCACCCTCCCCGAGGCATGCCACTGCAAATGCCTCTGCTTCTATTGATCTGTCCCAGCTTGTGGACATCCTCCAAAACCTCCAAGCCTCCCAACTCCAAGAGGTTCAAGTTCTCTAAAGAGGAAATCCATCCCGAACCTATCCAGTCTCTCCACCCAAACACGGGTGCTTTCTATGCTGAACCCACTCGCGACCCAATGGTTCGAGCCTCCCCTGCCCCCTCGCAGGCCAACTCTATTACACATTCTCGCCCCCACAGCCCTGTTGGGAGGCCCACCCTTGTTCGGCCAAGCCCCACCGCGACAAGGCCCATTCACCCCCCTCGGGCTCTGGCCCACACTTCTGCGCCCGCTGGCGCACCACTTCACTACAATTTTGTTCAAGTGAGTGCACCCCAACCTCATTCCTCTGGGGTGCCTCACAACCTTCTTCCGATCAACTCACCCAAGCCCTCTTGGCGAAGGTGAGTCATCTTGAGCAAGATTTGAAAAGGGTGCCCACACCTAAAGATTCTTTTGAACTGGCACTTCCTTCTATGCCAGTCTTTCACCTTCCCCCTTCCGAGCTCCCAGTCTACCACCGCTACAATGGTAGTGACAACCCATTCATACATATCAAGAATTCATGTACGAATCCTCTTTTTGGCAGAATGACAATCGTGCCCTTGCTTTTCTCTTCCAGAGATCATTAGATGGGCCCGCCTCTAGTAGTTCTATTCTTTAGAGCCCGCAGACGCCGAGGATTTTGAAGCAGTACAAAGGAAGTTCTTGCGGCGGTATAGGGATCGGTCGGTCCGGCATTGTCAATCTCCGACCTAATGGCTAAGAAAATGAAAACTGACGAGGAATTTGTACACTATGCTGACAGGTGGAGAGCTATGGCTGAGAGGCTGAGAGATCCGTTATCTAAGCCAGAGCAGGTAAAATGATCACTGTGAATGCCACGCCGTAGTTTCGGCATATCCTGGCAATGAATAAGCTGACAACCATGGAGGAATTGTATGAGAGAGCCCGCTCTATCCAGACCAGCTGAAGGTCTCTCCAATTATGGCTATGTTTGAGCCGAAGGCCTGGACGTTCAAGAAGAGCAATGGTACTCCCCCTACTGATGGTCCCACAACTAAGGGAGTTATGCAAAATGAGCAGGAGAGTGCTATGGGTAACCCTAGCCCCTCCACCTACCGTCCTAACCCTAATCCTAGGCCTTAACAGCCACAGCAACCCCAGTTCGAGCCAAACAATCCTCTCATATTTAGGGCACCACCCCAACAACCACAACAACCTCGGCAACCTCAGCAGCCCCAATATCAACAACCTCCTCCCAACCAATACTGTCAAGCTCCTCCACCACCTCCTCAGTACCGCCAGGCACCACAGCCTCAGTACCGCCAACCTGCCCCTCCCCAATACCAGCAACAAAAACCTCCTCCTCCTTCACAATACAACCAAGTCCCCCCTCCAGGCACCTATGACCCTCAGCAGCCTAGGCGCCCCCATGGCCCAAGAAGAGCCCATTATCCTCCATTGCAGGAGACTTTACCCGATATCTTTAACGCTCTGATGGCCGCCAATACACTCACTTTGTCGAGGGAAAGGCTACAATGGCCTCCTAATGTTGATACTTCTTGTTATTGTGCATTCCACTGGGGACCGGGCCACACTTTGGAGGCATGTTTTCATTTCAAAGGCTACATTTATGATCTGAATGATAATGGAGGCATAGACTGGAAGGAGATGAGGAGTACATCACCGAGATGAAGGCGAGGAGGCCTCCTAGGCAGGACCAGCAACAGCAACCCCAGCAGATGGCACAGAAACCCCTACAGCAACACCTAACATGGGCATAGTTCAGAACTCCCTCCTAGAGCACCAGGCTCTGAATCAGCAAGTCAATGCCCTCAGGGCGTCTCCCCGCACCGAAAGTAAGTACACCCGGCAGGTCGATGGAAGTATCCTCCACCTCTACCTCTACCCCCCAATCCTCCTTTACCCTACCCCCCTTTATCCGTAAACCCACTCCCTCCAACCCACTACCCTCCTTTCTACGCATCCCTACAACAGCCGCACATAGCCCATCAACCTCTAGCCAGCTAGCCAACCCCCACTCATCTACCAACCACCCGTAGCCCCCACGACACAACCATCACATTCTCAAGCACCCTTTCTACGCAACCCCACCACCGTACCACCTCAACCCAACCGTCCACTCATATGCCAACCTCCCACCACCACTTCACAACCACCATCATCTAATCCACCTCTCCTCCACACCCCACCAACTGCACCCATCATCACCCCCAACCCCCAAGCTCCTTCTTACATACTCCCATCCCACCCCCGAGTGCGGCAGGCATCCAACTACTACACCAAATGTTCACCCCCAACACTCTACCTCCCATTCATCTTCCATTCCGTCGGCCGCGGCAACTGTAGCGGGAGATAACTCCAAGGAAACAATGGTGCTCTGGAGTGGGTGCATTTTTAATAGAATATTCCCTCAACAGCAAGACCAGGCACCCCTGCCTCAGGAAGAAAAGCCCAGTAAGAGGAGTCCTTCCCAGGGACTCAGTGTGATTTGCTTAAACACTTGGATAAGACACCGGCCAGGATATCCATTTTAGAATTGATCAAGAGGTCGTCGTGCACCAAGAAGCCCTCATGCATTACCTGCAAAAGGTGATGGTGAATGAAGATCTCCCTGTACATTAAATCAATGCAATGTTGACCCCTATGAGCTCACATCCAGCCATAGAATTCCACGAAGATGAGACAGCACCCGTGGAATATCAGCGGTACGCCTTATGTTTGACTGTCAAAATCAATGGCATCCACGTTTCCCAATGCCTAGTGAACACCGGGGCATCAATTAATGTCGTGTCTCTGGACATGTTGAATTTTTGTGGGGTCACACTACAGTCAGTCTGACCCTCCTCCATCACTGTCACGGCCTACGACAACACTAGTAGGCCGCCAAAAGGAGTGGTTGCTTTGAAGGTGGGGCTGGGTTCGTCCGTCACTGAGATGGATTTCCACATTCTAGACATGGACCCAAGCTTTCGAATGATCCTGGGCAGGCCATTCATCCAGGCACTTGGCGCTGTCATTTCGACTATACATCAATGTCTGAAGTTCCCGTACAAGGGGCAGGTCGTCAAAGTCGCCAGCAAGCCGACCGTCTTGGAAGTGGACACCATGACTGACAATTCAGTCCTTTCATATGGCCAAGTAATCAGCTGCTTATGTTCGTACTAGACACGTTCAGCATGCAGCAGAGCCCAGCCAGTTCATCATCAGTTAGTGCTGCAAAGAGAAGCAAGATCATCACTGAGAAGGGGTTGCACGTAATGCTGAGAATGGGGTACCAGTCAGGCAAGGGGCTGGGAGCATATCTACAGGGCAGGACTGAAGCTGTGAAGGATAGCAAATCAAAACCCAGAGCAGGACTGGGATACAAGACAGGCAGGGCAGATCATAAGCAGGGGCAGCCACTTACATGGTCCCTGTGGCTGTACCAGCAATTTAAGAAGGGCCCACTGCAACCAGGGAGTGAATAGACATCTACCATTACTACTGAACCAGTTCATCGTCCACCCCTGGCCATGTATAGAGCTGTTGAGAACCGCAGGCCCCCGAAGCAAATAAAGAGGGGCGAGTCTGAATCAGAATGGAGCCGGTAGTTTTATATTAGTGACATTGCTGACTCCTTAAGTCAACTCTTCACACCGAAAATACCGAGCAGCTGGCAGTAACCACAATCAGGAGGCAGTGCACAGATACGACCGAGCTAGGCATAGAAGCTCCCACATCAACTAGGCTTAGGGCGGGCCTCTTCTCTCTGGGCATCGCGCCCAATCTCCTCCAAGCCACCGTGTGGCCATTTTCATCTCTCTCAGCATTCCTCGGGCACCGACGTCCCATTTTACTATCTCCCTCCATTCTCCCGAGCAGACGCTCATTCTTCAACTCCCTCTCTCTCCCCAATCTTCCTCCTCTTGAGCACACGCTCATTTCTCAACTTCCTAGATTGGCGATCTCACCTCGCCCTCTTTCCCTCTGCATGTTAAGTGAAAACCATAAAGATTTGAATAATACTGAAAATCCCAAAAAAAAAAATGTCAATTTTCAATGGCTGATCCATCGTCTCCATCGAGGAGATTTCTTACTTGTACTCTGAGTGTGCCCCAACCTACGGGCCACTCTTCCCCGATCCAATGACCGACTTACTTTTTCCCTCCACGCAGGGATCTCCTCCCCCCTCCACTCATGGGACGTTTACTGTTTTTTCTCCTCCTCCTCCTTCCCCCACACAGGAAGTTCTTTTACTGCTTTAAATCCTCCTTCTCCACCTTCCCCCACGCAGGGACCTTCTTTTACTACTTTTCCTCCTCCACCCCCTACTGTAGATTCGGTTAATTATAGTGAGAGTCTAGTCAGGTTAGCAATAAGCTAGGGGTAGTATCTAAAAAAAAGTCCAAGGATAGGAGGGTCCACACCGATTCCTCACTGATCAAGTCCGTAGGTGCAAGGCATGTCTAGCTATTCTAGAATTTGTAGAAGAGCCTTTGTAGTTGCTGGACATAGAATATGAGCAGTCGTTGTGCTTAATTGATGATGGGTTTGGACTTTATGAGATCATGGATGATGCGACCCCATTGAGGAAGGTGATGAAGAGTTTGAGGACGAGGCTGACGTGTTCGCAAGTGGAGTCAAAGATTTAATGAACTGTCAGCTGCCGTAGAAAAAACTACCAAGGAAATCAACTTGGGAACCGAGGAAAACCCTAGGACCGTCCTCATAAGCAGTAATTTATCATCAGCTGAAGAGGAGGCAATTATTGAGGTTCTCAGGGAATATAAGCATATGTTCGCATGGACCTATAAGGATATGCCAGGCTTGTATACTGCGCTTGTTGAACATCATCTTACCCTTAAGCCGGGGTCCATTGCCATTAAGCAGCGGTTGAGGCGTTTCCACCCACATATGGCTTTGAAAATGAAAGATGAGGTCGACAAGCTCCACAAAGCCAAATTCATTAGAGTCGTGCTTTATTCAAATTGGGTGGCGAACATCGTCCCAATCATGAAGAAGGATGGAAGAGTCAAAATCTATATCGATTTCCAGGACCTCAACCGCGCGTGTCCTAAAGATGATTTCCTATTGCCTCACCTCGACGTGCTCGTAGACAATATGGCCAGGTATGAAACCCTCTCTTTCATGGATGGCTTCTCAGGGTACAACTAGATCAAGTTGGCTGAGGAAGACCAGGAGAAGACTTTGTTCACTACACCATGGGGAACATATTGTTATGTGGTCATGCCATTTGGACTCAAGAATGCTGGAGCTACTTATCAAAGAGCTATGATGGCTATATTTCATGACATGATTCACATTTACATGAGGTGTACGTGGATGATCTGGTAGTGAAATCAAGAACAATGGCTGAGCATCCTAGGGTTCTAACAATGGTTTTGCAGAGATCAAGAGAATATTACTTGAAAATGAACCCCAAGAAGTGTGTATTTGGCATATCATCAGGTAAGCTTTTAGGTTTCATTGTGAGCAAGAGCAGTATAGAGATTGATCCCAACAAGGCAAAGGCAATAAGAGAGATGCCCCTTCCAAGAATCTGAAGGAAGTTCGAGGTTTAATTGGGAGGCTGCAGTTTATTCGTCGGTTTGTCTCCCAACATTCGCAGAGGTGTAGACCCTTCTATGACCTCACCAAGCCGAGAGTCAAATTCCATTGGGACGAAAAGTGTCAAGCGGCTTTTGACAGACTTAATGAGTATTTGGCTAATCCCCCTGACCTGAGGCCGCTGACTCCAGGTAAACCAGTCATTCTTTATGTATCCGTCCTGGAAGACTGGTAGGAGCTGTCCTTGCACAAGTGGATGAGGAAGGCAAGGAGAGGGCAGTGTACTACTTGTCTAAGCTTCTCAACCCCTGCGAGCAAAGGTAAACAGCAATGGAGAAAACATGTGCTGCTCTCATATGGGTAGTGCAGAAATTGAAGCACTACTTTCTTGCTCATGAGGTCTGATAATTGCAAAAATTTTCGTGTTAAATTTCATACATTTAGTTAATTTTAGACATCAGTTGTCCATAAATAATGTGCAATTTGACTTTAATTTTCAGTCTATTCATGTTTAGGTTTTTGAACATATTAGTTGATAATGGGTTAGACTACACATGTAGATTTTCATTTCTTTCAGATTGACTAATTAGATTCACTTTGAAAAATAAAAAATATTTGTAAATAAGTATTGTAGGTAAATAAATTTTGTTTAAATATTTTTTAGTAATAGATAGATTTTAGTTTTCTAATAAATAATTTTTTATATACCCTACCCAATCTAACTGCCACGACACCTTTCTTTCCAGCTGGAAGCAGGAAGAAGCTTCGTGAAGCCCTAGAGGCTGTGCTTAGGAGAGGAAGTAGAAGCCGTGTGGATCTGGGCCATGGCGATTTGGCGCTGTGCGAAGTAGCTGCTGAAGGCGCGCTGGAGGTGGCTTCGGTGTGCGAAGCGGCAGGGCGTGCGCGACGAGCTGGCTGGAGGCTGCTGGCGAAGCAGAAGGCGATGCAGACTAGGAGCGCTGGTGGCGATGTGATGCAGCTCGGCTGGACCAAGGGCGCAGCGACCTAGCGGAGCCCGTGCACAGCAGGGTGCGGCTTGATCAGAGGCGCACGGAGGCAGGAAGTAGATCTGCTGGGTGCGATTCAGGGCTGCTGAAGCCCGTGCGCAGCAGATATAGTAGTTGGCTAGGTGGTGGAGATTGTGCACCTGGGCAGCTCAGGCTGTGCGCAGTGTGTGATGCGGTGCCCAGCTGAGATGGCGAGCGGACCTGTTGCAGCTGGCGATGGGCAGAGGCGGATTGAGCTCGTGCAGAGCATCCGGTGCGCAATGGTGCTGATCTGGAGGCAGGAAGCAGCGATTTGGGGAAGATGGAACTCGTGTGAGTCTAGCGCGTGTGCAGAGGCAGAGCTCGGGTGCCTATAAAAGGACCCAAGGTCCTCAGGTGCAGGGGGAGTTGGCCAGTTCAGATTTTGGGGGTTTTTAGTTTAGTATTTTGGGTTTTTCTTCTTCTATCCGGCGTTGGGGGATTTTTCTTCCATTTCTCTTCTGTATTTTTCCTTTCAGCATCTGTAGGAGGGTTCGACAATTTCTGTTGAGATTTGGTTTTTCTTTTCTTTGAGAGTTGTTAGGCTGGGAGAGAACTCTGTGTATTGCAAGCTGTGAGGAGGACGAAGGCTGGCATCTTCTTCTGTGTTCATATGGAGTTTGATTGGAATTTTTAGAATTTTGTTCTCTTCGTCTTCTTCTCTTTGTTGCTGCTGTGAAGGTTCTGCAGTTGTGAGGGGTTCGGGTTTTTTTTTTTTTTGATTTCTTTGAGCATTTCTTTTGAGATTTTTTTTCTTCTGTAAGCGTTGGCCAGGGGAGTTCATTTTTTTTCCTTTCTTCTAGTTTTCTATTTCATCTGTTCTTCGGGAGGGGGTTAGCGAGTTTGAATTTTTTTGGATTTTTTAGTTTTTTTTTTTTTTGATTTCTTTGAGCATTTCTTTTGAGATTTTTTTTCTTCTGTAAGCGTTTGGCCAGGGGAGTTCATTTTTTTTCCTTTCTTCTAGTTTTCTATTTCATCTGTTCTTCGGGAGGGGGTTAGCGAGTTTGAATTTTTTTGGATTTTTTAGTTTTTTTCTTTTTTTCTGTAAAATTACAGAGCAGGGGAGGGCGATTTCTTCTGTTCTTTCTGCTAGGTGTGAGAGGAGAGTTTAGTTTGCTTCTTCTGTTTTCTTTTGTGAGAACTGGGGGATTCGACTCCAGGGGAGGGCGACTGCAATTTTGTTTTCTTCTTTACTTCTGTGGAGGCTGCTGTGAGGGAATCGAGTGTTCTTCTATACTTCTTCTATGTTCAGGAGATATCAATCCAGTGGCATTTACTGCATTTGATTTCCATTTTTTTCTGTGCTTAGAAGAGTTCGATCAAATTTAGTTTACTACATTTAATTTCCATTTCTTCTGTGCTATTAGAGAAATCATATTGTGTGATTTGTCCATTTTGCCTGAGTTGATTTGTCCATTTCTTTTGTGTTCATCCGGAGATCGATTAAAAATATTTGTTCATTTCTTCTTGTCTTAGTTTAATGGTTGGGCAATGAGAGCTTATTCGGCATCCGGGAGATCCTCAGCAGCAAGGGTTTAGCTTCCAAGTGATTCGGTTGCAAAGGAGGCTACGGTGATTCTTTTGGCTTCTTCTTCTTTTCCAGTTGTAGAGCTACTGGAGACCGATCCAGGGGCATTGCAGAGTCGGCACAGGGCAACCAAGAAGATCCCATTTCTTGGCTTGTTCTGGGGTTGTCCAGCGTCCGGGAGGGCAACGGTGTCCAGAAAAATTTCGAACATCTCCACAGTCCAGATCCAGAGTTGAGTTTGCGAGGTCCATATTTGTATGCTGATTTCATTAGGATTTCTGAGTTGTTCTAGTCTTTTTCGAGTCATTAATGTTGTTCTATTACCTATTCTTCAGTAATAGCATGTGAATTTCGATTTAGTAGCAATTAATTTATGTTCTTATTTTCTGTTCAATCCTTGAGTTGTGAGGGTATTGATTCGGTGTTTGTGGAGAACAACTTTTATTGACCGTTCATCCCCTGAGCTGTAGGGGTAAATTGGTTCGTTAGTTTCTAGTTAAGTTTTCTTTCTGTCTACTTGTTTGATCCCTCGATTGTGAGGGTACAGTGATACCAATTCATTTGTTTTCAATTCTGTTTGATCTTTCATTAAGTTTGACCTAACAAGTTAAGAGGAATTTGATTGATGCAATTTACAGAGTTAATTCTCATGCAGTGTTATTTTGGTGAAAAGTATCTGTTAGAATTGTCTCAAGTCGAAGTAGTTTAAGTCAAACTTTATTCAGCCTCTCTGTGGATATGACATGTTCTCACCACTCTATTAGTTCATTTTTACTATTTTAAATCTGTGAGACAGTTTAGAGAAGGTGTGTATATTGATTCATGCACGGAACTCTAGACAACGGAAGTGTACAGTCAACAATGCCGCATTCAAGGTCCACCTAATCGCCCGTATGAATCCTATCAAGTTCCTCCTTGAAAATATATTCTCACTGATAGGCTAGCATGTTGACAAAGCTTTCTCTCCCAGTTCGACATCATCTACATTCAGCAGAAATCCATCAAAGGCTATGTTATAGCAGAACATCTCGCTCATCACCCTATTCCACAATTCGATCATGTTCATTCGGAGTTTCCAGACGAGGAAATAATGTCTCTTAGCTAATCTGGTCATATGTGGACGTTATATTTCAATAGAGCTTTGAATTCTCATGGAAAGGGTATCGGGATTGCTCTACTATCACCTGAGGGAGTCACCGTTCCACGAGCTTATAAATTGGAGTTTTCTGCTACCAACAACATAGCCGAATATGAAGCTTTGTTGGCCGGTATGGAGCTCGCCCACTTCTATAGTGTCACACATCTGCGGATTGTAGGTGATAGTCAATTGGTCTTGCGCCTAGTGCACACTAAATACCACACACTATATCTAAAGCTCAAGCCATATCAAGAACTTGCCTCAGCCTACGCCAATCTATTCTCCAGGCTTATCTTTGTCCATGTGCCTCGTCATCAGAATCTCCTAGCAGACGCTCTTGGTACCATTGCTTCAACTCTCAACATGACTTATCCTGGGGATTTTGACAGTATCCAAATTGCACGTCATCATGCTCCTGCTGTTCAAGACCCTATCTTTCTATGGATTAAGGAAGAGGTGTTGAAGAAGATAGAAGGAAGAGCTAAACTGAAATCATGGTAGTGGAGCTAGAAGAAGAATTAGAAGATGAGGAGAAACCATGGTACTATGAGATAGCTAAATATTGCAGAAATCAGACGTACCCTGAGAAAGCTACAAGTGAGGAGAAGAAAGCCATAAGGAGACTGTCCCAGAAATACACATTGGTTGGAAATACTCTCTATAAAAGAGGACTTATCAGAGTTTTGCTCAGATGCCTGGATGATGATGAAGTTCTGAAGGTTGTTGAGAAGGCACATTCAGGTGTGTGTGGTGGCCATGTGAATAGCCAAATGCTTGCCAAGAAGATCCTTAGGTAAGGCTTTCACTGGCCAACTCTAGAGGAGGACTGTTCAATCTTTGTCTGTCGGTGTGTCAAGTGCCAACTGCTTGCCGACAAAATCCATTCTCCATCCTCTACACTCCACCCAATATCCTCCCCATGGCCTTTCGCTATGTGGGCTTTCGATATGATTAGTCCCCTGGGTGATCCTAACTCCCAAAACAAAACCAAGTCATACATCCTCACTACAACGGAGTACTTCACCAAGTGGGCGGAAGCTGAAGCATACGCGTAAGTCAAGGCAACAACCGTGTGCAAGTTCATCATGAAGAACATCATCACCAGGTTCGGCATTCCAAGTACCATCATCACCGATAATGGACCGTAATTTATCTCTCAGGAGCTTCGTGACCTCTGCAACAGGTATAAAATTGCATTGCATCATTCATCGCCATATTATCCGCAAGGCAATGGCCAAGCAGAGGCCACAAACAAACCCTTAATTGAAATCATCAAGAAAACCTATGAGGCTAACATGTTCTCAGATTGGCCGAAAAAGCTTGTAGAAGCTCTATGGGCCTACCGCACTTCGATCCATACTCCCACGGGGGAGACATCGTTCGCCCTCACTTATGGAATGGAGGTTGTAGTACTATACGAGATTCTCATTCCCCCACTAAGGGTCCAGCTTGACAAGGACTTGTCAATCGATGAGCGGCGTGAATCGCTCCTAGCACAACTGGAACTCTTAAATGAGAAGCGTATGGTCGCCGCAGAACACACAAGATCATATCAGAATAAGCTCACTCGTTTTTATAAAAAGAAGGTAATTTAGAGAAAATTCAAGGTCGGTGATATGGTAGTCAAACGAATCTTTGTAAAACCCTGTGGTCCCCGATCAAAACTCCAACCAACTGGGAAGGGTCGTACATAGTTAAAGAAGCATATCCAGGCAACGCGTACAGGCTAGTGAATGCGGAGGGTGAGGAGCTCTCTCATCCTTGGAATGGGCTTTACCTGAAGAAGTACTACCTCTAGATAGGTTTTTGAAATTACATGGTACACGGACCCTAAATTGAAAAGTTATCATTTCTAATTCATTTCTTATTCTTAGTGGGTCGACCTGAGGTATCGACACCCACACACTTACACGCCCACCCTTGGAAGATAGAAGCACGAAATCTAAGGGAGATCAATGCCCAACCAAGAGTCTAGGACATTACACGGTTCTTTCCACTCGGTCCACCAATAGAAAGGGGACCCTGAGGGAACGACCTTTGAATCTGTCCAAAGCTTAAAAGGGTGTAGGTCAAGGCCCAATAAGGGGAAAAGAAAAAAAACAATGCAAATCAAAGCAAAAGATCCAAAACAAGGCAAACTAAATATAAAAGCACGTTAAGAGCAGCAAAGTCTCCGCAGAGATCAAATGGACCTGGTCGTAAGCGTGCCAAAACCCCATAAGCCAAAAGACTAAACCCCATTATGTGTAGGGTATAGGAATGAGTGTCTCCCCGGTCATCCAAACTATTGGCAGGACTTCCTAAAATTCTTCTTCCCTTCCCCTCCCACGGGTATGTCTTAGGGTCAAGGCAGGGCAACGATCAACTGAAGAGGACGTCGCCGAAAGCCACCTTGGGTGAAGGCACAACTTAAGCACGTCCAACCTCTGTTTGACACACCCAAGAATTATTAATGAACTCTTAATGATGACAAAGTAATTGAAGGGTCTAGGTACCGAGTTTTTGCAATTAGAGTGGATTCCCTTCGTTCCGCGCGTCTTTTTAGAAGGGACTATGCCGGGTTGCGGCCCTTATTTCAAAATCCCCAAAAAATTGCATATTTCCAAAACCACAAAAAATGAATATTTCAAAATATAAAAAAAATAGAATATTTCAAAACCCAAAAAAAATATATGAATATTTCAAAATCTAAAAAAATAGAATATTTTAAAACCCAAAAAAAATTGAATATTTCAAAATCCAAATAAATTGCATATTTTCAAAACCCACAAAAAAATAAATAAATAAATATCAATATTCCCAAATAAAAAATAAATAAATATGATGAAAACACAAAGAAATCATACTCCATTTGTTTGAATGCATCAGACGCATGCTCATTTTTTATTTCCTGTTAGCATATGTCTGCTTGCGTGTTGCATTTTTAATTATGTTGTTCCCTCGTTTCTGCCTTATTTAATAAAGGTTCAGCCCCTTGACAAGATCATGAAGCCTAGTCTACCTAATGTGCAGGGGGCTGAGCCAGAACAGACATTTAATTTGTTTGTTTAAGTGCTTTTCAGGCAAGACAGAAAGGGAGAAGGCAAAGGACACAGGATGTATATATCAACGCCAAAAGGGGGGCCAACCCCAAAGTACATCATAAAAGTACCCCACCGGGTACACATCATCATGAAGAAAAACAAAAAAAAGTACATATCATGAGGTGGCCTAGCTCTCGCCACCACTCTCAGCTGGCCGGGGGTGTCTGCTGCTCTCCGCCTCGCTAGGGTCTGCAGTCGAGCGAGGAGGCGGAGGCCTCATGGAGGCGCGGGAGTCAGTCGACCACTACACGGCGCGCCCCTCCTTGACGTTCCTCTGATACTCAGAGGAAGTCACAAGATAGCTGGAGGAGTAGGCACTGGCTCGCCCCACCCTCACGGCGCGCTCACGGCCGTGCCAGTACCGGTCCTCGGCCTCGTGCAGCAGGCGCTCGGAGACGCTCAAACTTGTGTGCACGTCCAGGGCCTGCTGGGTCAACCGCTCCAGCTCCTGGTCCCAACGGCTGCACTCCTGCTCCCAACGGTCACGCTCTCCCACGCGCTTGTTGGATCGAAATGACACTGAGAATGTCCTAGAGGGGGGTGAATAGGACTTCTTTGTTTTAAAATTTTCTTCTGAAATTGCACAACACTAAATAAACTTGTTAGAGCTTAGTGTGATGTGTGTGATTCAAGTGTAAACAAGGTGGAAACAATCACACAGAAATGCACAAGAATTTATCCTGGTTCGGCCCTTCCATGTGGAAGTCCTACATCCAGTCCTCAAGCCAACCACTTGAGATTTCAACTATCTACCAATGAATTGGCCTTCTCTCACCCTTGAGAGGAATTACAAACCCACTTGCTCCCAAGCAAGTCTTCCCTAACCAGGGGTACAACAACTGCCTTTCACAAGGCCTTCCCTACACAGGAGGGGCAATGCAGAAATAGACTTCTGCAGAAATTACACAAGAGAAATAAAAAGACGTGTGTTTGTCTAAACACAAACACAGACTTCAGAAGGATTCAAAGATCAGAGATGAGATACAAATCCTATCTGAAATCTAAGGGTGGACTAAAGAAAGTAAGCAATTACAATTGCCACCCAACACTACTTAGGAGAGCTTCAGAGAAAGTCTTCTAAGGAAGCAAAGCTCTCAGACTTTAGCTTTCAGAAGAGCTTGTGAGAGTTGAAGGAATTCGAATGAAACTTGTATGCTCTCTTCTTGAGTTGCCTATTGCTGTGTATATCTTTCTTCTTTAAACTTGAGCTCCTTTTATACACTTCAGAATATGGCCGTTTAGAAAATAGCCGTTGGAGTTTGTGGCCGTTTGCAATTTGACCGTTTGGAGAGAGCTCTAGTTTCCTTTGGATCTTGATGAGCTTATTGTTCAAAAGTCCTTCAGTTTTTGCATCTTTCCAAAGTCTTCAGAGGAGGAGTAGTCGTTCACAGCTAGAAGATAAGCTCTTGTCATCATAGACTGTGAATGAGTCATGCTAAAAGCGTGCTCCAATAATGTCTATTACAAAGACAAGACAGAAAGAAGAGAGAACTCCATACCTTTGAGGTAGGTAAGTCAGGTAAGTACAGAAAATGGGTATGGAAACCTCATATGCACAAGCTATCAGAAAGAAAAAGTAGATAGACAGATATGCTAAAAAGGTGAAGTATGGGTCTGTCAGTGGTAGGTGAGTCCTGTCAGATGCCATGCGCCTGAGAATTCATAAATGCATAGTGTCTAATGAATCCAGCAAAATTCGGAGCAAAGGCATTGAACAACTCAAGGATTATTTCTTAAAATATATCAGAAGTGTCATGCGCAGGATTTAAATGAATAAATTAAGACTGATATGACTTGTTCTGACAGAGAATAAAATAATAAAATAATAGGATAATGACAGTTTTGATGAATCAATAAGATATTGAAAGTTCATTAAAAAGATGTATGAAAATATTTGGAGATAAATTTGCATTAGATGTTAAGACTAAAAGGATCAGAAGAGAGTTTAAGTGCAGAGTTAATCAGTGAAGTCGAAACCAAAAGAACATGCAATTAGACTGGACAAATAAGAGTGATTCGACTTCGGTAGTCGAATACCATATAGACTGTTTACTGAAGCATTTGACTGTGGCAGTCGAAGAAGACAGACAGATATAGAAAGGCATTCGACTGTAACAGTCGGAGTCATCAGTCGAATCAAGTAGAGGATTATATGAAGCATTCGACTGTACCAGTCAGAGACATAAGTCGAATCAAGTAGAAGATTATATGAAGCATTCGACTGTACCAGTCGGAGACATAAGTCGAATCAAGTATAAAGTTGTGACCTTAGAAAATTTGAAGATTGTTTAACTTCGATTCTGAAGGAGTCGGATTTGACATTCGAAGTTAGCAGTCGAATTCAGTAGGACAAAGAGAGAGTCTGTGGACTTAGAGATTTTTGGATGGAGGTATTATTCTGCAATATACTGATATGATTTTTGTGATATGTAATTAATATATTGCTTTGTAGAAAGTTTATTTTAAAGAGTTTTGTCATAGCAAAAACAATAGATATATTAATTTAAGAAAATTCTTAAATTCCTTAGGGGTAGTTGCTCAACAATTCTCCCCCTTTTTGTTAATGACAAAAATCTTTAAATTGACAGTAAAAAGCATAAGTGAAGTGTGAAGCGTGAATATGATGTTGTCTCTCCCCCTTTGTGGCATTAACATAAAGGAAATCATCACAAAGATACACAATGTTGCATGCAGAAGTGGCAATCATTAAACACAAGATGTAAAATAGTGCATGACAAAGGGATCAGAAACATAGCAGAAATTGTTTATAAATTACACAGTTCTCAAAATATAAGAAAAGTTGATCAAGACCTAGACAAGGAGCTAGGTAAGTAAAGAGATCTGGGAATTTTAGCAAGGAAAGGTTAGATGAGATTCCAGAGCTTCTTCTCATTCTAATCAAAGAAGTTGTCAAAGAGAGTGCCATCAATATTGTAGGAAGGAGAGGTGGAGGGTAGCTTCCGATGGGATTTGATGTGACGCCTCCGGAACCAAGACATCTTATCAAAGTACTTGTCTCGATTAACCCTGAACTTGAGGGGAACAAACTTCTTGGTGGCAGCAAGCAAGAGAAATTCATGAGTAGTGATATTCCAATGTAGTCCACTGGAAACAGCAACATCTTTGGCTTGATAATAAATGAGGAGTCTCTAAACCCATTTATGCCCAATGTTCTTCCTCAAATCTTTAAGACTCTTGTAGTGAAAGTCATGGAGAGAAAGTTTCAGCCTTTCACAATCTGAATGATATGAAGGATATGTTGCTGCCCATTGATCTAGATTGAATCTCTCGGATTCAGCAAAACAAAGTTGAAAGTCCAGAAGATGATAATGTTGCTTGGATAGTTGCAACAAGACAAATCTCTGGAAAGACAATTTCAGTTTATATTTGATTTTGAATCTGGTTGCAATCCGGATGTATCTATTGAAGACTACCTCGGCAAAAACTTTTCTATAGAAAACTGCTCCTACTAGGGGAGGATGCAAGCCAAAGGGCAAAGCTACAAGCATGGAGGGAACAATCTCTCTCTGGCCTCTTAAAAGGTTGTCCCATTGGCCCTTAGAGACATCCGCAGACCCAGCTTGAATCTTTCAAAATTGAAAGTTTTCATCCCATTGTATTTGGCCTGCAAGTCTCAGAGAAGATGTCCAAACATATCATGAAACCTCAGAGAGATGTGATGTTGTACTGTCAAAAACTGGTTTCTGGACTAATTTTGTTGATATCTGGCAGCTTCATCAGGATAGAGATCAATGAATTCCTTGGAAATTAAGCAATGACTTTTCTGGGAGGTAAGTTGAAGTTCCTCTATAGAGATTTGGGTAGCCCTGAGAAGAGTAGGTAGCCAATGTTCAAAGGTGAACCCTGGCATGTTATGGACTTCAAGAAAGGCTCGAATAGCCAGATATTATCTGAACAGATTCATGTGATGTTCAGAGTGATTGACAAAAACATACCAGAATGGTGGAAGGAGTTTTGAAGGATTGTCTCCAGGAGGGGTCCACTGGTGGATGAAAGTTGTATACTTGGAAGTATTTCAGCTACATGAAGAAGAGTTTTCTTGGAGTCAGTTTTGGACGCAGTAGGAAGACAAGAAAAGTAATGAGGGGGTTGAGTGGAAAGGTTTAGAGTGGTTTCTTTGAGAGACTTGACTTGATATTTAGTGGGATAGATGGAGAATTTGATATCTTGATAGAATGGATCCATAGGAATGGCTGCAAGTGGAGGAGGATCCAGAGAAGTGGAATGTGAAGGGGTTTCAGTGGTTAGAGCTGTGGGTGCAGTGGATTGAGTTGCAATTGGAGTGGGCTCTAGAGGAGGCTTAACAGATGGAGCTGGAGTAGGATGAGTTTGTCTAGAAGGAGGATGAGGGAAGACTGGGTCACCATTTTTGACCAGTCTGCGCTTCACTTTCCTCTTGAAGGTTTGCAAGTTAGCACTCGACTCTAGGGGTCTCTTAGCCATAGATTCTATCTGGGAAGCCTGCCTGGGCTGGGAAACCTCAGCTGCTGCCACTGCCTCTGACTGCTTTTCTGACACAGACTGCTGCTGATGCTCCACTTGAGGTTGAAATACTATCATAGCTAAGTCTGCTTCTTACTCTAAATCTTTATGCTGCTCATGAGGCTGCTCCTCCACACTCTGCTGCTTGACCTGAGGCTCATGCTCCTTGGTTTGATCAACAGCAGGTTCAACAAGTTCTTGAACTTGGGATTCTGGCTCCTGGTCCAACTGCTGCTCAGGTTGTTGCTCAACCTGTTGGTATAGATCTTCTGTGGACTGCTGTTCTTGAGCTGGCTTTTCAGGTTCTGGAGGCTCTTGAGACTGAACAGGTACCTTTTGCTGCTGAGAGGATGAGGGCCCTGATGGCCGAGAAGTGCCTTGTTGGCACACTAACTGAAGCAGCAAATCTTTCATTTGCTTAACCTCATCAGACAGACTATCAAACTTGACATCAATAAACTCTATCTGCATTTGAAGAACTGAAAGACTTTCCTGTTGCTTGCTCAATAAATCCAAAATAGAGTTTAGACGGTTGCTACTCTCTCCCTGAGACCTTGACCGGGTCTCAAATTGAGAAGGGGAGAAGAGATGCTCTCTCTCTTCAAATTCTACTTTTGCAAGAATGTCATCTTATGCAATACCTTTGCCTCTGATGTCTTTTAATACTTCATTGATAGTTTCCTTAGGACCATCTGGTTTAGGAAAATAGGAGGAAACAGGAACTTGATCTTCTTGCTCTTGGGTCTGAACTGGTACTTCAATCTAACTTGATCTAGAGGCTCTATCTCTTGTTGAACTATTTGAGGAACTAAAGGAACAAGAGGTTCATCTGAAAACACTTCATGATCACATTCTGGCTCTGAGTCTTTTACCCAAAGATTTTGCTTCTTATTAACCAAGGAGTGGTGACTCCTTCTCAAAGTAGTGATCCCTATCTTCTCTTTTATTCCAACAGATATTTCCCCTGACAGATCTACTGAGAATCTCTTGAATAACAGGGAGAGCAAAGGACCATAGGGAAAAGATTCTTGGAGATTTTGGCAACAATCATTCTATCCAAGATAATTCCAGCCAAATTTACTTTGTGTCTCTGAATAGCCCAAAATAACAAGATCCCATCTCTAGAGGTGATAGATGAGTGGGTTCCTACTCTAGGGGTCACAATGTTGGATATTACAGAATGAATCAATCTCTTTTCGGCTGACAGCTCATTTACTGAAACACCTTTCTTACTTATAGAGGCCAACTCCCAATGATGCCTAGTTTTTGCTTTTCCAAAGGCACTACTTCATTAAGCTTATGTCCGGAGTTTGGACATTCCAAAATCTCAACCAACAGCTCCTCAGCAATAGATATCTTGGTTCCTTTGACATAATCGAACATTGTACTTCCAGATGAGATTTCCATGGTTACATAAAATGTTTTAACGGCATTCTCTACAATGGGTTCTGAAATCTGGCACAACTTGGTCCAACCCATGGCAATGAGGGTGTCCACTACCCATGCAAGACTTCCAGTAAGACGGGAGAAATCTACAACCTTCCCTGGGCAAATGGGAATCTTAGCCAGTCTCACTAGTTGATCAGGGGTCATCTGGGTGGATTCTGGAGCCCTAGACGAAGCCATCTAGAAAAGGAGATGAACAGGACTCAGGGAACTAGTAGAGGAGTGATAGAAATGCAAAGGAGAGTTCTAAGATCCTACCTTTCTTCGAGGAGGATGGGGATTTCAGGGTTCTTCAGAAGTCCTCGCCGGAGAACAATAAGGGTGCGAAGAAGCAGAAGAAGACAAGAAAGTTGAAGACAGATTTCGAAAGGGTGTCTTCAAAAGGAGTCGGGGTTTTCTTTTATAAGGAAAGATAAGATAACTGCCCCTAGATTTCAGGATGAACAGACGGGGTTAATGATTTGACCGTTTAAGACATGAAAGGATGCGTCTTAAAGGAGTGTCAATTACATAATTTTAAATTATAAGCGCCTTTTCATGATTTCATGATAAGTCAAATCATGTATTCGACTGCATCAGACGAGTGCAAGAATTATAACATAATTCGAATGCATAAGTCGAATGTCTGGGACTTAGAATTTTCAAGATTGGTTTACACATAGTTCATTCAACACAATCTTAACATACAATTCAAATGTCATTTTACTTTGGTAATTTAATCAGGATTACACATACCTATTTCTCTTCTAATTGATGTGAATCAATCCTCAGGAAGAGGTTTTGTAAAATATCAGCAAGTTGGTTTTCTGTAGAAACAAATTCAAGTAAAATATTGTCATTACTTACATGATCCCTGATGAAGTGATGTCTAACCTCAATATGCTTGGTTCTTGAGTGCTGGATAGGATTCTTGGTCAAATTTATTGTGCTTGTGTTGTCACATAGCATTGGGATTTCTTGGAGTTGATGACCATAGTCTTCCAGTTGGTGTTTGACCCACAAGAGTTGAGTACAGCACTTCCAGCTGCAATGTATTCAGCTTCTGTGGTGGATAAAGCTACTGAGTTCTGCTTTCTAGAGGACCAAGATATTAAACACCCTGTAAGAATTTGACAAGTGCCACTGGTGCTTTTCCTATCTATTTTGCATCCAGCATAGTCAGCATCACTATATCTAATAAGCTTGAAATCTGAACATCTGGGATACCATAAGCCTAACTTACTGGTATTTATAAGATATCTAAATATTCTTTTAACAGCATGAACATGAGATTCTTTTGGATCAGCTTGGAATCTTGCGCACAAACAAACACTAAACATTATATCTGGTCTACTGGCAGTAAGATAGAGTAGTGATCCAATCATTCCTCTATAGAACTTCTGATCTACCTTTTTACCAAGAAGATCACTATCTAACTTAATGCCTGAGCTCATGGGTGTTCCTAAAGGCTTACACTTGTCAAAACCATATTTAGAAAGTAAATCTGAAATATATTTGGTTTGACAAATGTGAGTTCCTTCTTGGTCTGCTTTATTTGTAACCCAAGAAAATAATTTAGTTCACCCATCATGCTCATTTCAAACTCACTTTGTATCAAATTTTCAAAGAACTTACAAAGAGATTCATTAGTAGAGCCAAAGATAATATCATCAACATAGATCTGCATAATTAAGATTCTATCTGAAAATTTCTTTATAAATAGTGTGCTATCTACTCTACCTCTTATAAAATCATGTGATATAAGATAAGCACTTAATCTTTCATACCAAGCTCTTGGAGCTTGTTTCAGAGCATACAGTGCTTTCTCTAAACGGAAAACATGATTAGGATAGGTAGTATCTTCAAAACCAGGTGGTTGCTCAACATATACTTCTTCTTTAATAAAACCATTCAGAAATGCACTTTTAACATCCATTTGTAACAAATTAATATTAAGAGAACAAACATAGGCTAATAAAATTCTGATTGCCTCTAATCTAGCTACTGGAGCATAGGTTTCATCAAAGTCTATGCCTTCCTTTTGGGAATATCCTTGAGCAACAAGTCTGGCCTTGTTTCTAGTAATCACCTCTGATTCATCCATCTTGTTTCTGAAAACTCATCTGGTTCCAATAACTGGATGGTCAGTAGGTCTAGGTACAAGAGTCCAAACCTCACTGTGTTGGAACTGATTAGGTTCCTCTTGCATAGCAAGGATCCAAGATTCATCTCCCAGAGCATCATTGATTATCTTAGGCTCTATTTGAGAAACTAAAGCGAAAAAGTCACAAAGAATTTGCATACCTTTTGTTCTTAATCTATCTTGAGGATTACCTATGATGTTTTCTCTAGGATGATCCCTGTGATACCTTAAATCTCTAGGTAGCCTGTCACGCTCCGACGCGGAATATCGGAACGCGAGGCAGTTGCAAGAAAATGGTATAGAGCGAGTACTAGACATCAAACCATTACACAATGAATAATACTAAAGCGAATTCATTTCATTAATACTTTCCAATGTCTAGTTACAACCACTAATATCAGAGCCAATCTATGGGGCCCGATTACATTGAAGAAGGCAAAAGACTAAACTTCAAACTTAACTACTACAACGCTAAACATAGCAATAGGACACTAGGGTACTCATGACATCACTCCAGGTCGTTCCCGTCCTTGTGAGTGTATGGTTCATCCTCGGTCTCACCTGAGAACACAACGACAAATAACGTAGGGTGAGCGAACATCGCCCAGTAGGACTTAAATCTCAGGCTCAAGCAGGCTTAAAGTAATTAATGCATTAAAGGCAGAGTAACTAATGATAGAGCGAGAGAGAGTGTCAAGCAAAATATAGCAAGACAGTACGTGAACGAAATAGCAAGACTTTCCAAATATAGACTTTCCAAGAATAGCACAAGTGTCGGGAATAACACAATAATAGCAGATAGCACAATGTCAAGTATAGCAAGATGGCCATGGTACAGATAGCACAACGAGTATAGCATAGCACAACGAGTATAGCATAGCACAACGAGTATAGCATGGCACTTTGTTGTCAATGGACAACGAGAGAAACATAGCACTTTTGATTGTCATTTAGATAGTCACGATAGATATCACTTGAGTGTAATGCCAAACACTCTTATCATTTAACTCCCATGGGCACTAGCACTTTCGGGCGCACATCCCAGGACCAGATCGGACCCTTTATATATTGCCAGGCATTAGTTATATTGTTATCTTTAGACAATCAGTCAATGGCCAATATAGAGTACCAAGAAGTAGATGAGGGCACTAGATGAATAGACGAGATAGTAGAGTGAACGTGAATAGATGAGCGAGTAGAGTATAGATGAGAACTAGTGGACATTGCACGTAACGTGTCGAGTAAACAGGCGATAGTAACAGTTGCACAACACGCGCACTTGGTGTGGCAGTCAGGTGGAACTCACGACCCTACCACTGGCTATGTTAAGCACAGGTCCAGAGGTCCGGCGTGATTCAAGACGAGAGTGAACTTCTAATAGCCGTTTGATCATATAGATCCCTAATGGGTGTAATAGGTGTTAGGGTACAACCGGCTCGTCGACCATGTGGGAATCCATGGACAGAGGAGACTTACGGAGGCCTTGAACAAAGACTTACTAGTCCGGCAGAAGGAGTATTCATCGGAGAGTTCGTCTAAGTCAAGAAAGTGTGTATATAGAAACAAGTGCTCGACGTTCTAGAGGAGTTCTAGAACAGTGGAGCGTCGATATCGGTATTCCCAAATCATCGCGAGAAACGATAGACAAGTATAGGGTAATTTAATTACATAAATTACCAGATGTATTATGAAATAGTTTCATGCTAAATTATGCCATAATTGGATGGTTCAATGTGTGTGTAAGTGTCATGAAATTGTAGATAGAGAAGTTCATGTGCATGTATTTTAATCATACATAAATGTTCAATTTATAACAGGTGTTATTTTCTGTGTGTATGACCGTTAAACAAGAGTACAAACACTGTAGAAAATCAAGCATTGTTGAGACAGGGGGTTTTTGCAAAAAGAACCCAGATCGCGACGTACCCTAATGAGGGTCGTGACGGGGTCAACTGAGATAGCGACAGGGTCTGGTACGGGTCGCGACAGGCTTATCGGTTCAGGCAGGTAGATCGCGACAGGATTGCATGAGGATCGCGACGGCCTAGTCAGAAGATCGCGACGACAGGTTTTGTCGCGATCATATCGCGATAGAGCGCTCTGTCACGACAGCCCTTGTGAACGCGGCCTGTAGGGCCGTCGCGTTCACAGGGTCTGCGCCCAGTCCGAACAGGGAAAGGACATTACATTGGATTGCGGGCCAGAACTTACCCTATTTGACACAGGGTGATTTAGAAATTCACAACTAATTGTATAGACAACGAAAAATCATGAAACCAGTTGCAAAACGACCTAGACATGCATGGGTACTTACAATAAATAGAAATTAGAAAACAATCAGGGTTAGACATGTTTTGAACACGGGTATTCATGATGAACATGAAACAGTACATAGTTGAGATCAACGATTAATTTGCAAGATAGGATGAATCAATTTAGGGCTTTTAGGGGCAAAACAGTTCCTATAGTAAAAATCTCGTGGCATGGGGTTGAGTATACAAGGAGATCAAGAATTAAGAAGAGGGTTCAGGGTCATGTAAGTTGCAGAACTTGAAAAATCAAGAACGAAAGATATGCTCGATGGAAAATTATGAAACCAAAGGGCTTTTATTCCTGATAGGCGAGACATCCTACAGAAAAAGTTTCATGGTTTATGCTCATGAGAATGCCTACCTTTGATCGTTTTCCTCTTCTAGGGTTAAGACTTGAAGAACTCGGGGAAGAAGCTTTGATGGATCTTCCTCTCCACGATTTCTCCCCCTCTTGGCCTCTCCTCCTGGTCTAGGAACCTCTTGGCACGAGCTAGGGTCGGCCATGAGGGTTTAAGAGAAGTATTTACGCTTCTCCATATTCCCTTTCCTAGTTTAAGTCTAACTTCTATTAAATTCCGAATTTCCTATTTTTCTCTCCCCTTTTTAAGCAAGAGATCTTCTATTGGGTTGGGAGAGAGGGGATTTCGTGGCCAACCCATTAGGGTAGGTTTAGGAATCCAAACCTAATTCAAACTAGCTATTTAATGCATTAAATATCTTTTTTCTATTTTAGTAATATTCTAGTTACGAATTTTGGGTATTTCTCTATTATTCCTCTTTTTAAAATCTTTATTTTAGCTCACTAATTTCTAATGGGCCAATATAGCAAAGCCCATTACTCTTTTCTTTAAATGGGTTTTATTTAATTCTCTCTTATTTGATTGCCTAGTTGTTTTAATACATCTTTCTTTTATTTGATTTTCTAATTAAATAATATAAATTTTTAATTTTTATTTTTCTCAAAAATTTAGGGTTGCTACATAGCCCTTCTTGTGGTTCTTCTAGTTGTTGAAGATCTTATAATGGGGATCTTTCATTTCTTCATCTTTACCTTCTTCTTCAAGAGAAGTCTTTTCTAAATCCCTGCAAAGATCATCAACACATTCTTCTTCTTCTTCTATCCTTTTGATAGAAGGGTTAGTTTCATCAAATAGTATATGCACAGATTGTTCTATGGTTAATGTCCTTCTATTGAATACTTTATAACCTCTAGGTTTTGAAATATATCCTAATAGAAAACCTTCATCATTTTAGCATCTAATTTCCCTAGATTATCCTTACCATTATTTAAGATAAAGCACTTACAGCCAAAAGGTCGAAGATGACTGATGTTGGCTTCTTTTCCTTGTAGAGTTCATAAGGAGTCTTCTTTAGAATGGGTCTGATCATGCACCTGTTGATGATGTAGCAGGCTGTATTGACTGCCTCTGCCCAGAAATATTTTGGCAAGTTATACTCATTAAACATTGTTCTGGTCATATCCAGCAGTGTCCTATTCTTTCTTTCTGCTACTCCATTTTGCTGAGGTGTTCTTGGTGCTGAGAAGTTATGCTCAATCCCATTTTCTTCACAAAACTTCATGAATTCTTCAATTTTGAATTTGCCTCCATGATCAGATCTAATGCTTGTAATCTGAAATTTCTAATTTTTCTGAACTATTTTGCTGAACTTCAGAAATGCTTGAAATACTTCTGATTTGGCTTCTAGAAAAGATACCCAAGTGTACCTTGAGTAGTCATCAACTAATACATAGCCATATATTTTTCCTCCAAGGCTAACTGTCCTCATAGGTCCAAATAGATCCATGTGAATTAACTCCAAAGGCTTGGAAGTTGTAACAATTGTTTTAGACTTAAATGAAGTCTTGGTTTGTTTTCCTTTAGCACAAGCTGTAAGCCCTCGAATTTATTGCATTATTGTATTGCATGTAAATAATTCATGTTGTGTATGTACATATGTAACTATTTACGTAAGTACTAGTATTATACTATTGCATGCATGTGTATAAACTAAATGTAAATAGTGTATGAATGATATGATGGTAGAGTGTACATGATAACGTATACATATGGCATGTATATAGGTATAAAATGTGCATGGTTTCTGCATGTTTGGGGTTCTGGCCGAAGGCCAGATTGGCGTCAATATCAATGGACGCTTGAGTTGAGTAGGCATCAACCCCATGGACGCCAACACTAACCCCAGCGTCCAGCGATGTGGACGCCAACTTCTCTGACCTGCATGTGTTGCAGAGCCCAGAATTTCGGGAGCAAGCTAGCTCACCCATTGGGGAGATGTCCCCAACGGCTCTGAGCCTTTCCCATCACCACTCCGGGGTCCCCAAACCCCTCTGCTGTAAAACCAACTCCCCCTGCACCAGAAAACCTCTCTAGACTCTTTGCAAAGAGGAGAGAAAACCCTAGTTCGGAGTTGTGCAAAGACTGAGCTTTGGAGGCTTCAATCCGGCGATCCAAGGCTTCATCCGGCGTTCTTTTGCAACTGGAGGCTAGAGGGAACCAAGAAGAAGGCTTCCCCACCGCTGGCTTAGCACCTGCATCGACCAAGAACCCGGAGGAGAGCTCTTTTGGAGGCTTCTTGGGACTGCCCAAGGAGAGCTTCTCCGGCCATTTAGATCCCTTTAGAGTTTTTACAAGAGGCAAGTACCCTACCCATAGTGTTCATGTATGTGTCTAGGATGGTTTTACCATTTTATACATTTTCCCTCGTGTCCAAGACCCCCAAGTTCACCCCATCTTTGGAGCTCGGGTCTGTGTTCTGCACAGACCTGACATTAACGGCAATATCACTTGCCGCTAAGATCATGCTTAGCGTCCAGCGATTATGCCGTTGACATTGAATTAGCGGCCAGAGACTGCCGC
Organism: Colocasia esculenta; assembly: GCA_014218235.1. Taxonomy (NCBI): domain Eukaryota; kingdom Viridiplantae; phylum Streptophyta; class Magnoliopsida; order Alismatales; family Araceae; genus Colocasia; species Colocasia esculenta. The sequence continues at coordinate 138,208,513 of CM024757.1, forward strand.
CAAGTTCATCTGAGCAGAACAGCAAGCTGTTCTGCCCTTCTATATGAATAATTTCGACGTGTTTTACGATGAGGATATAATGTAACTCTTATATACTATGTACACTAGCTAATGTGATGAATGGGAGAATGAATGTACATCTATTTTGTGGGTGGTTGAGTTTAATTGGTTACCTATGTGTATGCGAAAAGAATGGCCATGTGTATTCACCATGATCCTAATGATCAGTGGAAAAGATTTATTGCCCAAATTTGTTAGACCACGTATGCATGTTACTATCTGTGCTCTAAATTTCTGACATTTTTTCCATGCTTGTATGATTATTTAGAAATTATGTTTTGGAAAAAAAATAGAAATCATGTGTAGGTCATGTTAAATTCCAGTAAATTACGTGTTGCTCGATAAATTCGGGAACAAATTTTGTGACCCTGTGCATGCTAGGGTGCAGACAGTGAGCTATTGAAATTTGTGATTTTGTTTAACTCCATGTTAAATTGCATTATGAATATTAGTGTGGAATGGATGGTTAATTTTATGAAATTTCATTTTGAATCAGAAAAATCTGAAATTTTGCATGTGGGATCCTAAGCCCGAAATTAGTTTGTGGTTAAAATTTCAGGTCATTTGGACCAGTACATGATGCAATATGAATTTTCCATGTAAAATGTGAAACTAATGCATGCCTTTGTAAAACGATTTGATTTTGTATATAGCAACCTAATCAGTGAAATTTCCTGAGTGCTAAATTTCTGAAATTGTAGTGCCATGTTAGGAAAAACAGAGAAGTGTGCATGTGAGTGAGAAAGTGAAAGAAAGAGAGTGACATGTGTAAACCTATGTGTTAAAATTGGTAAAAATGTGTAATGTGTAAATTGTACCAAGTGTGACATTGCTTCCACAGAGGGCAGTGGAACCGTATCAGGGAAAAGTCCCCCTGAGAATGTTCAATGTGTAGTGACCCTAAGGGCATTAGGGGGAAATCCTGGAGGTGGACAAGTACCACTGGTTAGGGTGGAGACTTGTTCTCCCGGTCTGCGCAGTCCAAGAGTCGCCATTGTATTGCCTAGATGGCGTCTATGTGATGTGATGTGTTGTGTCCTTCTTTGTGGTTTGGACTATGTGTCACGGCACTAAATGTGAATGTGTAAATGTGTATGTGTCCATGTGAAAACAAAATGTGAATGTGGTTGTGATCATGTGCAAATTGTGTAGTGTGAACGATGTGTAAACGTGCAATGTGTAATGTGTTAAAGATGTGAACAAGAAATTGTGTAAAAATGTGAAACTGAATGTGAGGAGGTGAGATTGAAATCCATGATAGGAGGATCTGAAATCATGTTAGAACCGCAATATAGATGTGGTTACGATCATGTCTTACATGTGTACAATGCGTAGAATCCATGCTAGGGACAACCCTTACTTATGTGTAAATCATTCCATGTATGTTTACTTTCACATTGTGGTTTGAATGAGAATGTAGCTTTCATGGGTTAGATTGTAAGTGTTAACCAACATCAAAACAGCAAGCTTAAAGTATGAAAAATGGTCATGTATATGCGTAGGAATGTGTAGATTCCATGTTAGGTATGTGTCCTTTCATGCATGTTCGAAAATTTATGTTAATGGCTTTCATGTCTTAGTTGGTTGAAGGTAGATTTTTATGTGAGAAATGAATAGAAAGCATGTGATAGGTGATTCTATTTCTACAAATCTGAAAGCATAGTCCATGTGTTTAAATTGTAGATTCACCATGATAGGTTGTAAAAATTTAATGTCGAGCATGCTACATGTTGTGTCTTATGAATGTGTATGTAAAACCTACCATGATATGTGCATGTGCGGTATGTGTAGAATACTTGCGGAGTCTTTTAGACTCACTACTTGCTTCGGCGTACAGGTGTAGTTGGTGACGAGACACTAGTGGAGGAGACGTTGGAGACCGACTCCGAGCGCGGAGATTAGAGTGTTGGAGCACTAGTGACATTTGTGATTTTCATAGTATGTAAATTGAACATTGTATTATCTTTATCATGGAAGAATGTATAAGTGTGGACATTTATGTACTTAATTTTCAGCAATTTGAATTATGTGGACTTTTAGTTCTTTAAATGTTATCAAATCATGTATGTTAAATGTGGATGATGAATGAATGAAGACAGTGGTTCTTTTACTTCCGCTACTCTGTTCTTATATTCACGTGTATCTCAGCTGAATGTCATTGTTGGGTAAATGTCCCACTGTGATGACACTCGCTATACCGACGTGGGTTGGTATAACCGTATCGGTATAAAGAGGGTCGTCGCACAAGCTGAGCAAATTCCAGATTTCTTAAGTTTCATCTTTGGAAGCCCCTCAACCAGATCATGCTTTATTAATTTCTTGATAACTGAAGTGCTTGCATGACCAAGTCTTCTATGCCACAAATCAGACTCTTCACTTTTGGTGGTAGCAAGACATAAGTTTACTTCCTTTAATTCTGCTAATTGCAATGTGTATAAATTCTTCACTCTTTGAGCTTCGAACACAATCTGTTATCTTTATGAACAATACACTTATCATTCTGAAAATTTACTGAATGCCCTTTATCACATAACTGACTAATGCTTATTAGATTATGCTTCAGACCTTGTACATACATGACATCTTCAATTAGGTTCTTTTCTTAGTACCAACTGTTCCACATCCTAGTACTTTTCCTTTCCCATTATCACCATAAGTGGTTTGACCACTTTCTTCCCTAAAACTTGTGAATAACTTCCTATCTCTTGTCATGTGCATTGAGCATCCACTCTCCAAATACCATTTGGATGCCCTCAGCCGACCCTACAAACAAAATCAGGTTGTAACTTTTGGTACCCAAATTTTCTTGGGTCCTTGAAGGTTAGTTTTAGGAATCCATCTTAAATGTCTAGTGGTGCATGTGCTTACTGTGTGTCCTAATTGATTACAGTGACAACAGCATAAATCAAACACATTCTTCATATATGCAAAATTGTTAGATTTCTATTTTTGTTTGTGCACATACTGATTTACCTTTTTGGTATTTTTGACTTTCTTTTCTGCTACGAATTTAGGGGTTGGATACACTTGAGGATGAATAATGTTTTCTTCATTTTGTGGAGATGTGTATCCTAATCCATATTTCTTCTTTCCTATTCTAGAACCTTTTATATTAACAAATAAAGAGGTTTTACAATTTGAAATATTTTCTATAGTAGCTTTTAGATAATTATTTTCTTCTTGCAATTTTTCTTCATCTTTAAGTTCCTTAAGGTTTGATTCAATTTCCAAGATTTTGCTGTTTTATTTTTTAAGTCTTCGCACAGCAATTCATTAGTTCTTTTTATTTCACTTAAACTTTTGTTTAACCTTTCTGTTCATTTTTAAGAAAGGTGTAAGCTTTTTCTTGGTTCAGTAGATTTAGTTTAACTATTTTTATTTGTTTTACTATTGTCTTATATTTTTCATAAAGTTCATTGAAGCATCTTCAAGACTATCAGAATCGGATTCAGAACATGAAGTAAAGGAGGTTTCTGAGTTTACCTGCTCTAGTCCTACCATGAGGGCTAGATTTGCCTTCTCTTCTTCTTTGGATTCTGAGCTAGAGGATTCTGAACTGGTTCCTTCTTCATTGTCCCATGTTGTTGCCATTGCCTTCTTTTTGAACTTTTTGAACTTCTTTTCCTTGCCTTTCTTCTTGTTGAATTTTTCTGCTTGATCCTTCTTCTTAAGCTTGAGACATTAGATTTTTAATGTCCTGGCTGATTACACTCATAGAAAGTTGGCTCTTTCTTCTTATCTTTCTTGAAAAATCTTTTTGAGCCAAACTTCTTCTTCTTTGCAAGAATTCTCTGCAGTTTTCTTAAAAGCATAGCCTCATCGTCACTATCATCTGATTTTTCCTTTGAGTCTTCAGATGAGGAGGAATCTGCAATCTTCAAAGCATTTGAAATTTTCTTTTTCGAGGAACTTTCAAAAAACGTTTCCATATTAATTTCATGAGCCATAAGGGATCCTATTAACTTATCTATAGATAATTGTGTTAAGTCATGAGCTTCCTCTATGGCTGTAACTTTAGGGGTCCATACATTAGTTAGAGATCTTAGGATTTTCTAACTGTTTCTTCATTAGTTAGGACTTTTCCTAAAGAACTTACACCGACAATTATGTTTGAAAATCTGTTATACATTTGAGTTATATTTTCATTAGGGAGCATTTTGAATTGTTCATATTGGGATACAAGTATATCTATTCTTGTTTGTTTAACCCTATATGTACCTTCATAGGTTACTTGAAGTTTATCCCACATTTCCTTAACTGTTTTACATGCTGGAAGTCTGTTAAATTCTTTTTTAGACAAAGCACAACAAAGATAATTTTTTTCCTTGTAATTTAAAGACATATTTCTTTTATCTGCAATGGAAAGACCAGAGGAAGAAGCTTCACCAATGATTTGATAGTCACCTTGTTCTATTACAAGCCATAAATCGAAGTCAGTACCTCTGATGAAGCACTCCATTCGCATCTTCCAGTATTGGTAATCTTCACCATCAAAGAATGGTGGCCTAGTGATAGATTGGTCTTCATAGTTGTGAGCTTCGGATGCCATTTCTTCTCAAATCTCTTGGATTCTTCTGAGAAGACCTCACTCTGATACCACTTGTTGGATCGAAATGACACTAAGAATGTCCTAGAGGGGGGTGAATAGGACTTCTTTGTTTTAAAATTTTCTTCTGAAATTGCACAACACTAAATAAACTTGTTAGAGCTTAGTGTGATGTGTGTGATTCAAGTGTAAACAAGGCGGAAACAATCACACAGAAATGCACAAGAATTTATCCTAGTTCGGCCCTTCCATGTGGAAGTCCTACATCCAGTCCTCAAGACAACCACTTGAGATTTCAACTATTTGCCAATGAATTGGCCTTCTCTCACCCTTGAGAGGAATTACAAACCCACTTGCTCCTAAGGAAGTCTTCCCTGACTAGGGGTACAACAACTGCCTTTCACAAGGCCTTCCCTATACAGGAGGGGCAATGCAGAAACAGACTTCTGCAGAAATTACACAAGAGAAATAAAAAGACTTGTGTGTTTGTCTAAACACAGACTTCAGAAGGATTCAAAGATCAGAGATGAGATACAAATCCTATCTGAAATCTAAGGGTGGACTAAAGAAAGTAAGCAATTACAATTGCCACCCAACACTACTTAGGAGAGCTTCAGAGAAAGTCTTCTAAGGAAGAAAAGCTCTCAGACTTTAGCTTTCAGAAGAGCTTGTGAGAGTTGAAGGAATTCGAATGAAACCTGTATGCTCTCTTCTTGAGTTGCCTATTGTTGTTTATATCTTTCTTTTTAAAACTTGAGCTCCTTTTGTACACTTCAGAATATGGCCGTTTAGAAAATAGCCGTTGGAGTTTGTGGCCGTTTTCAATTTGACCGTTTGGAAAGCTCTAGTTTCATTTGGATCTTGATGAGCTTATTGTTCAGAAGTCCTTCAGTTTTTGCATCTTTCCAAAGTCTTCAAAGGAGGAGTAGTCGTTCACAGCTAGAAGATAAGCTCTTGTCATCATAGACTGTGAATGAGTCATGCTAAAAGCGTGCTCCAATAAATGTCTGTTACAAAGACAAGACAGAAAGAAGAGAGAACTCCATACCTTGAGGTAGGTAAGTCAGGTAAGTACAGAAAATAGGTATGGAAACCTCATATGCACAAGCTATTAGAAAGAAAAAGTAGACAGACATATATGCTAAAAAGGTGAAGTATGGGTCTGTCAGTGGTAGGTGAGTCCTATCAGATGCCATGTGCCTAAGAATTCATAAATGCATAGTGTCTAATGAATCCAGCAAAATCCGGAGCAAAGGCATTGAACAACTCAAGGATTATTTCTTAAAATATATCAGAAGTGTCATGCGCAAGATTTAAATGAATAAATTAAGACTGATATGACTTGTTCTGACAGAGAATAAAATAATAAAATAATAGGATAATGACAGTTTTGATGAATCAATAAGATATTGAAAGTTCATTAAAAAGATGAATGAAAAGATTTGGAGTTAAATTTACATTAGATGTTAAGACTAAAAGGATCAGAAGAGAGTTTAAGTGCAGAGTTAATCAGTGAAGTCGAACCCAAAAGAACATGCAATTAGACTGGACAAATAAGAGTGATTCGACTTCGGTAATCGAATACCATATAGACTGTTTACTGAAGCATTTGACTATGGCAGTCGAAGAAGACAGACAGATATAGAAAGGCATTCGACTGTAACAGTCGGAGTCATCAGTCGAATCAAGTAGAGGATATATGAAGCATTCAACTGTACCAGTCGGAGACATAAGTCGAATCAAGTAGAAGATTATATGAAGCATTCGACTGTACCAGTCGGAGACATAAGTCGAATCAAGTATAAAGTTGTGACCTTAGAAAAATTGAAGATTGTTTAACTTCGATTCTGAAGGAGTCGGATTTGACATTCGAAGTTAGCAGTCGAATTCAGTAGGACAAAGAGAGAGTCTGTGGACTTAGATATTTTTGGATGGAGGTATTATTCTGCAATATACCGATATGATTTTTGTGATATGTAATTAATATATTTGCTTTGTAGAAAGTTTATTTTAAAGAGTTTTGTGATAGCAAAAATAATAGATATATTAATTTAAGAAAATTCTTAAATTCCTTAGGGGTAGTTGCTCAACAGCGCTCCCGTCGCTCCACAGCGAGCGTCACCTGTAGCTCTGCAACCTTGCGGGGCAGGTCTGCGTCGTGTTGGGAGACCTGAGTGCGCAACTCAGACAACTGCTGCATCAGCTCAGTCACCTCGACACCTGCAAGAGTTGCCTGGGTGATGGCGCTCTGAAGCTCGGCAGACTGCACATGAACAAACACAATAAGTATAAAGGAGTTCATTTCTTATATATGTCTAACTCATTTTGCTTATCCATGCAGAGAGGTCGCGCTCCGCTGCCTCCGCCCGAGCTATTGTCGCCGACAACTGCTCCCGGAGTGAGGCTACCTTCGGGTCGGGCACGCTCCGGCTCGTGGAGGCACCCGCCGCATCGGTGCGCTCCATGGTCATCTGCGCCGCACGCTGCACATATTGAAAATCAAGTTAGCACATGGTAAGGTAAAAAAAAAGGCAAAGGTATGATTTTCTAAACTACCAGAGTCTTCAAGGCCACCCGTGCCTCCGCTAGCTGGGCCTCCGTACCCGCCAGCTGGGCCAGAAGAGTGTCAATCAGGCCGTCCCGTGCATCCTGCATATGCACACATTTATTATACTATCATGCATATCACAATGAACAGGTCAATTTAGAAGTGCATACCCGAGCTGGCCTCATGAAATCCCAATCCCCGTACACCTCTTGGTACCGCTAGAGGTAGGCGAAGCTGTTCGTGGCGTCGGACTTCACTGGGTACCCTCCACACGTCTAGTCTGCGTACTGATCGAGGAAGCGTAGGCGTCAGTCCACCCGCTTGGCCTTCCCCCGTGTCCTCCTCTCGATGCCTCTCGGATCCGCCTCGTCGGACTACACCTGGTGCAGCCTGAGTGTCCTCATGGCGAGCCGTAGACAGAGCGGCTCAATCTCGTTCAGGCAATGGACCCACAGGTCTCGCCCAAACCGAGGTCGGCCACTCGCCACCCACGGCTGGCCATCGTCAGGAATACCCGCGTAAGGTTGCCACACAACCTGCACACATGCATATGTCAGTTACATGTCATAAATCATATTAAATGCATGAAAGAAATGAGGTAGGCACGTACCAGGAGGGCCGAGAAATCCCGGATGTCTCGGCGAAGGGTATCGAGCTGAAGAGAGAAAGATGATGTCGTCACTACTGGCAGCCACCTCCACACCAAGGGCAGTGCGTCGGACCGCACCTCAGTCGCCCTACCCAAGGGAATGTAATAATAGCTCCAGACCTGCATACATGAACATGTGAATCAGTTTGACTAACAATTTCAATGCAGGAAAATTGAGAAAGCAAAAGAAAGTGTACCTGGAGAAAAGGGGCGAACCCGCCCACAGTGGTCTCGCGGCCCATGCCGCTGGAGAGGTCGGCGAATGTGTGGGCCAGGAAGGCTGCACCCCAGGCATACTGCCCAACCCTCTCCAGATCCTCGAGCATCTCTAAGAACCGCAGTGGATGCCGTCTCCCTTCATCCCCAGCAACATCTTTCCTAAAAACAGCACCAGGAACCTCCTCAGGTCCCGGTCCACCCTCTCCCTGTCCTTGAGGTCCTGGCAGTAAACCTCCCTCGCCAGCCCCGCCGCCCACTGCACAAACTCGTGCAGCAACTCCTCGCTTGTCTGCCGCACACCACGCAGACCCAGGCTGTCCAATAATGCCACTCGGTCGACCATCCTCCGGTCTCCGAGCTCGTCCTCGCCCATGGGCTCCATCCCCAGGAGGTCGCGGGTATGCTCTATGTAGTCACTGTAGGTGACCCCCGTCACCGCCTCTCCATCTACCCGTAGACCAGTGATCTATGTCATGTCCTCAAGACTGGGCACCATGTACCCCCAGGGCATCAGGAAAGCCCTGCTCACTCTATCCCAGTGCTCCCTAAGCGTCTGTACCAGGAACTATCTATGTAAAAGGGCTCGATCTCCAAGATCGGCCTGAATCCCATCTCCCGGATCCTCTCTCTCTAGAAATTCGGGAGCCTCCGGTACGCCGCTATCACTAGCAACCACTGTATCCTCGGCCTCATAACTCCCTACACATCAAAAGAGCACAAAAGTCAGACCAAATTCAAATAAGCTTAAACGACTTTAAAAAACTATGCAAGAAGCTCAAAACAGGCCAAAATCCCTCCCCTCGGGTGGCCCTTTCGATTTGCAACCAACTCAGTGGTCGTGGTTCATATTGAATCGCGACCGTTGTGTCGGTCGCGTTTCATATTGAAAAGCGTCGGGGCGAGATGTCGCGATTTAAGTCTTTGAACTGCGATGACTGGACTCGTCGCGATTCACCCCCCTCTTCTTCTCCGGCCCGACGGCCCTTCTCCTCCTTCCTCTCCTCTCAAATCAAGGGCTAGGGCTTGGGGTACTTACCGTATCCCCCCTAGGGGGAGCCTCCCATCCGCGTCGCTCTCACCAGAGCCTCGCCACTGGTGAGTCCTCTTCCGCCACTTCTCCCACCACCGGTCCTCCCTCCACCATGGCCATCAGGGTTTCTTCCTCCTCCATTACCATCGTTAGTTCACCACCCACCTCCAAAAGCTTCGCTACCATCAGCCGCGCCTCCGTCCCCGGCGTCTCCACCGTCACCGGCGTCGGTGACGCTTCCTCCTCTGTCGGTGTCCCCTCACCCCGTCGGCGCTTAGATGCCGACATTTTGCTCATAGAAAGAGAGAGCTAGAGAGGGAGAGTTAGAAGGTGGAGAGAACGAGAGAGTTGGAGACGATAGGGATCGGAGAAGAGAAGTGGCGAAAGGAGAGGAAGGAGGGGTCCTCGGACGTTTTGTAGCCCCTCGGGATGAGTTTAAATCATGTCGGATACAGGCGACGCGAATTTGAGGCAGTCAATTAAAATGGGCAGAGGCCGTCACCGCGATTCAGAGAGTCATCATTGCCCCGGCGCTAAGATTAAGGAGCGAGATTTTTGAATTTTGAAGTACAATTGAAACGCGTCGGGGTAAGTGGACGCGATTACAGTTAAATGCGACAGTCTAGGGCTGTCAAATGGGTCTGTATGGGTCTAATATATTCATGTCCAATTAAGACCCAATAGTGTTAAGTAAGATATATACCCATACCCTATAACTTCTCACAAGAATATATCCATACCCATGTTTTGATTATTTTAAAGAATGGGCATGGGTCTCAAACTTAAACCCATAATGATAACTTTTATTTCTTATAGAATTTTTAATCCCGATTGTGCATATAAAATATCAAGATGATATATCTAGATTTTAACAACATATAAAATCTGGTTAAACATGATATTCTAAAAAATCTTTAAAATTAAAATACACTCGACAACAACATTTTGAATCCCGATTTGGATCCATATCCTATCTATAATTTATAAATTGCTTCTTTAAATATAATAAAAAATTTTAAAAAAATAAAAATCAAATACATTAAACACAATATTTTGAATCCTGATCTAGATCCATATCCTATCTGTAACATATAAATTGCTTCTTTAAATATAATAAAATTTTTTTAAAAATAATAAAAAAATTAAGTACATTAAACACAACATTTTGAATCTGGATCTAAATACTACATGTAGCTTAATTGCTTCATTAAATACAATAAAAATTTTAAAAATTTTAAAAAATCAAATACACTAAACACAACATTTTAGATCCAGATCTGAATCCAGATCTTATTTATAACTTAATTACTTCTTTAAATACAATGAAAAATTCTAAAAAAATAAAAAATCAAGTGCACTAAACACAACATTTTGGATTCAGATCCTACCTGTATAATTAACCACATCCTCAAGTGTCAACCCACAAATACATGTACAATATATAGTCACATATATGACCACAAAATCTCACATGTGCAGCCACAAAACAATGGCAATAAATGCAAAATAGCACATGTACAAGAACATATTTAGTTCTACAAACTTGTCATATGGAAGCACAAAACACTACCATACAATCCTAGTGTAATATCCAACGACAAGCACAAAATATCAAGTTAGAAAAGAGTAATAAATCTGTTAAAACTTTCACAGTATTGAGGTTCGATTTGTTGTAAAATGAGGCCATTGTCTTCAAATAATTTGTTTTAAAAAGCATTTGTCTTCAAATATGATTTGGCACCTAGAAGCATCATCAGAACCTGCATATCAAGATAAAATAGATGTGACGGTTCATCAAGTAGATAATAAATTTAATGTCCGATGTAACATAAATTATTTCAAAGTCTTTATTTGTCACGTAGCCACATAACAATCGTACCTTACAACAGTAGTGTTAGACCTAAACCTGACAATACACTCTAGGCAGAGGAGCGGCATCCTATGTTGTGTCATTTTGCGCCAGCAAATTTTCCCATCATTTTTGCTATGACAGGAGCCACCTTGGGGTTCGATTGATGCTTCGCAAAATTTGCAGGGTTGCTCATCACTACAAACAAAAGGGATTCCATCAAACTTACATGGGAAAAGGAAACTGTAAAAGTTCAAAAACTAACTGGAATACTGAATACGGCAACACCTTTCAGTATATGTCATGTGCAACAAAACAACCAAATATATATATATATATATATATATATACACACACGAAGATGACACACCATGACACCAAAACTTCTAATGGATGGATTCTGATATAAATTGGTTTCAGCAACAAATTCAATCCCTATATAATTGGTATGCTTAATTATATCCAACTGTTGGTCCTCAGTTTGCTTTAATGGGGAAAATTGGCCAAATAAGAATATATCATCGTCATATATATAGCACATGAGTAACACAGTAGGGGCATAAGAATTCAGCTTGTAACCTCTGAGTTTCCCTTCTTCCACACCTCTATTCAAAATACAGAACATGCAGGGCCTCCATGGAGAGGATGAAGATGTAGGGAGATTTGGATTGTCAAGAAGGATAGGAGATTTGGATTGTCAATCACCATTTGCTACACCTGATCTGTCCAATCTTCATCTGATGTGAGACCCTGCAGTCCTTCTATTGCTCCAGGTAAAAAGTGGTCCATGGAATCCCAGATCAATAAGACCCAGAGCGAACAAGAAATCAATAAAAGGAACGATGTCTTGCCATCGGACATGGTAGGAATATGGCTCTTCAAAAACAATGCAAATTTCAGTCTCATTGCTTAGTACCCTGAAATATGGCTCTTGTGATATGTAAAGATTGATGGATCAAACTGAATCAAATATACCAACGACCTCAATAGATCAAAATGAATTGTTCAATAAAACACCATAATATCTGCAGCAAGTAAAGAAGTTATTAAAAGAACATATACCTAAAACCTTTTTGCTTTGCAGTATATCACCATAGATGTGATCCCCAACATACAGGACCTACAGAAGGGACAAAAAGAAAAGATAAGTAATCATGAAATAGGTTTGTTTCATAAAGAAGACAGACAAAAGAAAGTCTGACAGAGTAATAATATAGATCATGCACAAATTTATAACCCAATATAATTTGACAGAGTCTAGAAATGGTTTTCCAAATGAAGCACCAGTATATGCTTTTGGTTTCTTTGCATCAGAAGACTTGACATGAGAAAGTGATATTAGTGCATTATTAGTCTGGGTAAACAAAGGACAAAAGGAGACTCATTGAAGATATACAAGTACATATTTCTCCATAAGTAAAGTGATGGTCATAAACACCAGAAAACACTTAATGAGCTTACAGTAAAAATTGAAACATATACTAAACAGAAGCCTCTCGGGTTTTATTCTCAGTATGGATGATAATCCAAAACTTGTGACTCATGTTGGGGCACCACTATTTCCAACCCTGCAAGAGGTCAAGCACAACTTTAATTAAAACTAGCAGAGGAATTGATTTCAGAGGAATATTTGTGAAACAGGAAGCCATGAAATCAAGGTATCAATGGACCACAAAGCTACAAATAGACATTTGCACAAAATAGCAAAGAATAAGTAAGTCATTACAACTTTAATTAAAACTTCAAAATGAATACTTACTCATTATCCAGAGGTATGATTGACATATCATCAATCTCAAGTTTAGCATCAACTTCAAATGCATGACTCATGGTCGAAAGTCCATCGTCTGTTAATTCATATTGCAATTAGTAAACTCTAAATTTAAAATATTAACATTTTAATGAGACAATTTTAATCTACCTTTCTTTGCATCTCTTAACCAATCTTGGGTGCATATTAGGGCCTGAACAGTTTCAGGAGACAAGGAACTCCTATATTGGTCAATTACTCGACCTCCCGTACTGAATGTTGATTCTGAAGCCACAGTTAATAAGGGAATTGCTAATATATCTCGTGCCATAGCTGAAAGGATAGGATGCTCTTTCTCATTGTCTTTCCACCACTATAAAATATCAAAATCTTTTGTAGAAGCCTCTACTTTTCTCTCTAAATATATCTCTAACTCAGATTTTGTTGATTGACTTGTTACATGTCCTTGGAGAAATATGTTAAGTCCCAAAAGTGTGTCACTGACCGCACCACAAGAAGATAACTCAAAGACACCCCCAACTCCAAAACATGTATCATGAGAGCCGCTATTCCCTGTATGAGTTAAAATGTGTGGACTTCTAGGAATTTTTTTCACTTGCTCAACATATGCATTGTACAAATATTCAAAACTATCACGCACTTCATCAATTTTCTCTTTGACTTCTGAGGGGTTTGAAAAGATTGTCATGTACAAATATTCCATTGACTTCATTTTGTAATGGGGGTCCAAAACTGAGGCAATTGATAGCAACATGCTATTCATATCCCAATATTGCTTGAACTTTGCATGCATTTTTTCTGCCATTCTCACAATAAATAGATGTGGATGTTTTGACCAATTGTTTAACTGCAAATTGACAAGATAGAGATCATTGAAATACAAATTGGATGTTGGAGACTTCACACTTGAGAATCTCTTTGTGATGGAATAAAATAACTCCAGGCAATCTTTCACATTTTATCTCTTTCCCATTCTTCTAATGACATATATAAATGAACATCATCATCAAAGCAAATGAAATGCCTAATGATCTCTTGAAACTCACATGCTCTTTCCAACATTAGGTATGTAGAGTTCCACCTAGTTGGAACATCAAGTATCAAACCTTTGGTAATATTCCTTCTTGCATTGCAATTTTCTTAAAATCTTGTATTTTTTTGGCAGAAGATCTAATGTGCCTTACAATCTTTTGGATCTTTGCCAATTCATCTCCAATCTCCTTGAGTCCATCCTGAACAATGAGATTTAAAATATGAGCACAACATCTAACACGAAAAAATTCACCATCCAAAAGAAGAGACCTATTCAATGATAGATCTTCAATGAGCTCATGAACAAATTTGTCATTGGACAAGGCATTGTCCAAAACAATACTACACAATTTCTTGTCAAGGTTCCAATCAACAAGTAACTTTTTAATTGTCTTATAAATCTCCTCACCACTGTGTGGATATTCAAAAGATAAGAAGTTCAAGATTTTCTTTTGAAGCCTCCAATCATCATCAATAAAATGGCAAGTTAAGCTAATATAATCAACCATATTACTAGAAGTCCATATATCAACTGTGAGTGTAACTCGAAAAGTTATTTTATTGAAGAACTTGCACATCTTGTCCTTCTCTTTCTCATATAATTTAATGCAATCTTCTTTATGTGTATTTCTAGTAAACATCTTAAATTGTGGCTGAAGACTCTTAACAAAATCCACAAAACCACAATGTTCAACCATGGAAAACGGATATTCGTTCATGATAAGCATATGTGCAAGTTTCTCACGGCTCAATTCTTGATTGAATTTGAAGTCTTCATTGTCTCTTGACGTCCCCCTTCTTGCATCTTGGTAAGGAATACATATGCACAAGTGTTTTTTCAAATGAGTAGTCCCATGTTGGCTTCCTCCACTTAAAACCTTTTGACAATGATTACAAATAGCAACAAAACTATCATCCCCTTGCCGTTCTCTAGTAAAATCATTCCAAACTACAGAACGCAATCTTCTTCCTTTAGTAGAACTGGAAGTGCTCACATCTCGTACTTGGGTATCAAGACTTACACTCTCCTCCACATCTATATCAATTGTATCAGACATACTGCATAAAAATGTACCACTTAAGACTTATTGACATGAGAAAATGCACGGGGTTTTGATGTATAGAATGTAAAGACAACTATAACTTCAAGATTTATCTCTCCAACAACCAAGTACAAGTGAAACAATAAAGACTAGAAAAGGTATTCCATTCATCTCAATGGAACATGATAGATAAGAGCAATGTGCAGCAAATACAAAGTCACTAAAGAAGCAAAGAAAGAATGATCAGGTGACAAAAGGATGTTATTATTAGAAGATTGTCCCAAAACTTGGAACTTAAAAGACGCAAGTCATTCTTAAAAACTAACATAACAAATCTCTATCGATCAAAACCTCTAGTGCCTTTTTTCTAATTCACTGGGGAAAAAACCCATATATATATAGCAACATCTCTTCTAGTTCTCCTGGCACGCAAAAGTGTGTATGTCCATTCTACATGGACTAGGTATGGCTGTCATTACAGCAACAGGTAACTAGGTTATGTAAATCCAAGAAGCAGCGTCAGCATAAAAAGAGACATAGAAAGTGACGGTTTATTGTTGATGGACATTCTTCAACTACTTGAGGAGGATATGCCATGAAACTAGATGTCAAAACCATCTTGCTCTGCCATTGAATTGTCCTTTGGAAAAAATGGACAACAAAAGCAGCAAAAACTTGAGAACAACAACTAAATCTGGAAGCAATGGACAAAAAGGCATAATAAAAAGGGGCCGATACACCCAAAGGTCCCTTAAGAAAATCATATTTAGAATAAAGATGGGATCAAAAAATCAAATAAATAAATTGGCCTGTTCAAATATGTAGTCTTAAGAATTACAACCAAAAATAGCATGAGTAAGAAAAAAGGACATTTGAATCAGCCGACAGAATTTGAGTATCTCCGCTACTTAAGCCACTGGAGGCAAATCAAAGGTATAACGAGGGCAACCAGAAAGAGAAGGAAAATATCAACAACAGCAAGCGGTAGAAAGAAAAATCCTGGAGCAAGGGGTCTTTCGGGGGGGCTTACATGTTCACGAAATCGGCGTGGCAGACGAGGGAGTCCCAAGGTGCAAATTGACGTGGAAAATGGACAAAGACACATGGAAGGGAGGAGGAAGGCCGTTTTAGTGCGCAATTACCACGGGTAAGACAGCGTTGTCGACGTTGCCGGCCGGGAGAACAAGCAGCTCCAGATTCCTCTCACTTGTGTGGGTCAGAATGGGTGATCAGCAAGAAGAGGCGCCGCCACAGCTCCGAGACCC
>CM024757.1:138224624-138411569 GCA_014218235.1 Colocasia esculenta
AGAACGGGAGAGAGAGAGAGAGAGAGAGAGGATAGGAGAGAGAAACGAGAGAGGAGGGAGAGAGGCGGCACGGCCCACGTTGCATGCATGCAACGTCGGTGGGGCGCGCGGGGGCCGCGCAGGGGGGCGCGTGGAGGCGGCAGGCGGGGGCGCGCAGGCAGGCTGGCGCGGGGGCGGCGCGCAGGGCCAGGCGGGGCGCACGTGGGGAGCAGGGCGGCTGGCAGGCGCGCGGGCGTGCCTGCGCGCGTGGCTGGGGCAGGCGCTGCGCTGCTGCTGCTTGCTTGCTGCTTCTGTGCGAGAGAGAAACCGGGGGAGAGGAAGAGAAGGGGAAGAGGAAGAAGAGAAGGGAGGAAGAAGATATCGGAGAAGGAGAGATGGGGGAGAGAAGAGGGAAAGAAATCATAGCAAGAGAGAGAGGGGAGAGGTTTATAAAGTGGTAGAGAAAGAGAGGAAGGGGGAGAGAGAAAAAGAAAGAGAGATTTTTAGAAAATAAGGGAGAAGATTTTTAAAAGTGAGAAAGTGTTTTAAAAAATAGAGGAGGAATATTTTAATAGAATCTCTCTTTATTTCTCTTGCTTCACTCCAATCCATTAGCCCATTAAGCACTTCATAGAATGGCCCATTAACCTGCAAATACAACATAAAATTGAATTTAATCAATTATCGTCCATGATAATGGAAATCTTATGAATTTATCAAGTGTTAGTCATTGAAATGGCATGATTATTCATGATAATTATGATATTATCAAACACTGGGTCAAAAACATTGAAAGGATATTTGGGGTCTGCAATGCACTGACCGAAATAAAGTACTTCTGGCCACTTCCAATTGGAAAAGGATGCTAGGGCATGGTGGGAGTCGGTTGAAGCAACACTAGAAGGACAGCAGCCAACGTGGGCGCAGTTTGTGGATGCTTCAACAGTAAATACTTTTCAAAAAGAGTATAGGAGAGAAAGGTAGCCAAGTTTGCGGCCCTGAAACAGCGAGGACTGACTGTGGCCGAGTATGAAGCTCAGTTCTCACGTCTATCCGGATATGCTACTCATTTGGTCGGGACTGAGAGAGGATGAAGGCTAAACACTTTCGAATGGATTGAGGCCCCAGTATATCACCCAACTGGCGCCAATGGACATTCAAACCTATGCTGATATGATAAAGAAGGCTCAACTACTGGAAGATACTATGGAGACAGCTGAAAGAATAAAGGAAAGTCAGTGAAGAGGGAGCAAGTGTCTGCTACAGGAAGATATCAACCAACCATTGGGAAGAAAAGGCTCAGTGGAGGTTTTATTGAACAAACTGACAAAAAGCCGAAGGAGTCAGGCAAGCATTTGGCAGTAGTACCCGGGAAGAGATGCAAACATTATGATAAGACTAGTCACCGGTCCGAGCAGTGTTGTAGAGCACAAGGGAGATGTCTGCGCTATGGAAGTCATGACTACAGGATCTCCGACCGCCCAATGATTAAAGAGCAAACCTCACAAGAGAAGCGTCTGGGTGGACAGAGGAAGTCAAGCCGCCTACAAGCTATTCTGGAACTAGAAGCCGTAGAGGAAGGAGGCATGGTAGAAGGTACTCTTCAAATATTTTCACGACCTGCCTTTGTTTTATTTGATACTGGTGCCATGCATTCTTTTATATCATAGGAGTTCACTGATACTCTATCCATAAGACCAGTACCCTTAGGTTGTGAACTTCCTGTCACAACACCCCTTGGGCAAGGCACCAAACTTAACAAGTATTTCCCCTCTACTGAGGTAAACATCAAAGGAAAGAACCTTCCAGCCGACCTTGTATGCATGCCCATGAATCACTATGATGTGATTCTAGGAGCTGATTGGTTAACCCAACACGGGGCTAGTGTAAACTATAGGAAGAATAGGGTGACCTTCAGTGAGTATCCAAAATTAGTTTACTCGGGGGCTAAAAACCGTAGACATCCATCCCTTATCTCTACCTTACGAGCTCATAAAATGATGAGGAAAGGATGTGTAGCCTTTCTTGCTTCAGTGGTCGTGGAGAAGAAGGATGTAAACATAGAAGACATCTCGGTGGTTAGGGAATTTTCAGATGTGTTTCCCGAGGAGTTACCAGGTATTCCTCCTGAGAGGGAAGTAAAATTTGCTATCCCTTTAGTACCCGGTGCTGCCCCAGTCTCTAGAACCCCCTATAGAATGTCACCTGCAGAATTAAAAGAGTTGAAGGAGCAACTGATGGAGCTATTAAAGCAAGGATTTATTAGACCAAGCACCTCACCTTGGGGAGCTCCAGTACTATTTGTTAAGAAGAAGGACGGGTCAATGAGATTGTGTATTGATTACAGATAGCTGAATCAACTCACAATCAAGAACAAGTATCCTTTGCCAAGAATAGATGAACTATTTGATCAGCTTTCGGGAGCCAAATACTTTTCCAAGATCGATCTCAGATCAGCTACCATCAATTGAGGATTTTAGAGGAAGACATATACAAAACGACCTTTAGGAGCAGGTATGGGCATTATGAGTTTGTTGTCATGCTTTTGGACTAAGAAATGCCCCTACAGCCTTTATGCAGTTGATGAATGATGTGTATCGGCCCTACCTCGATAGATTTGTGGTGGTCTTTATTGATGATATCCTAATCTATTCCAAAAATAAGGAAGATCATGAGGAACATTTGAGGATAGCCCTGCAACTGTTAAGGAACAACCAGTTGTATGCCAAGTTGAGCAAATGTGAATTTTGGCTGGAGGAAGTGTCTTTCTTGGGGCACGTGATTCGAAAGAAGGTATTGCAGTCGATCCATCTAAGGTCGAAGTAGTGATGATTGGGAGAGACCCACTAGTGTGACTGAGATAAGAAGCTTCCTGGGATTGGCAGGATATTACAGAAGATTTATAAAGGATTTCTACAAAATTGTTGTAACTTTAACTAGATTGACCAGGAAAGAAAGCCCATGTGTGTGGTCGAAGATTGTGAAAAGAGTTTCTGTACATTGAAGGAATGCTTAACTACAGCTCCTGTTCTTACCCTACCCATTGAAGGGGGGGGACTGGGATGTGTCTTAATGCAGCTGGGCAAAGTGATAGTGTATGCCTCTAGGAAACTGAAGGTACATGAAGTTAATTACCCAGTGCATGATCTAGAATTAGCAGCTGTGGTGTCCACACTGAAGATTTGGCGACACTATCTATATGGCGAACCATTTAAAGTATACTCGGACCACAAAAGTTTGAAGTACCTCTTTTCCCAGAAAGAGCTTAAGATGAGACAACGGAGATGGTTGGAGTACCTAAAAGACTTCGACTTCTTCATACAATATCACCCTGGTATGGCCAATTATGTGGCAGATGCCTTGAATAGGAAGCCGGTAGTGTCACTAGCCAACTTAATGGTTGGTGAGTGGCGATTGCTGGAATAGTTTGCTAATCTAGACTTGGATGTGGAAACGGAAAATGACCAAGTATTGATTGCCAACATCAGCCTACAATTAGACCTTCTAACTGAAATCAAGGAACAACAAGACAATGATCCTTTCTTAGTGGGGATTAAGGAGAAGATTGATCAAAGGCCAGATTTTTCCATAACTGAGAATGGCAGACTAGTGTTTAATGGAAGAACCTGTGTACCGGATCATGAAGGACTCAAGAAGAAGCTGATGACAGAAGCTCACCGCTCCAGGTATACAATTCATCCTGGTGCCACTAAGATGTATCAAGATGTGAAAAGAATTTATTGGTGGCCAAACATGAAAAGGGAGATAGCTGAATTTATAGTATGGTGTTTAACTTGCCAATAAGTCAAGGCAGAACATCTTAGGCTAGCAGGTGTGTTATAACCCTTAGACATACCGAGTGGAAATGGGAGAGCATAGGCATGGATTTCATTATGGGATTACCCAGAACCAGGGGAGGACTTGATGCAATATGGGTGATCGTGGACCGATTAACTAAATCGGATCACTTCTCGCCTATCAAAAGTAAATGGTCTGTGAATGTGCTTGCTGCATTGTACATTAAAGAGGTGGTTAGATTACATGGAGTCCCCTCATCCATTGTATCTGATAGAGACCCCCGATTCACGTCACACTTTTGGCGAGAGTTGCAGTCAGCACTAGGTACCAGGTTGAACTTTAGCACTACTTTTCATCCCCAGACAGATGGTCAGACAGAAAGAATGAATCAAATGTGGATGACATGCTTCGGGCCTTCACACTAGATTTTGAAGGGTACTGGAGTGAACAATTATCCCTAGTCGAGTTTGCATACAATAATAGTTATCAAGCAAGCATAAAGATGGCACCCTTGAAGCACTATATGGCAAAAGTTTCAAATCATCTGTGTGCTTGGAGGAAGCAGGAGAGAGGCAATGGCTGGAACAAGAGTTAGTGCTAGACACCACTCAGAAAATTCAGATCATTCGAGAATGTCTCAAGGTAGCTCAGTCCAGACAGAAGAGTTATGCAGACAAGAGGAGAAGGGACCTAGAATTCCAAGCTAGAGACCACATTTTCTTGAAGGTTTCACCATCGCGTGGAATCCATAGATTTGGAATTAAAGGAAAGTTAAGTCCAAGGTTCATCGGCCCTTTTGAGATCCTTGAAAGGGTTGGAGAAGTGGCCTACCGATTAGCATTACCTCCACAATTAGCAACAATGCACAATGTCTTTCATATATCCATGTTTAGGAACTATGTCTATGATACTGAGCATGTGATCCGGTTTGAGGACCTGGAGTTGAGAAGAGATATGACTTATGTCGAGAAACCTGTCAAGATTATGAACCGGAAGATACAACAGCTGAGGAACCGAGATATTCCAATGGTTAAGGTGCAATGGAACATGCAACATGTGGAAGAAGCCACCTGGGAACTGGAGGCAACAATAAGGCAAAACTACCCCGACATATTTGGTAAGACACCTTCTCTATTTAGATCATATGAATTTAGGGACCAAATTCTTTTAAGCGGGGGAGGGTGTAACAACCCACTATTTTGAATAAAAGGAAACAATAAAAATAATTTTGGAATAAAAAAGGGGGTAAAGTATTAATGAATAATCCAATGGAACTATTTGGCCAATAATGGTCAAAACCAAAGGATATAATGCTTAAAATTCATAATCACCAAATACCTATGAATGAAAAGGGTCCTTTAGGCTTATACAAGGGTTAAGTGGGCCATTAATCATGACCTAAACCTAAGTCCAGTTTGAGAGCACGAAATTGCTCTCTATGACATGCTAATTAGGGTTGGATTAAAAAGGAAATAGCATTAGAGGAAGTTCTAGTCATAGTAGGATTGCTACTATGAGTTTTGGAAACACCAAACTCGGAATATAGTAAACCCAGATAAAACCATCATGAGGCTCCCAAGGCCGACCATAGTAAGCTCTCTTCGTTGCTGGACATGGGAAGGATGCCCAGGAGCAAGGAGGACGACCCAGAAGCTTGGATTGGTGAAGAACATCTTCCCCAAGCCTCTACATTGACCCGGAACGTTCCAGGGATTTTAAGCAACCAAAGGTAGGTGTTCTCGAGCTTAAAGTAAACATTGCACATACCAATGGAAAGAGCATCAAGTCTAGTTTCACATGCATGTGTTTTCCCGAAGTTGTGCATGTTTAGGTCATTATGTTCATGTCGTTCTCATGCATCCCGAGACCAAATCATGCAAAACCAAAGCAATAGTTCTATTCTTTTCCTTGAAATCCAACAAGTTTTCTGTTGATCGTTTCATCCTGAGAGCCCTAGCTATTAAGATATAAGTGTTTCCCAAGAGTTGTGCAAGACTAAGGCGTTTTGTGTTCTTACTATTTTCATGCAAACCAAGGCCAACTTGGGTCAAACCAAAAACCATGATCTCTTCTACTTATTGCCCTCAACACCTTTCATGTTCAGAGTTTTGTCTAAAGATCGCTATACTTCGAGTTATAAGCCTATCATGAAAGATTGTAGCATTTTTTCTGGGTTACAGGTAAGATCCAAGAATGTGACCACTCCAAACGTCGTGTTTCTGTGCACACACCGATTCTGTGTCGTCGAATCAATGTCTATACCAATTACCTTAAACGTGTCCATCTTGACCTAAGCGTTTTTGAGTCCACATCGATTCCATTTCGACATCGATTCTGTCAGCAATCGCTCTCACACGACTCTGGAAGGAATCGATCTCACATCGACTCTGGAAGGAATCGATCTCACATCGACTCTGGAAGGAATCAATCTTACATCGTCTCTGTTTGTGACCATCCCCGTATCGATTCTATCAGCAATCGCTCTCACATCGATTTTGGAAGGAATCATTCTCACATCGACTTTGTTAGTAATCATTCCTACATCGATTCTAACAGAGATCGATCCCACATCGACTCTATTTGTCATCATTCCTAAATCAATTCGATTTGTACGCTGATTCTATTTATAATCGTTAATCGTTGTACATCGACTTCCTATTGTACATTAACTCCCTATTGTTCATCGACTCCCGTTGTACATCGACTTTCTGTTGTACACCGACTTCCTATTGTACATCGACTTCCTATTGTACATCGACTTCTTGTTGTACATCGACTTCCTATTGTACATTGACTTCCTGTTGTACATCGACTTACTGATGTACATTGACTCCGTGTGTAATCGTTCTCACATCGATTCTGTTTTGAAATCGTTCTGACATCGATTCACGTTTATATGTCTGCCAGCCGATGTCTGCATCGATTACCAGGAAAGTGTTTGTATAAACTGTCGCATTTCTATTCCAAATCGATATTTCATGTTGACTGTCTATAGACGCGACCGTTAGGTTCGTCGCGATTTAGAAACTTTGTACATAGTCTTGTTTTAACTATGTTCGGTCCTCTGAAGTGCGATGACTGAACTCGTCGCAATTCAAGGGCCAACCCGAAACTATTTCTTTTAGTCAGACAGTCAAACATGTGTATGGTCTTGAGCTGTGAGATATTACTTAGTTGTGCATGTTGCCTAGTTGACAAGCCCAGAGGGGGGTGAATGGGTCTTTAAAAAAATCTATATAGGTGACACCTGTACGTAAAAATATACACAAAAACAATCTTCGATGTTGGTTAGTAACGGTTAGTATGAACAACAACGCACAAAGAATCAATCACACAACGCAAGGAATTATCCTGGTTCGGACCTCTTTTCCTTAGGAGTCCTATGTCCAGTCCTTGAGCAACAACTCAGGATTCACTAACTAGGGTACAGTCCCCCTATGGACACTACAACACCCAGCTCAGCTGGTCTTCCTTCACCACAGAAGGGAACAACAACACCCTGGATACCCCACCAGGTCCTCCTTCACATCCAAAGGGAAACAGCACCCTGGATCCCACCAGGTCTTCCTCACATACGAAGGGAAACACAACAAAGAGAATAGAATGAATTCAAGCCCCTAGATCAAGCTTTTACAAGCCAAGATCTGAAGCAACAAGCACTGAGAGGAAGAGATCTAAACAAGTCACACTCTCAGAACTACACGGGCTCTCTCAGAAATTCTATTACAGCATAGAGAGCGAAGAGCTAAAGATGATGAGGAATGAGATTCTTGGCTCTAGACTTCTTGCAGAAGAATTTGAATGCTTGTATGTGAGATGCTTGTTCTCCACACGTATATATATTCTTCTCTTCTGTCTTGTATTTATATCTCCAATTTGAAATATTGTCGTTGGAGTATCCGTTGTCTCTTGTCCAAGTAAATGTTAGACTGCTTGACATGTTAGAAGCTTCAACAATCTTTTATCCAGTTGAGCACGCAAAGAGATGAGGTATTCTGGGTCTATATGGTCCAACGTTGTATGACAGAATGTCTTTAGGACCCTGCACATATTAAATGCTAGAACAGTAGACAGCTAGGTTGTCTCTTGTTGTGAGTAAACATTAATGTGAATATTCACCAAAATAGCAATGCAAATAGCTTGTTTTAAAAGATGTTGACAGAATATGCACGATAGTGAAAAGATATCATCTGTATGCATGCAGAGATAGTTCTGTCTTCATTAAATGCACAACAGTCAGATAGATAAGAGAAGACTTTGACTACTCAACGCTTTAAGAGATAAGATAAATGTCAAGTCAATATAAACCATAAAGTCGTTGTCTATATGACTTATGAAATCGTTATGATCAAGTCTGTTTGACCAAGTCGTTATGAGTCATAGAAAATCATTACATATATTGAAGGATTCAATATGAACACGTAATAAATCGTTATAGAAAGTAAGTCGTTATGTTCACTGAAGAAATCGTTGTGAAACACTTAACAAATCGTTATAGAAAGCAAGTTGTTGTGTTCACTAAAGAAATCGTTGTGAAACACTTAACAAATCGTTATAGAAAGCAAGTCGTTGTGTTCACTGAAGAAATCATTGTGAAACACTTAACAAATTGTTATAGAAAGCAAGTCGTTGTGTTCACTGAAGAAATCGTTGTGAAACACTTAACAAATCGTTATGGAAAGCAAGTCGATGTGTTCAACGAAGAAATCGTTATGAACACTTAACAAATCGTTATGGAAAGCAAGTCGTTGCGAATTCTAAAGAAATTGTTATGATAACTTAAGAAATCGTTACGGCGAGCAAGTCGTTGCGAATTCTAAAGAAATCGTTATGATGAATTAAGATATCGTTACGGCGAGCAAGTCGTTGCGAATTCTAAAGAATCGTTATGATGACTTAAGAAATCGTTACAGCGAGCAAGTCGTTGCGAATTCTAAAGAAATCATTATAGCACTAAAGGAAGTCGTTGTGGACTTAGAGAAATATGATCTTGACAAGATAAAAGCTTCAGAAAGGTAATACTACCAATATTGCTTGTTTGACCTTGGTATATTTCCTGTACTTAAGACTTATGAAGAATGTGTTAGAACTTTTTTGATAGGGTTTTGTTTGGTTTTGTTAATCACCAAAATAAATATGTAATTAATTAAAATTACATGGGGACAAACTGAGCATCAATCTCCCCTTTTTGGTGATGACAAAACTTAACAATAAGCATGAATAAAGAATCTGAATATTTGCAGAATGTATTTCAGACATGCTAAGTATTTTCTCCCCCTTTTTGTCAGTAAGCAAAAAGATAATCTGAGACAAAGAACGAAGAGAAAAGATATAGGAGCACAGAAACAAAGATATTTCATTAAGACTGTGGGGTACAGGTAAGTAATAAGCAGGAGATAAAAGAGAGGCAAAATGAGAAATAATCTCCCAGGCCTGCTCTTCCTGCCTCTCAAAGTAAGTCTTGAAGGGTCCAAGGCCAACAGAATAATTTGGTCCCATAGAGGGAGCCATTTTTTTTTAGGTGAAGGACCAACTGAGCTTTAAGGAAATCATTGTACGGATCTCTGTCCAAGGATACCTTGTAGTAGGTGACTTTTCCAAAGCTAGCACAAGCAAGAAACTGATTAGGGAAACAGGATAGAAGATCTGCCTATGCTTCAATTCCTGTCGCATGGCGATATAGACTTGTATCGTTCCACCCAAATTGAAGAGGATCATTTTAAAGGTGGAGGGAATTCATATCCAAAAAGGTTGCAGCTGAGATTGGAGGGTGGCCTTCCCTGGCTAAGGTTACATTTGTATCCGACAATTGCTGAGCAGATAAGGGATAGAACTTGGCCCACTCTGCAGGTGTCAGTCTTTCACATTCTGACAAGGCAGGGGCTAGAATCTCAGCACGAATGTGGCCTAGGTGGTACTCCCTAAAGATAAATCTGGGGAAAGCTACCACACTGCCCTTCTGAACTTTGATTCTGCCCATCACTCGCGTAAAACGATCAAAAATAACTGAGCCCACTGGTGTATCCATGAGCAAAGAGTGAAGGGGAGGAAGATATGTAGCCTCTGGCAGCTGAAGAGTAGCAAAGTCTACTTGAATTGCTACAGTGCCAAGCTCAGGTCCAAGATTTCGGATGGCTTGCCTGAACTGACTGAGCTGGACTTCAGGTAAACGATGAAGATACCTATAATCATTAAACATCGTGAATTGCCTGATCATCTTGATCTCTTTTTGGATGAAGGGAGCCCAGGAGTTGTTATGGTGGACCAGAAACATTCTGACAAGGTGAGAGAGTGATCCCTGGGAGGGAAAACTTCAGATCTGGTAGAGAGAAACTTGTTGTAGAGGACCTTATTTGAGCGTGCTCATTCTTCTTCAGATAGGGATTGAGCAGAAGAGAAGATCTTGGCCTTGACAACCTTGGTAAGAGAGTGTAAGGTAGGATGGTTTGAAGATGGTCAGAAAGGTTTAGGAAAGGTAGATTGAAGAGGGTGGCAAAGACAACCTTGGTGAGGTATTCCCTGTAGAGAGGCCTGTTTTTAGTGACCTCTGTGAGAGAAAACCACAAGGGAGGATACAACGGATTAAAAGATGAAGAGGTTTTTCTTTTCTTAGAGGGAGGACAGAAGGGATCTGAGACATGAATATGCTGTCCAACTTTGAGAATAGAGCCAAGAATGGTGTCCTCAAATTCGTCCTTGATGGGGCTCAGATAGGGACCATCAATTTGAGCTCCTTCTGGAATGATGGTGATGAAGGAGGGAGGAGGATGAGGATGAAGAAGGGATGGTGGATGAGAAGAGGTGTGAGGAGATGGTCCAACTGATGATGAGGGACCAGAGGAGGAGGCTCCAGCTGATGATGAGGCTGGAGGAACCTCAAAGATAGATGGAGGTGGAGGAATATGAGTGGAAGAGGCAGGAGAAAAGGTAGATTGAGAAGGAAATGGGTCTGGGTTGAGGCTTTTTGAAGGTCTGGGGAGCAGGAGGTGCTGTAGAAGCTGAGGGTGGAGATGGAGGAACAGGTGTGTGAGAAGAAGAAGAAGGAGCTGGGGCTTAGGTGCCAAGACTTCTTCTTCTACCATTGTCTGCACAGGTTCAAACCTCAATGGCCCGGATGGCCCTGACACCTTCTCAGCTGGCCCTGGAGGCCCTTCAACTTGCTCAGTTGGCCCAGATGGCCCTTCAACTTGCTCAGCTGGCTCAAATGGCCCTTCAACTTTGACCTCTGCCTCTGCTGCTGCTGCTGCTGGTGCACCCTTTAATTGCTCCCCCTCAGTAGGAGCATCTTCTTCCATGACTCTTGCTCCCCCTGAATGAGAGCATCTTCCATCAATGTCTTCAGGAGCAACTGATTCCTCAATGTGGCCTGATGCCACAACCTCTTCCTCTGGATTTCCACCAGCCTCTGGAGTGACTGGGGTGGAATGAATAGAATCCAACACCTCTCTAAGGATAGAGGCAACAATGGAGGTGGGCAAAGGATCTGCTGCACCTACCATTGCTTCTCCTGCTAGTGCTTCTGGAGGTTGAGATTCAACTGCCACTACAAGTGACTCTGCTAGCTTTGCTGTTCCTGCTACTTGAGCTTCCAGTTCAGATGGTCTGTTGGCTCAGCTTCTACTGGTACAAAAACTGCTGGTACTGCTGGCTCAACTTCTGCTGCTGAAGCTACTGCGGCTGGTTCTGCTAAAGCTTCTGGTACTTCTTCCTGAATATCTGGAATATCCCCTATAATGGCTCTCCCTCTGCCATAGAGGTCTTAGACCAAATTCCATCAACAACTGAGAACCCACTCTTCCTCAGATTTATGGACCTAATTGCTTGGCCCATCTTCTCAACTATTGCCCCAGATAGATCAACACCAAAGTGTTTGAAGATCTTGGTAAGCAAATGGGCATAGGGCAAAGAGACATTAAGCTTGCTCTTTGTATCCAAAATCTGATCACGGGCAAACTTCATCCTCTCTATCATTACTTCGGACATGTTGATCTCCTGTTTTGTATGGCCAGAACATCATATCCGAGTTTGCTTTGGTACAAGTTGAAAAAGTTGCACTTCTAGGAACTAGAATTTGACAAACAATAAAGTGTAGAAGACGGTTGAATGCATTTAATTGATTGATATCTATTTTCCCATCTCTCAGTCTGAACCCTGGTCCTACAATGCCAAGACCTTTAGCTTGGGCGTCACAGTGTGAACCCCATTGTGCCCGGATGTCTTCACTCCAAACAACAAATGCAATAATTCATGATCTATTTTAATCTGGGTTCCCTTGACATATGAAACCAGGGACCCGTCTGCCTCAGATCTTAAGCATACATAAAAAGCCTCCACGAGGTCTGCATAGCTTACCTCTGAGAAGGTGGTGATTCCCATCCACTGCATCCTGCTCATTGCTGCTACTACACTGTGCATGCCGTTCTTCTCGAGATCAGCTACATCCACTGCTTTATTCCACAAACCTTGGTCTTCACAAACGTGAACCTCTCCTGCTGCTCAGGAGTAAGGAACTCAGCGCCGTAGCCCCCAAGACTTCCGGAGATGACGGATGCAGCCATGGAATCAGGTGAACAGGGTTTCTGGAGGTTGAGAAGGAAGAAGGAGTGAAAGCCCTCAAGAAATTTCGCGGGAAGGAGTGAGAAGCTTTAAACTTGCAGAGAGTCGATGTTGGAGTCGTTAGGGCATCGGCTCAGGCAACCAGACAAAAAGAGGGAAAAAGGTAGAAGATGGGAGATGAAACGTTCCCACATCGATTTTTGTAATTAAATAAATGCTTTGTGGAAAGTGAGGCTCCAAAAGGCGGCAGAAAATGACAAAAGAGTTTGACTATTCAAACCGACTTTGATAAAAGAGCGGCCAAGAAAGATAATTTGAATTTCTTTTGCTTAAATCCATGGAGGGGAAATTTACTTAATTCTGAAAATTATATGCCAATTTTAAACAGAAATCTTTTCACAAATTACACATGCCCAATTCCCTTCTAGAGATGTAAATCTCTCTTCAGGTAAGGCTTTTGTGAAAATGTCTGCTAACTGACGTTTGTATCAATAAAGGATATTTCAATATTACCATTTACAACATGATCACGAATGAAATGATATCTAACCTCAATATGCTTGGTCCTTGAATGTTGGACTGGATTTTTGGTGAGATTGATAGCACTGGTGTTGTCACACAATAGTGGAATGATTTGATATTTAATCCAAAATCTTCAAGTTGTTGCTTTATCCATAGGAGTTGTGTACAGCAACTTCCAGCAGCCACGTACTCAGCTTCAGCTGTAGACAATGCCACTAAATTTTGTTTCTTTGAGGACCAGGATATCAACATCCTGCAAGAAATTGACAACCACCACTGGTGCTTTTTCTATCTACTTTGCATCCAGCATAGTCAGCATCAGAGTATCCTACTAAATTAATTTCACAAGATTTGGATACCACAGACCTAAATCATGAGTTCTAGCTAAATATCTAAATATTCTTTTCACAGAGATTAAATGTGATTCTCTTGGATCTGCTTGATACCTAGCACACATGTATACACTAAATAGAATATCGGGCTACTAACTGTTAAATAAAGCAATGAACCTATCATACCTCTGTAGATCTTTTGATCTACTTTCTTACCATCTTTGTCACTGTCCATCCTTGTTGATGTACTCATGGGTGTTGACAGTGGCTTGGTATTATCGAATCCAAATTTCTTAAAGAGTTCTTTGGTGTACTTTGCTTGGCAGATGTGGGTGCCATCTTTTCCTTGCTTGATTTGCAATCCAAGGAAATAATTGAGCTCCCCCATCATGCTCATCTCAAATTCTCCCTGCATCAACTTTTCAAAGTACTTGCAAAGGGATTCATCAGTAGAACCAAAATAATATCATCTACATAAATTTGAACTAGCAGTATGTGTTTGACTTTTGACTTTATAAAGAGAGTACTATCTACTTGACCTCTACTGAAACCATGGTTTAAAAGAAAAGAACTAAGCCTTTCATACCAGGCTCTAGGTGCTTGTTTTAAACCATATAAAGCCTTATGAAGTTTGAAAACATGATTAGGAAATGATGTGTCATCAAAACCCGGGGTTGTTCCACATAAACTTCCTCTTTTATAAAACCATTTAAGAATGCAGATTTGACATCCATTTGAAATAGTTTTAAATCTAATGCTGATGCATATGCAAGTAATATTCTAATAGCCTCAAGTCTAGCTACAGGTGCATAGGTTTCATCAAAATCTATGCCTTCCTCTTGGGAATAGCCTTGAGCTACCAGTCTGGCCTTGTTTCTTAAGATTACACCAGCCTCATCCAATTTATTTCTGAACACCCATTTGGTGCCAATAACTGGATGGTCTGATGGTCTGGGAACAAATGACCATACTTGGTTTCTCTTGAACTGATTCAGTTCATCTTGCATGGCTATAATCCAAGATTCATCAGTGAGTGCTTCATTGACTGTCCTAGGCTCTATTTGAGAAACAAATGCTAGGTAGTCACAAGGAATTACATTACCTCTTGTTCTTACCCCTACAGATGGATCACCAATAATATTTTCGAGTGGGTGATCTTTCTTATATCTCCACTCCTTTGGAAGATTTTCATGAGTAATATCTTGTTGTTGCAAGTCTTCCAGAGGTGGATCATCCTGTCCTCAATTGATGTATTCTTTAGTTTCTTGGACAGTTCATCTGCATCATCATTATCACTATCTTCTTCCTTTCTCAAGAAAGGGTTAGTTTCATCAAAAATAATATGTACAACTGTTCAATTAATAAAGCACGTTTATTAAATACTCTATAGCCTTTGGGTTTAGAGGTGTACCCCATGAAGATGCCTTCATCTGATTTGGCATCCAACTTACCAATATCTCGCTTGCCATTGTTGTGTATAAGCATGGGCATCCAAAGGTTCTGAAATGACTGATCTTTGGTTTCTTTCCTTTGAACAGTTCATATGCAGTCTTCTTTAGGATTGGCCTGATCATTACTCTGTTGATAATGTAGCTTGCTGTGTTGACTGCTTCAGCCCAAAAATATCTTGGCAGATCATATTCCGATAGCATTGTTCTTGCCATATCAATAGAGTTCTATTCTTTCTCTCAGCAATTCCATTTTGCTGTGGTGTCCTTGGTGCTGAGAAATTATGCTCAATTCCCTGATCATCACAGAACTTAGCAAATTTTTCATTCTGAAATTCACCACCATGATCTGATCGGATAGAAACAATGCTGAACTTCTGATCCTTCTGGACTTTCTTGCTGAAACTGACAAAGTTTTCAAATGTGTCATCTTTATGCTCTAGGAATGATACCCATGTGAATCTTGAGTAATCATCGACTATGACAAATCCAAAGTTCTTTCCTCCAAGACTGGTAGTCCTCATTGGCCCAAATAGATCCATATGAAGGAGCTCTAAGGGTTTTGAGGTTGTTACCACATTCTTTGACTTGAAGGAACTCTTGACATGCTTTCCTTTTGCACAAGGTCTGCAGACACCATCCATTTTTGTGATGACCTTTGGCAGACCTTCCACAAGATTCTTCTTTAACAATTTTCTCATACCTCTATGCTGCAATGTCCCAGTCTTCTGTGCCATAATTCAGTTGATTGATCCTTGTTTGCTGCCAAACAGACATCTGATCCTTGAGTTCTTCAAGATGAAGTGCATACAGGTTCTTTCTCTCTATGGCTTCGAAAATTACTGCTCCATCCTTCAATATGCTGCACTTTGACTCTTGAAACTGAATTGATGACCTCTGTCACAAAGCTGGCTGATGCTAATGAGATTGTGCTTCAGTCCTTTGACAAGCAATACATCTTCAATGACTATCTTTCCTTTGTTGCTCACAGAACCACTGCCAATCACTGTTTCTTTCCCATTGTCTCCATAGGTAACTGTTCCTTCTTCAGCTTGTAGATGGGTGAATAGCTTCCGATTCCCTGACATATGCCTTGAGCACCCACTGTCCAAATACCATTTGGATGCTCGAGTGTTACCCTGAAATAAAATCATCAAGTTTTAGGTACCCAAATTCTTTTGGGTCCTGATTGGTTAGTATCATTGATTTACCTTTAATATCCATTTCTTATGTCTTGTTGGGCATGTTGTTATGATATGTCCTAACTTGTTACAGTGACTGCAGCAGGACAATTTTGTTATTTTTTATATATTTGAAATCTGCCTTGTATGCAATGTCTTGTTCAGGTACAAATTTAAGCGTTGGATATATTTTAGGATAAACTATGGTTTCTTCATTATCTGGGGGTGTATATCCTAATCCATTTTTCTTCTTACCTGATCTTCTGGCACCTTTTAATATTATGGAGTTTTTACCATTAGTGAATTTTTATAATGTGCTAGATAACTGTATATTTTCATCTGTTAATGATTTTATTTCTGTTTTCAATTCATCTGTGCCTGCCTATTTTTCCAACTTAATTATTTGTTCATTCTTATCCTTTAGATCTTCACATAATAACTCATTTCTTCTTTTAAGTTCAGTTAACTATTTTTCTAGTTGCTCATTTTCAGATTTTAGAACTGAGTTTGTATTTTCTAAACAAGTAATGTTTTTCTTACTAACTTTCAATATTTAGATACATCTCTATATATCATATAGTTCATTGAATGCATCCTCTAAATTATCAGAATCTGAATCATTGCAGGAATCAAAGGAGGAATCAGATATTACCTTGTCATCTGTATTTGCCATGAAAGCCAAGTTGGCTTCTTCTTCATCACTGGTTGAGCTTGACCCACTGTCTGAGTCGCTGCTGTTTTCCCATGCGGCTGCCATTGCCTTCTTCTTGTATTTCTTGAATCGTCTGAAGTTATCTTTCTTCTGTGTCATCTTTCTTGAGCTTTGGACACTCTGCCTTGATATGTCCAGGCTTCTTGCACTCATAACATCTTTCTTCAGATCTTTCCCCTCTGGCTTCTTAAACTCTTTATTTTTCTTGAAGAATCTTCTGCCAGATTGAAACTTCTTCTTTTTTGCTAGAATTGTTGTAGTCTTCTGGACAGCATAGCTTCTTCATCATCATTGTCCTTGCTGTTCTCACTGTTGTCCAGTGATTCTTCTGACAACTCTTCATCAGCCTTGAGCGCATTTGACTGCTTCTTTCTGCTGGAGGATTCTCCTAATCTCTCCATGTTTATCTCATGGGCCAAGGGGACCCAATGAGCTTTTCCAAGGACATTCTTTAGATCATTAGCTTCTTCAATGGCTGTAACTTGGTAGTCCATGAAGATGGTAGGGATCTAAGAATTCCTCAGCATGTCTCCAATCTCATAGTTTTCCCAAGTCCAGCCAATCCATTTGTAAATCTGTGAATCGACTGAACATTTGAGTTATGGACTCACCTGATTGCATCTGAAATCTTTCATATTGAGTAACAAGAATATCAATTCTTGTCTCCTTCACCTGTCTGTGCCTTCATAGGTAATTCTAAGCTTTTCCCACATCTCCATTGCAGATTTGCAGGCCGAAACTCTGTTGAATTCCTTTTTTGCTTAGTGCATAGCATAGAATACTCTTAGCCTTACAGTTTAAGGAGATCTTTTTCAGTCATCATCTATCCACTGAGCTTTCTCATTTGTGACCAGGAGATCACCTTCTTCTACTATTGACCATATCTGATAGTTGTGACCTTGTAGAAAGTACTCATTCTGGTTTCCAATAAGCATAATCTTCACCATCAAAGAGAGGGGGTCGGTTGACAGACTGACCTTCCATGTTACCTGGGCTTCCATGGATCTTTACTCTTCAGATCGTTGATCTTTCTTCTTTGTCGAAGAGACTCGCTCTGATACCCCTTGGTGCCCAGTTGACAAGCCAGAGGGGGGGTGAATGGGTCTTTAAAAAATCTATATAGGTGACACCTATACGTAAAATATACACAAAAACAATCTTCGATGTTGGTTAGTAATGGTTAGTATGAACAACAAACCCACAAAGAATCAATCACAGAACGCAAGGAATTATCTTGGTTTGGACCTCTTTCCTTAGGAGTCTAGTCCAATCCCTGAGCAACAACTTAGGATTCACTAACTAGGGTACAGTCCCCCTATAGACACTACAACACCCAGCTTAGCTGGTCTTCCTTCACCCAGAAGGGAACAATAACACCCTGGATACCCCACCAGATCCTCCTTCACATCCGAAGGGAAACAGCACCCTGGATCCCACCAGGTCTTCCTTCACACACGAAGGGAAACACAACAAAGAGAATAGAATGAATTCAAGCCCCTAGATCAAGCTTTTACAAGCCAAGATCTGAAGCAACAAGCACTGAGAGGAAGAGATCTAAACAAGGCACACTCTCAGAACTACATGGGCTCTCTCAGAAATTCTATTACAGCACAGAGAGCGAAGAGCTAAAGATGATGAGGAATGAGATTCTTGGCTCTAGACTTCTTGCAGAAGAATTTGAATGCTGTAGTGAGATGCTTGTTCTCCACACGTATATATATCTTCTCTTCTGTCTTGTATTTATATCTCCAATTTGAAATATTGTCGTTGGAGTATCCGTTGTCTCTTGTCAAGTAAACGTTAGATTGCTGACATGTTGGAAGCTTCAACAATCTTTTATCCAGTTGAGCATGCAAAGAGATGAGGTATTATGGCGTCTATATGGTCCAAAGTTGTATGACAGAATGTCTTTAGGACCCTGCACATATTAAATGCTAGAACAGTAGACAGCTAGGCTGTCTCTTGTGTCAGTAAACATTAATGTGAATATTCACCAAAATAGCAATGCCAAATAGCTTGTTTTAAAAGATGTTGACAGAATATGCACGATAGTGAAAAGATATCATCTATATGCATGCAGAGGTACGTTCTGTCTTCATTAAATGCACAACAGTCAGACAGATAAGAGAAGACTTTGACTACTCAATGCTTTAAGAGATAAGATAAATGTCAAGTGATATAACCACAAAGTCGTTGTCTATATGACTTATGAAATCGTTATGATCAAGTCAGTTTGACCAAGTTAATAAATCGTTATAGAAAGCAAGTCGTTGTGTTCACTGAAGAAATCGTTGTGAAACACTTAACAATCATTATAGAAAGCAAGTCTTTGTGTTCACTAAAGAAATCATTGTGAAACACTTAACAAATCGTTATAGAAAGCAAGTCGTTGTGTTCACTGAAGAAATCGTTGTGAAACACTTAACAAATCGTTATGGAAAGCAAGTCGATGTGTTCAACGAAGAAATCATTATGAACACTTAACAATCGTTATGGAAAGCAAGTTGTTGCGAATTCTAAAGAAATCATTATGATAACTTAAGAAATCGTTACGGCGAGCAAGTCGTTGAGAATTCTAAAGAAATCGTTATGATGACTAAGAAATCGTTACGGCGAGCAAGTCGTTGCGAATTCTAAAGAAATCATTATTACTAAAGGAAGTCGTTGTGGACTTAGAGAAATATGATCTTGACAAGATAAAAGCTTCAGAAAGGTAATACTTACCAATATTGGCTTGTTTGACCTTGGTATATTTCCTGTACTTAAGACTTATGAAGAATGTGTTAGAACTTTTTTTGATAGGGTTGTTTGGTTTTGTTAATTACCAAAATAAATATGTAATTAATTAAAATACATGGGGACAGGACTGAGCATCAGTGCATTGGCCTAAAAGTGATCAACCCACTAGAAAACCATAATATGATTCTAATGCTTGACATTGAGTGAATGATCTTACTTTCATTGATTATCATCTTGTCCTTGTGATTAGCTTGATATGAAATCTGTCATACTATAAGTTGTATTATGAATCTGCTAAAGAAACATGCTATAGATGGACTTGCTTAGTTTAAAGTTTTTCCTTACATAAAACTTAAGATACACCATTTTGCTGCCCGAATAATCCTTCGAATTGTTGTCATATCTTGAACTCTGTGAATGATCATGTCCTTGCTACTATGAGCTTATTTTTGAAAATCTGCAGCCATGTTATGCATGTATGATCGGCACCATGTGGGACTTCGGTCCATTTGACTAAATGCCTGTGCAAATAAGGGCCATGTTTGGTCCTGGGGAGGAGCGCCTCAACGTACTTATAAACTGCGGGAGTATGGACTTGTGGTGTGTGGCATGACACTGGTATGTGTGCAAGATTTGAAAGTGCCATTATGTGATATGATAAGTTTGATTTGTGTGATAGGATATCTGTGTGAATATGGCTAGTTCTTGTTATGTGACATGATTCTGTTCTTGATATTCCTTGTCTAATGTATACGAATTTCAGCACATGGTTCGTTATGATACCGTTGGGTAATTCTACTCTGCTCAGTTGTTTAACTTGTTAGTAATGTTATGCATGCATAGTCATCAAGTTCTTGTTACGATCCTGCTTATTAAAATGTTAATCATGTATATCAGTGCCCACACATGAGATGTAAATCCTACTGGGCTAGTTTGCTCACCCTATCATCCTAAACATTCAGGTGTGATGAGGATCATGTGGACATAGCTAGGAAGGGCATGAGTGAAGCGCACCCCGTCATCTGAGGCTGAGATATTAGTAGTAGATGTTTGAGTAGCAAATTGTAATAATGATACATTTTTAAGTGGTTATCATTTGAGTTTAATGAAATTTGTTTATGATGATGTCACATCATAATTTTTGCTCTATTTATGATCCAAATATAACTGCGCATTCTGAAATTCTGCGTCGAGGTGTGACAAAACCAGTCGACTGATCAGTTGGAATTGGTCAACTGAATTTGTCCTCATAGAACTACAGTGTGACGGTCCTTCCGTTCAGGCCCATTAACCCAATAACGTGTCCGACACGACTCCGCCACCCCCCCCCCCCCCCCCCGCGATCGGGCCGTAGCCTCGCAAGGGATATCAATCACATTTTTTTCGTGAAATTATAAAGAAACGCATTGAACACATATAAGATTCCATTTCTCACATATATTCACATGAAATGTATATACTCAGTTCCACATCATAGTCATTAAACAAGTACCACAGCTTGGGACAAACCCTAAGGCTTCACAAGTAAAAGTATCACCCTACTGGTGGTGAAGGCCGACTCCACTATGATGCCGACCAAAACTAGAAGAGGGACGGGAACTCTCCTGCTCTCCTTCACTTAGAAGAAGAAGGGGTGAGCCTCACAAGTCACTAGCTCAGTAGGATAGCTCCTCAAAGCCAAGAAACACAATGTACAACAGATATAAATAACAAAGTTGTAAGTAGTCAATATATAGCAACGCTTATGCATGATGCTACAGTTGTAGGTAAGTAAACGGCAAACCACAAACACATGTACAAGCTACAGAAGGGCACGCCGCACATGAGTCACGAGAACTGGTTCGCGACACCAGCCACAGACTCAGACAAACAACACAAGTCCACCTTTCTATCTCACAGCCATGGACGAAAGGTCCAACTGCCGCTCTACCTCAACAAGGTCAAGAACTGTGGAGACAACTAACACCACTCCTGTAGACTACACTGCTGAAGGCCCAAGCCTGACACCTTTAGGGACTCTGGCCGAGAACCCTAAAGTGAGGCACTGGAAACAGGACTAGCTGGGGACCAGTATGTCTACTGGTGTTCGTCCCCCAACCAAGAGCATGCTACAAGCGACTGCACACCACAAACACATGTCACTGCCCCCTGTCGTCTTTCCCTCAGCCGGACGTACAACTCAAACTCAGGAGTGAGGGTGTCTAGGAAGACGACACAAACCTTGACGGTACTCACTGTACCGGGACAAACTCGAGCACCGGTGCTGGGAACCCGACTGGAGAGGTAACCTCGGTAGGCGTTATAACCGACTCGCTACGCACACATTTCCACAAAAAACCTCTCGTTATCAATCACGGTATAAGTCGACTTCACCCATATAGACCCTACATTACATGGCCAACACTGCCCTAGCAATGTAGAACAGAAACTGGGTAGACTGGCCATAGAACCCCAGAGCTCAGGTGGCCACATTTCAAAACACGTCCAACACAGTGGACGCTTATCGACTCAAATCGCGACGGACTTACCTGTCGCCTTAAAGTCTAAATCGTGATGGGCCAAGTCGTCGCGTTCACATGAATCGCAATGACTGGTTCCGTCGCCTTTCAGACAACAGAAACACAACTTGTAACACCATTCCGGAAATCACACTACAAAGCCATACATGTGAGTAAAGAGAGAGATAGCAACTCAAATAAAACCCTAAACATGGTTTCTATCATGCTCATCTAATTTCCACAACCCAAACCTCAAACCCTAACCTACACAGTTCATACAAAGGAAAATAGGGTAGAATTCCTGTAATACCCCATATTTTAAAACAAATAAATAAAATGATAATAATAAAAATGATAATAATAATTTAGATATTGATCAAAAATAGAAGGTAAGGGTAAAAGAATAACCCGAATAATATTGAGTTTGACAATATCCATTAATCTCTAAATGAGAATCCTCATAAATTAACTCCATTAAAATAAAGATAAGTAATGGGCTTTATCAAATGGTTCATATAAAGGTTAATGGGCCAAATAGGAGTTTAAAAAGATAGAATAGGAAAATATACCCCTAAATTCGAAATAATAATTCTATAATATCAAAAAAAATAAAAACATACGTACCACTATCGTATGTGTAAGAACACATCGGAAAATTTTGTAAAAATTGTAATTCAACTCCAAACATTAATCCTAAGTGTTCCATGAAGAAATTCATGCAACAAAAAATCCGATTGGTCAAGCCTACGTCATAATGTGACTAATTATCCCAATTAGGAAACTAAGTCGGAAAATGTTAAC
Source organism: Colocasia esculenta (assembly GCA_014218235.1). Classification (NCBI taxonomy): domain Eukaryota; kingdom Viridiplantae; phylum Streptophyta; class Magnoliopsida; order Alismatales; family Araceae; genus Colocasia; species Colocasia esculenta. The sequence goes on from CM024757.1 coordinate 138,247,191, forward strand.
ACGGAAATATCACGTGCTCATAGATTAAATGAACATGTTGGAAAGACTTCCAACATCATGTATTGATGAACCATTATCGGAATTGTACCAATGGACCTCTCACAACCCTTGAATAAATTCAAGAAAATAAAAATATAATAAAAATCCGTAACTCTATTATTCCCTAATTAAAAGGGAAATTACCATAAGTTAAATTTCATTAAGTGATGGGTTTTGTTAAATGGATCATATAAAAGTTATTGGGCCAAAATAGGGATTTTTAATAAATGAATAATAGGAAAATACCCTAAATTTGTATCTTAATTATTTCCTAAAAAGAAAAGAGCTATTAAATCATTAAAATAGTTAATATGGGTTGGAATTGGACTCCTAACCCTACCCAAATTGTCTAGGCACGAATTTGCAACCAACCTAACCCAATTAGGAGTTGGAAAGCTTAGAAGGTAGATAGAAATAAGGAAAACTCAGAATTAAATAGGAATTTGAGTAGTCGTAGTAGGAATTGGAAACAAGAGAAGCATAAATACACCCCAACCTCTCTATGGCTGGCCCTAATGCGTTGCTGGGACTTGCTGGACTTGGAGGGGAGGCCAAAGGAAGGGAGAAATCATGAGGAGAGGCTTGCTTAAGCCCCAACCTTCGTTCTTCAAGTTCTAAACCCTAGAAGACAAAATGACACAAAGGTAGGCATTCTCACAGGCTAAACGCAATTAAATTCGTTTGTAGGTTGTTCCAAACATCAGGAACAAAAGCCCTCTTGTTTCACTATTTATCGTCGAGCCAATCTTTTGTCCTATATTTTGAAGTTCTGAAATCATCATGACCCCGAACCATCATGTTTAATCTACATCTCCATGTATACTTGACACCATGCTACGGAACGTTACTGGAGATACTGCTTGAAGTCAGGAATCTTTTGCCCTTGAAGCCCCAATTTTTATCCAGTAGGTTGCTCCAATTAAATCGTTTACCCTCACTGTACCATGCTTTATGTTCTTCGTGCTTGTTCATGTTCAAACCTGTCAAGACCATTATTGTTTTCAAATTCCGATTTAATGTAAGTACCCTTGCTTATCTAGATCAGTTTGCAAGTGATTTCAAAATGTTTCATCTACTGTACATTAGTTCTTGATTTTTTAATGAACCTATGTTAAAAGAAGGAAAACTTGGACCGCAATCCAAGACATGTCCTTTTCCCGCTCGGACCCAAGCGCAGGACCTGAGAACGCGACAGGCCTGTTGTCCGATCTGGCAACTTGTTCTGACCGACCTATCATGACCCTTGATTGACCCTGTCGCGTTCTGAATATGCCCTGTCGCGACCCTTACAGGGGTACATCGCGTTCTGGATTTTTGCATCAAAACCTGTATTTTTACAAGTCTTGACTTTCTACAGTAACCTCTCACCCTTGTTAATTGTATTAAAGACCAGTAAACGAAGTTGCAAATCTTGGATATGTAATTAGTTAATTAAAAGTCATTCACTTGATTATTTCATCTCCATGATTCTCTTATTGTAGGATCGAATAGGTGGATGGATCAGATCTAGAAGGGGGGGTTGAATAGATCTAACACCAATTAATGTAGAAGCTTAAGCAATTCTAAATTACTTCGAATCAGAGATCAATTCAGACAAACAAATTACTGATCTGAAGTGTGGGTGTGTGTGGATTATGTGTGATTAGTGTGTGTAAGCAAATCAATTAGAAGTGTGAACGAAATCCCTATGCATGTATCTAGTGCAATACAAAGTCAAACCACAATTCAAACCACTACACAGAGGATTTTTAGGTGGTTTGGAAATCACCTCCAGTGACTCCTACGTCCACCCTCACATAGTGAGGCTACACTACTCAAAACCTGAGTACAACACACACTGAAGCACGATGACTTCAAACAACCTTGAGCACGACGGCTCAACACACAACCTTGAGTTCAACGACTCACAAACTGAGCACAACGGCTCAAACAACAACCGAAGCATGACAACTCCAAATTGAGCACGATGGCTCAAACCACATAGTGAGTGCGACGACTCACAAACCAGAGCTCGACGGCTCACAGTACAAAAGCTATATCAAAGACAACAGAAATCAGATCCTCTAGCAATGATCTGATTCAAGACAGATTCGTACACAGAAATTTATAAAGAACTTCATGCACAAATCTCATAGACGAAATAAGGAAGAACAAACTCAGAAGTGAGAGAAATGAATGTAGAATGAGTGTTCTTTGATGAAGAGGCCTTGCAGACACTTGAATTGAGGAGTCTTGATGGAAATCGATGGAGATTCTCCTCAATTGGCGATGCTCTACTTTGATGGCATCTGAAATGCCAGAAATCCTTCTTCTACTGCTCCTCTTCAGTTGGATATGCTCCCTTGCCTATCAAAGCAACCTTCTCTCCAGAGATTCCCCTTGATTCCCACGCCTTCCTCTTGAAAGGATGGCTTGCACCTTCTGGAGATGGAGCCAGATCTGGAAAAGCCTCTTTTGCCGCAAAAAGCTTCTTATGGAAGTGTGTGGGTTGTCCCCTTCTTTGGAGCACAAGGATCATGGGTATTTATAGCCCTATATGTCCATATGGTGCCTTGGGGGTGTGGGCATGGAAATCTAGGTCAAATCCCTTGATTCCCAAGCAGCCACGTGTCTAAAAAAATTCACATTTTGAGCTTCAGCCGAAGTGTGTCGACACCACCAGGGAGTGTGTCGACACCCTATCCCAAACATAAAAACAGGTTTCCTGGAAACTGGAACTAGTGTCGACACCACCATTGAGTGTGTCGACACCATCAGGGAGTGTGTCAACACCACTGTGACAGAAGTGTGTGACCTAAAAATATAAAGTGTAAACCATTAATACAAGATATTATCATTAAATGTGAGATTTTAAACATAAAAAATATGTCATTTTAGCATTGTTGTGATATGTATAAAATGTATAACATGTTTAAAATATCATCATCAAAATCACAATATGTCATCATCAAAATCAAAGTATGAGTGATGTTCATTGGTCATCATTAAAATACAACTTTAGGAAATTCTAAAACACACTCAACCAACACTTATCACATGCACACACTTGAACCATCTAATATGGCTTAACTTGGCATGAAAATATCTCATAATACATCTAGTAATTTATTTCAATTATATATTTAAATTTCCTATTTTAAATGCACTTGTCTTCGATTCGTGCGATGTTTTGGAATCACTGTTACCGACGCTCCATTGTTCTAGAATTCCTCTAGAACGTCGGGCACTTGTTTCTATGTACACACTTTCTCTTCACTTGGACGAACTCTCCATCGAATACTCCTTCTGTCAGACTAGTGAATCTTGTTCAATGCCTCCGTAAGACTCCTCTGTCCATGGATTCCCACATGGTCGACGAGCTGGTTGTACCCTAACATCTATGATACCCTTTAGGGATCAGTAAGATCCAAACGGCCTTAGATTGCTCTCGTTCTTATCTTGAACCACTCCGGACCTCTGGACCTATGCATAACATGGCCAGTGGATGGGTAGTGAATTCCACCTGACTGTCGACACCAATCGCGCGTGTTGTGCAACTGTTACTATCACCGTTACCTGACGTTTCATGCGCAATGACCTATAGTTCTCATCTATACTCTACTCACTCATCTATTCATGTTCTATCTGCTATCTCGTCTATTCATCTAGTACTCTCATCTATTTCTTGGTACTCTTTATTGGCCATTGACTGATTGTCTAAAGATAAACAATATAACCAATGCCTGCACAATAGGGCCCGATCTGGTCCAGGGGAGAGTGCCCGAAAAGTGCCATTTGCCCGCAGGAGTTAAAATGATCAGGATGTCGGCATTACATCCAAGTGCCATACTATCAAGATTAATCTAAGACAATCAAAACAAAGTGCTATATTCTCTCATCATCTATTGATAACAAAGTGCTATATTCTCTCTCGGTTATCTAAGGATAACCAAAGTGCAATATTATTTCGATTGACGAAAGTTGATCAAAGTGCTATACTATTTCGATTGATGAAAATCAATCAAAGTGCAATTTACTCTCTATATAGCCAACTACTCTCTCACTCTCCTTTCTATACATGTTACTTGCTATTGCTTGACAATGACGTTACTTGCTATCGTGAGTTATCGCTTTCTATCGTGACTTGATCATATTCTTTGTGCTATACTTGATTCACGTGCTAGTGAACCATGATACTTGTGCTATTAATTCCTCGACTTTACGTGACTCTCTCTATCATTAGTTACTCTGCCTTTTTAATACATTAATCATTTAAAGCATGCTTGATCATGAGATTTAAGTCCTACTGGGCGTTATCGCTCACCCTTCATTATTGTTGTTGGGTCTCAGGTAAGTCGGATAATGACATCACCTACATCAAAGGGGAAGGACTAGAGTGATGAGTGACCTGGAGTCAAATGATGAAGTTACCCTAGTACAATGAAGCCTAGTAGTTATTGCTTAGATTTTTTTCCAATGTAATGATGTCATTAAGCCCTATGTATTGGCTCCGAATTAGTGGTTGTAACAGTCTTAGCAAATTATAATGAAATGAAGAGTTTAATCCAATTATTGTTCATTAGATGCTCTGAATTACTTAACTGTGGTGCAATTTACACTACTATGTACTTTGCTCACGTCTCCCCGATTTATTCCGCTGCTAAATGGCGGGGCATGACAATTCCCCTACCGGCAAATGAAACGCAAAAACGACGCTACTCGAAGGTTCCCCGTGCTCCGAAGCTCCTCCTCGCACCGGAACCACGCCAAACGGGCAGCTAATCACCCAAAATTGCCCCAATTATTCTTCAAACCCCGCAGCACAGCTTATCCCAGCTAAACAGTGCACTGCACTGTTGGGCCTAGGGCAGAAGCCCAAAACCTACTGAGTCTAAATTGCGACGTATCAGGCCATCGCGTTTAGAAATGCAACGTACCCAACGACGCGTTTAAACCCGACGTCCCTGCATGCGCCACGTGGTGCGCATGCAGCAGCGCTCACGTAACAGTGGTGCAAAATCGCGACGTGGAAGGTGGTTGAGTTCATGTGAGAATCACGACGTCTAGTTACGTCGCGTTCTTAATGAACCCGACAGAGGCTGTTTGGGCTGGGAACTCCAACCCACTAGCCTCCCTTCCTGTCAAACCAACCTGTAAAGACACATATGAACATACTCATACAACAATGGGCCACACACTGGCCTCCAAACCTGGTAAACTACGATCCGAACGTATCGGTTATTACATACTGCTTCCTATCTTGGAGTCGGTGACCAACAGTCCCAATCAATTGACCAGTACTCTATTCTGACATTTCTACCATGTTTGATCAGTCCCCTTTGACCTTTGAATTCCTTTGTTGTGTCTCTTGTTTTGATGATGTCCAAGACCATGTCTGACTATGATAAAGAATCCACACAAATGATGAATATACCCTAACAAATCTTAGACTCATAACAGGTACCATCAATTACAAAATGAGCAAACAAGTGTCGACGCAAGAGGAGATCAGATAGACGCAGGTAGTTCTTCCAGTGAGTACTAGATGGAAAAGAACATAGGAAGTCGACACATGTAGTTCTTCCATTGAGCGCTAGATGGAAAAGAACACAGGAGGTCGACTCAAGATGGAGATCAGGTCAACGCAGGTAGTTTTTCTAGTGAGCGCTATATGGAAAAGAACACAAGAGGTTGACGCAAGATGGAGATCAGGTAGATGCATGTATCTCTTTCAGTGAGTGCTAAACAAAAATGAATTCAGGAGGTCGATGCAAGTTACATATGAGGTCAACACAAGTGGTTCATCAGTTAGCCAAAGTGACTAAACACTCAAAAGGTTGATGCAAGTTTGAAATGGGTTGACACAAGTTAAGCAACCAGTGAATCATTTGAGAGATAAAGGAGATCGATGCATTGCACAAGGTGCGTCAACATACATCATAACTTTATCTTTAAGCGATAAAGTGCAAGTGCCAGCATGTCAACTTTGGGCATATGATCCGAGGCCCAATGATTAGGGATCACTTGGCACACAGAACAAGATTCTGGAAAGGTACCCTTGGCGGCAAATATTCTCTAACATATTGGGGATCTGGTGGGACCCACCTAAAGATTCCTTGGCACTGCGAAAAGGAGTGGGGCATCATTTTCTCTGGGGTGTGTCGAAAAAGTAAAAAGAGAGAAGGCACAGAAGTGAAGAAATAAGATAGAAAAAACGATCCTTCTACATGCTCCGGTCTTGGAGAAGAAGACTATTGCATTCCTGAAGCACCAGGAGAGAATTCCCTCCGTCCAGAAGAACCAAGATGCAGAGTATCGTGGATTCAATATGGTTTGAGGGAGCTCAAGCCAGATCGCTTGAAGAGCACTTCCAGTTTGCGGATCTGTGTGGAGCATGATCTCAACCCTCAAGATTTGAAGGCTCAGAGCTTATATCAAGAGGCTAAGTTGAAATGAGAAGATTGATGAACTCATATTCGATAATTTGATTCCATCATCTATGATTTACTTGTGCATTGGTTTTCACTTTAAATTCTCTTCAGAACTGGTTGGTGACTCCTATTGTTCAAGTTGTGTATCAGTGGATGTATGAAGCTTTGAATCAGCGGTTGTGTGAGAGTCTTACACATTGAGCTGCTCCCAGTGAAGCCTCACTTGGTTTAAGTGAGGGGTAGGCGTAGGTCTCCGTCTAGAGCCGAACCACCTTAAAATCTCTTGAGTGATGTGTGGTGTGTTGCCATTACCTTCCATCTAATTTTCTTGATCCGTTAGTTTGCATTCAAAAAAAAATTTTGAAGGGGAAGATCTATTCACCCCCCTCTAGATCTATAATTCCACAACCAACATCCTGACTTATACCAATGATGCACACATTTCTAGGCCATAAGTACTTGTTTTTTTCAACACTTAATGCATATGTTAGACCCTCATAATCAATATGAAAACATCAAGCACTTGGATCATAATCATAAGTCCATCTTAACTTAGACAATTCTTTCACACTCATTAACACAACTCAGTGTTTGTTGATCATCAAAATCTACGTAATGCAACAATCTAAAAATGAAAAAGAAGGGCCAAGTCACTCATTTAGATAGAAGGAATGCATATGAGGCATAAACACAAACACTTAGTGTGCATGAGTAAATAAATGAAAAATCTGTGAATATAGACTGACTTAATTATGGAGTGGTTCTTGGGCCTTTATTTGGATCAATGGATCCACAAGGGCATACCCATTATATGAACAACTCTCGACACTCCTAGATCTAAAGTGGCCATAAAAAAAGTCCATGTTGAACATGCAACATTAAAGGGAAAACCCAATATACCTTTGGGCTGGACTAGAGGCTTATTTCTAGTTGCTTGAACTGATATCATTGGGCTTGGGTCAATGCCTAAAGGCCCTGGTCTATAGCAACCTTAACAACCTTCATTTCACCAAATTAAACAGCAAAAACTTATGGGGGTGAGATTAGAGCAAGAAGGTACGGCAAGCCCCATGTTGGACCATTACATCCATAGAGTCATACTCATGTTTTAAGAAAATCCAAGTCTAGCGGATCTAAGAAAAGCCCAATGAATCACTTGAACATGAAAGTTAAATAGAAAAGTTCATAGCGTCATGAGGATCATTGTAATATCCTAGCGTCATGAGGATCATTGTAATATCCTGAATGTTCGAATTGCGGTTTACCAGATTTCGGGGCTAGTGTGTAGCCCATTAGCTGAGTATGTGTGTGTGTGCATGAGTTTTACAGGTTTGTGTAGCAGGTGGGAGGCTGGAGGGTTGGAGATCCCATCCCAAATAGACCTCTGGCGGGTTCATTAAGAACGTGACCAACATAGTCGTCGTGTTTCTTAATGAAATGCAACAACCTGCTACGTCACGTTTTAGTACCGCATTACATGGGCGCCGCTGCATGCGTGCCGCGTGGCGCATGCAGAAGCGCCAGGGTTAAATTGCGACGGCGGGGTACGTCATGTTTTGAAACGTGACAGCCCGATATGTCGCAATTTAACTCCTCTGTATTTTTGCCCTCTACCCTTGGCCGAACAGTGCAGTTGCCTAAGGGGGAGTGTTGTAGAGACTGTTGCGGGATCTGAGGTGATTTCGAGGTTTTCGCTGTCCGTTCGGCGTGGTTCTGGCACGAGGAGGTGCTTTGGAGCGTGGGGAACGTCTAGACGGCGTCGGTTTAGCGTTTCTTGTGTTGGTAGGGGAACTTTCCCACGTTTTAGCCTGTATGGCATGTGAGGATTAGCGTTTATGAGATTTGTCTTGAGAATCATGTGAACATGATAGGAAGCATGCTTAGGGTTTTATTTATATGCTTATTCCTACTTTATCTGCATGTGTAGCAATTTATGATGATTTCCGGAATGAGGTTTTAGGTCTTGGTTTGTCGTCTGAAAGGCGACGAAACCAGACGTTGTGATCAGATGAAAGGCGATGGGTTGATCCGTCGCGATTCAGATGGTGATTGGCATCGCCTGTTGGACGCAATTTAGATTGTGGCCACCCGAGCTCTGGGGTTCTATGGCCCGTCTGTCTGGTTCTTGAAGTACACTGCTTGGGCAGTGATGGATTAGCAATGTATAGTCTGTATAAGGTGTATCGGCTTGTGGCGTGATTGGAAACGGCGGGTTTTGCTTGGTTAAGTGTGGACGGCAGGTTGGGTTATTCACGCCTTCCAAGGTTACCTCTCCAGTCGGGTCCCCAGCACCAGGTGCTCGGGGTTTGTCCCGGTACGATGAGTACTGATAAGGTCTGTGTCATCTTCCTGGACACCCTCACTCCTGAGTTTGAGTTGTACGTCCGGATGAGGGAAAGACGGCAAGGAGCAGCGACTCGTGTTTGTGGGTATGCAGTCGCTTGTAGCGCACTCGTGGTGGGGGACGAACACAGTAGACAAACTGGTTCCCAGCTAGTCCTGTTTCCAGTGCCTCACTTTAGGGAGCTCAGGCCGGAGTCCATAAAGGTGTCAGGCTTGGGCCTGCAGCTGTGTAGTCTGCAGGAGTGGTGTTTGTTGTCTCCACGGTTTCTTGGCTTTGTTGGGGTGGAGCGGCAGAGTGGACCTTTCATCCATGGCTGCGAGACTGAGAGGTGGACTTATGTGTTTTGTCCGGGTCTGTGGCTGGTGTCGCAAACCAGTTCTCATGACTCGTGTGCGGCATGCCTTTCTTTAGCTTGTACATGTGTTTGTGGTTTTCCGTTTATTAATTTACAGTTGTAGTAACCATGTGTAGGGTGAGTTACTCTTAAAGGCTTAATAGCCATGTTCATATTATTTGTTGTACTTGTTCTCTTGGCATTGGGGGAGTTTCCTACTAAGTCAGTGACTTGTGAGGCTCACCCCTTCTTCTTCCAGGTGAAGGAGAGTAGGAGGGGTTCGTCCCTCTTCTAGTTTAAGACCGCACCATAGTGGAGTCGAGCCTTCGCCACCAGCGGAGTAATATTTCCTCTTGTGAGCCTTGGGGGTTTGTCCCAGGCTGTTGTATCTTGTAATGTGACTTACATTCAAAACCAAATATGTACATTTCATGTGGATATGTGTAAGAAAAGGAAACTTATATGTGTTCAGCGTGTTCTTTTATATTCCACGGACATGTGTGCGTTAATATCCCTTGTGAGGCTACGGCCCGTTCGTGGGAGACAAAGTCATCTCGAGCATGTTATCAGGTTAATAGGACTGAGCGGTGAGGACCATCATAGTTGGTATCAGAGCAAGGTCCATGTAAATATGAAGGAACAAGAAATGTACATAGTCTGTTCTTTACCATAGTCTACTGCTGGTAGTTGGCCCTGTTTTCGTAATGATGTGTTTGTGTGCTATGTGGTTGGAATGTTGTATGTGTAGATTTATAATGGCTGATAGGAGAGATTAGGGAGGTGGTGGAGATGAGCCTAAAGAGTCTACACATCAGATGATAGAAAGGTTATGGAGAGTATCACGCAGATTCGGACACGGCTAGACCAGCAGCCACCGGCTCAGCCAGCAATTACAACACCACCAGTTGAGAGGATGAGGCAGTATTGGCACAGCTAGCACCACCCTTTGAGTTGAGGTACCAAATGTAGTACCTTTACCTCCAGTTGTGCCAGTGCGACCAACTAGTGTGGAGGAGTCTACGGTGTTAGTGGAGAGGTTTCTGTGGTTGCAGCCACCTACATACTCGGGAGGTCCGAATCTGGATACAACGGAGCATTGGGTACATGAGATAGAAATGGTGTTTGTTACAATGAGGTGTCCACAGGCTGACAGAGTGATTGGCTACTTACCAGCGTGGGGATTTGCACAAGAATGGTGGAGGCTCAAGATGCTACCGTGTTTGTAGGTCGGGCAGAGGATACTATCTCTTGGCCAGAGTTCCTTGAAGTATTCAACAACACATTCTTTCCGATGCAAATTCAGCAAGCCAAGAGGGAGCAATTCAGAACACTACAGCAAGGGACATGTTAGTACTAGAGTATCAACTGAGATTCATGGCCTTGAGCAGGTATGCAGCCTATGTGTTACTAATAATGCTATGATGGTGGAGTACTTTATTTGAGGGTTGAGGCTTGAGTTACAAGATGCAGTGACTCCTCTTATGTGCGGGACGGTGGAGGAGGCAGCCCATAGAGCAGCAATACTTGAAAGAACCGTGCAAGCCAGGCAGTCCCGAGGATCAGGATCAGGTAGTGGTAGTTTCGGACTTCCACAACAATCTCCAGGTGTTAGCAAGGGCAAGGCACCTTCAGGAGGAGCATCTACATCAGGTTTTGCCAAGTGGGGTTCCAAGTTAAAGAAGATATTTAGAGGCCGAGGAGGTGGCAGGTAGAAGGGATTTCAGCAGGGCCAAGGTTATAGGCCGGAGACAGAGGAATCGCAGCAAAGTACAGCAAGGTAGCCACAGAATTTTGATGCTACAATTGTGATCAGCCGGGGCATTTGGCAAGAAATTGTTCACATCCCAGGAGAGGCAGCTATGGTAGAGGGGCACCATAGCAGCAGCAGTAGCAACCATTCCAGCAGCACCAGCTGAGCGAGGTAGGGGTACACCTTATTAGAGGGGACGAGGACGAGTGATGGCGATCACAAGGGCTCAAGCGGAGGCGTCGAATCTGATTGAAGGTATAATACACTTCTTGAATTCTCTGCTAGAACATTAATTGATCCGGGTGGCATCTCATTCCTTCATTTCTAGGACTTCATTAAGAGTATGGTTTATCCTTTTGAGGAGAGGCAGTGTGAGCTTGTGGTGGAGGTTCCTTCTGGTGATTTTATGCTTACTACATGTTATTTGGATGAGGTTCTCATAATGATACAAGGTAATCAGTTGCCAGCCAGATTGTATGCACTACAGTTAAAAGAATATGATGTGATTTTGGGTATGAATTGGTTAGAGGCATATGGGGCAGTGGTTGATTGCAGAAAGAAGAAAGTAAGGTTCAGTCATCCTGGAGGAAGTATGTTTGAATTTCAGGTATGCCATTCTATACTCCTAAGTTATTATTTCTGCTCTTAAGGCTAGGAAATTGATCAATGCAGGGTGTGTAGCATATTTGACATCAATCAGTTTGGTTGAGGTAGGTAAGACAGTGGATATGGTACCAGTGGTTAGAGAATTTGTGGATGTATTTTCAGAAGAGTTACCAGGTTTAGCACCACATAGAGAGGTGGATTTTATAGTAGAGTTGCAGCCAGGCAGCATGCGATCTCCAAGGCACCCTACAGGATGGCACCTGTAGAGTTGAAAGAGTTGAAGAAACAATTGCAAGAGTTGCTAGAGAAAGGTTTTATTCAGCCTACTCACTCCCATGGGGAGCACTGGTTTTATTTAATAGAAAGAAAGATGGCAGCCTCAGAATGTGTATTGATTACCGCCAGTTGAATCGGGTCACAATAAAGAACAGGTATCCACTTCTCCGAATTGATGATTGTTTGATCAATTACAGTCGGCAAAGGTGTTCTCCAAGATAGATTTAAGATCGGGGTACCATCATCTGAGGATTCAGGAAGAAGACATTGATAAGACGGCATTCAGAACAAGGTATGGGCATTATGAGTTTGTGGTTATGCCATTTGGGCTAACCAATGCACCTACAGCTTTTATGAATTTGATGAACAGGATCTTTCATCCATATCTAGATCGGTTCATTGTGGTGTTTATAGATGATATATTAGTATACTCAACTTCAAAGGAGGAACATGCAGCACATTTAAGAGTTACATTGCAGACATTGAGGGAGCACCAGTTATATGCTAAATTCAGCAAGTGTGAATTTTGGTTAAAGGAAGTGCAGTTTTTGGGACATGTGATTTCAGGTGAAGGTGTTGCAGTTGATCCAGCTAAGGTGGAAGCAGTTATGAAATGGGAGGAACCAAAGTCAGTGTCAGAGATCATGAGTTTTCTTAGTTTGGTAGGTTACTACAGGCGGTTTATCCAAGACTTTTCAAAGATTGCAGCACCAATGACAAGGCTTACCAGGAAGGGAGTGCCTTTTGTATGGTCATCTGATTGCAGGCGTAGTTTTATGGAATTAAAGAAGTGGCTCACTTCAGCACCAATATTGGAAATACTGTTAAGCCGAGGTGGTCTTGTGCTGTACACAGATGCATCCATGTAGCGGTCCTCGTCATTCAAACCTGTTAACCTAATAACGAGCCTAACCGACTTCGCCTCCCACGAATGAGCCGTAGCCTCACAAGGGATACCATTCACAAGTCCGTAGAAATATAAAGAAAACAGCTCAATATATATAAGATTTCCATCTCATAAATATTTACATGAAATATACATAGCCTTTTTCACAACTGTAGCCAGACACAACTATAAGAATGACCTGGGGCATACCCGAGGTGTACAAAGAAAGAAAATTACACTGTTGGTAGTGCAGACCCAACTCCGCTACGGTGCGGCTCCGAGCTAAAAGAGGGACGAGAAGCCTCCTGCTCTCCCTCATCTGAAATATGTAGGGGAGAGCCTCACGAGCCACTGGCTCAGTAGCGAAACTCCACCAAAAGCCGAACAAAACCAAACTCACAAATAAAGAAGCAGAAGGTTGCGCTAGCATTTTTAGAACTATCCACACAGGATATTAAGGTTGTAAACACTACTTACCGCATGCCATTAATAGAAATCAGCCTTAATAAATAAATGGCAAACCTAGCCAGGTGTACGTGCTAAAGTAGAAAATGCCACACTCGAGTCACGAAGACTGGTTCGCGACACCAGCAACCGACCCGGGCAAAACCACACAGGACTACCTCTCAGTCTCGCAACCACAGATGAAAGGTTCAGCTGCCGCTCCACTAGAACAAGTCAAGAAACTGTGGAGTCCAACCAACACCACTCCTGCGGACCACACTGCCGCAGGTCCATGCTGGCACCTTTAGGGTCTCCGGCCTGAGCACCCTAAAGTGAGGCACTGGAAAATAGGACTAGCTGGGGACCAGTACGTCTACTGGTATCTGTAACCCCCAACCACGAGCGCGCTACAAGCGACAAGCATAAATTCTCACAAGTCATTATCCCACTGTCGTCTTTCCTCAGCCGGACGTGCAACTCTACACAAGAGCGAGGGTGTCCAGGAAGGCGATACATACCTCGACAGTACACAAGTACCAGGACAAGCCCGAGCACTAACGTGTCTGGCTCACAAAAAACTGGGGCTCCCAACTGAAGAGGTAACCATGGTAGGCGTCATACTACTCGCCACGCACACACAAACCACGTGCACACCGCTCAAACCATGTGAATACCACGTCAACCACATGAACACACACACTCCTCAAGCTCCACGGGTGCCCATGAACCACTTACCATTGCCATGCACGATAAATAACAATAATTCGATAATTACATAACCAGGCACAAAACCATTGCCATCAGAACTCTTAACACGACAGGGTCTACTGTCGCCTTCTGAACACGACACCTCGATATGTCGCATTCATAAGCAGAATGCGACGGGTCGGGCTGTCGCGCTCAGAACGCGACAGGCAGGTCCATCGCCTCCACAGACAGTAACCCTAATCCGGAAACCCCTCTCCGGATTCCCCATACAAACCATGTAAAACACCGAAATAACCCAATATACATGCTCAACCCATTACCCTAGCATGATATCTATCATCTATAAAGCAAATAACATGCCATACATGCATCACATGCAATCCACAACGTAAAATGAGGCAGAATCTCCCTACCTTCGCGAAGAATGACCACGACCTGGCGTTTCCCCGCTCAGTGCCACGTCCTCGCGGTGAGACCACACTGAAAACGATGTTAAACCCCAAGTCGCTCGAAAAACCACCGCAGCAACTCCTTCCTGGCCGAGCAGAGCTTTCTAAGCTCTGTTCGGTCGACCTAAGCTTAAAACACCTCACAATTGAGAACGCGACCTATGATAAGAACGCGACGTAGGAGGTCGTCGCCTTCCCACTGTCAACGTCAGCAAGGCCGCCCAGCACGCGACATGCGGCGGACATCCAGATGAAGACCACAAACGGCAGTAACTAGAACGCGACATCAGGGTCGTCGCGTTCAGAACGCGACACCTAGCCCTATCGCGTTCACAAATAGTGAAACAGTGAGCGCTTTGGGCCCAAACTGTCGGCCCACGAAGCCTTACAACCTGTGTAAAACACCTGTAACACACACCAAGGGCCACACACTGGCCTCCAGAACCACTAAGCCACGATCTGAACGGTCAATACGCTACATTACTATCACCTAAAAGAAATTTCGTCCTCGAAATTTAAGAAGAAAGCTCGACATCAAAAATTTTCAATTAAACAAGCATGGTACTATCACCTAAAAGAATTAAAAGCCTACTCAAACAAGTATGGATATGCTTTCATCATTTCCTCAGCTAATTCCCACGTATCCTCTCCACCTTGCATGTTCTCTCATCTGACTTTCACTAATTCAATTTCTTTATTCCTTAGCTTCTGGGTTCTGCGACCTGTAATCTGCACTGGATATTCGGCATTGTCATGTCTAGCTTCAGATCATTTCTCTAGTAGCTAACCTCTTGAGACGGATCTCGGATATATCTTCTAAGCATAGAAACATGAAACACATCATGGGCATCTGTGAAATCTGCTGAGAGATCCAATCTGTAAGTTGTTTCACCAATTCTTTCTAATATCTGGAATGGACCAACATATCTCGGACTCAATTTGCACACCCTTGGTAGGAGAAACTTTCAAAAATACATAATCTCCAACTTCAAACTGTAATGGCCTGCGTCTGGTATCTGCATAGCTCTTTTGATGACTCTGTGCTGTTTGAAGCTTTCTTTTATGAATTTAACCATTTCTGCACATTGCTGAATTAACTCTGGACCCATAACCTGTCTCTCACCTACCTCATGTGCCAATTTGGGTGTCCTGCACGGTCTACCATATAATGCTTCATAAGGTGCCATTCCAATACTTGCATGATGACTATTATTATATGCAAATTCCACCATACCCAAGTGATGCTCCCAAGTACTTCCCCATACTAGACAGCAAGCTCTCAACATATCTTCATAGTCTGAATGGTTCTCTCTATTGCCCATTGTCTGTGGATGATAAGTGGAACTGTACCTCAATTCTGTACCAATCATTCTCTGCAAACTCCTCCAGAAACCTGAAGTGAACCTGAGATCTCGATCTGAAACAATAGTAATGGGAATCCCAAAAGGTACTATTATGTCTACATATAATCTGGCTAATCTATCCACAGTCCATGACATACTTACTGCTGATAATCTGTAAACTTTGGTCAATCTGTCCACAAAAACTCAAATTCCATTGTGACCTGCTACTGTCTTGGCAAACCAACTACAAAATCCATGGCAATATCATCCCATTTCCATTGTGGATGGGTAATGGCTACAACAGTCCTCCTGGCCTCTGATCTTCTACTTTCACTTGCTGGCACACTGCACATCTTGTTATGAATTCTGCAATCTCTTTCTTCATATTAGGCCACAGAAATGCTTCTTTAATCTTGATACATCTTGGTACTGCTTGGATGGATGGTGTATATGGACTTATGAGCTTCCTCTAACACCTTATGCCTCACCTCGGCATCTGCTGGAACATATAACCGGCCCTTAAGCCTGACCACACTGTCATCATCAAGTGTCACCTCCTCCATTCTCACAATATCAACTAAACTTTCATATGTTCTTTGCGCTTCTACTATCTGCCAATATAGAGAAGGTTTCACTGCACTATTTGCTAATATTGCTCGCGCTAACTAATTAGCACATACAATGAATTTTCTGCCACTTCTTCATACAATTTCCATTCTCTAATCATAAGTTGATTCATAATGCTTTTCTGCTCAGTTCATCTGCCACCACATTAGCTCTGCCTAGATGGTATGTCAAACTGAAGTCATAATCTTTCAAATATTCCATCCACCTGCGTTGCCTCAAATTCAGATCTTCTGAGAGAAGATGTACTTCAAACTCTTGTGATCAGTAAATATTTCAAATCTTTCACCATACAAATAATGCCGCCAAATCTTCAGTGCAAACACAACTGCTGCCAGCTCTAAATCATGTGTTGGATAATTCTCTTCATATTTTTCCAATTGCCTGGATGCATAGGCTACCACCTTTCCATGCTGCATTAACACTGCTCCCAAACCTCTTTAGATGCATCTATACAATCTTCGAGAAATCTTGGATGAACCGCCTATAATATCTCGCCAGACTCAGAAAAACTCCTAACCTCTGTCACTGTCTTGGTTCTTCCCATTTCATTACTGCCTCTACCTTGGCCGGATCAACTGCAACCCTTCACCTGAAATCACATGACCCAGAAACTGAATTCCTTCAGCCAAAACTCACATTTACTAAACTTGGCATACAACTAGTGATCTCGCAAAGTCTGCAACGTGTCCTCAAGTGTGCTGCATGCTCTTCCTCTAATGCTAAATACACCAAGAATATCAATAAAGACCATAATGAATTGATCCAGATACGGGTGAAATATCCTATTCATCAAATTCATGAATGCTGCTGGCGCATGGTTAGCCCAAACGGCATAACCACAAACTCATAATGCCCATATCTGGTCTTGAAAGCTGTCTTGTCAATATCTTCTTCCTTAATCCTCAGCTGATGATACCCTGACCTCAAGTCAATTTTGGAAAATACTTTAGCTGACTAAAGCTGATCAAACAAATCATCTATTCTGGGAAGCGGATATTTATTCTTGATGGTAACTTTATTCAACTGCCTGTAATCAATACACATTCTCAGACTACCATCCTTCTTTTTAACAAACGACACTGGTGCTCTCCATGGCGAATGACTGGGTCTAATGAAGCCTTTTTCTAACAATTCTTGTAATTGCTTCTTCAATTCTTTCAACTCTGTCGGTGCCATTCTATAAGGCGCTTTCGAGGTAGGCATACTACCTGGCTGCAACTCCACTATGAAATCCACCTCTATGTGTGGACCTAATCCTGGCAATTCCTATGGAAACACATCTACAAATTCTCGAACCACCGGTACCATTTCTACAGACTTATCTGTCTCTATTAAACTAACTGAAGCAAGATATGCTACATGTAGGATCGAATAGGTGGATGGATCAGATCTAGAAGGGGGGGTGAATAGATCTAACACCAATTAATGCAGAAGCTTAAGCAATTCAAAATTACTTCGAATCAGAGATCAATTCAGACAAACAGTTTACTGATCTGAAGTGTGGGTGTGTGTAAATTATGTGTGAAGCAATTAAACACTTAGTGTGAAAGCGAAATCCTATGCAAGCATCTAGCACAGACAAGCAGATCAAACCACTGCACAAAGGATTTATAGGTGGTTCGGAAATCACACCAGTGATCCTACATCCACCCCTCACACAGTGAGGCTCCACTACTCAAAGAGTACAACTCATACCGGAGCACGACGACTCCAAATACCTTGAGCACGACGGCTCAACACACAATTTTGAGTTCAACGACTCACAAACTGAGCACGACAGTTCAAACAACAACTGGAGCACGACGACTCCAAATTGAGCACGACGGCTCAAACCACACAGTGAGTATGACGACTCACAAACCAGAGCTCGACGGCTCACAATACAAAAGCTAGATTAAAAACAACATAAATCAGATCCTCTAGCAATGATCTGATTCAAGACAGATTCGTACGCAGAAATTTGTGCAGAACTTCATGCCCAAATCTCATAGACGAAATAAGGAAAAACAAACTCAGAAGTGAGAGAATGGTTGTAGAATGAGTGTTCTTCGATGAAAATTTCTTGCAGAAGGTTGAATTGAAGAGGCTTGAAGATGCTCCCTGTCAATTGGTGATGCTCTGCTTCAATAGCTTCTGAATCGCCAGAAATTCCTCTTCAATTAATGTGCTTCTGTTGAATCTGCTCCCTTGCTCTGAACTTCAAAGTCCTCTCCAGAGATTGGCCTTCACTCCCTTGTACTTTCTCTTGAAAAGATGGATCACAGCTTCTGGAGATGAGCAAGAACTGGAGAGATCCCTTTTTTTGCCGCCAAAAAAATTTTTTTGGGAGTTGTATGGGCTGGCTTACCTTTGGGGTACAAGGAGCATGGGTATTTATAGCCCCATATGTCCATAAGGTGCCTTGGGGTGCGTGGGCACAAAAATCTAGGTCAAATCCCTTGATTCCCAAGCAGCCACGTGTCCAGAAAAATTTCCATTTTTGAGCTTTAGTCGAAGTGTGTCGACACACAGGCAGACTGTCGACACCACAGGCATTGTCTTCAAACTGGGCTTCTGGGATAGTGATCTAGTGTCAACACCACAGGGCAGTGTGTCGACACCACAGGCAGACTGTGTCGACACCACTGGCTACTGATAACTGCACAATTTTTCGTGTTAAATTTCATACATATAGTTGATTTTAGACAACCATTGTCTATAAATAATGTGTACATTGACTTTAATTTCTATTTCATCCATAAATAATTTTTTTAACATGTTAGTTGATATTTGGGGTTAGAAAACATGTTAGATTTGCATTTATTATTTCTTTCAGAATAACTAATTAGGTTTATTTTAATAAATAAAAGATTTTTAAATAATTCTTGTATATAAATAAATTTTGTTACTTTTGTAATATTTTTAAGTAAGTGTGAGTTTGTAAATAAATACTCCACCATATCCAATCCTATCATGACACATACCCCACCCCCTCATGACACATACCCCACCCCCTCATAAATCCATTACATATTATTCCCTCATCTCACCATAAGTGAACACATACCCCTAAGTCCATTTCGCCATTTCCCTTTTATCCAACCAAAAAAATTGGCCACTTAAATTCTGATTTAAACCCTTTCTTCCTCAGCTGAAGCAGATTTGGGGTTTGCTATGGCGGTGTGTGCTGGACCAGGGGTTGGCTGGCCATGGAGACCTGGCGGTTGAGGTGATGCAGGGGAAAGGATGGCCGGATCTCCCGTGCGAAGCAGAAGTGGATCTGGCGAAGGCGCCAAGGGCTTGGGCTGCTGTGTGCTGTGAAGGTGTGGCTGGGTGTGTAGTGTGAGTGCCACTGGGCAAGGCACTGTGGGCATGGCGATTGACGGGAAGCGCAGCTGGAGGTGTGTGAAGCCTGGGCGGCCAGCGCCCAGGTGCGGCCAGGGCGGAGGTGAGGCCGACTGGACCAGGTGCGATGCTGGGCTGGCTTCGTGCGCAGCGGCTGTGTGCAGAGCTGTGTGAAGCAGAAGGAGCCCGGATCCGGGGCTTGTGCAGCTGATGTGGATTTTATGGGCGCGCCTGGGCAAGAGGCTGTGGGGTGGGCCTGGCGGAGGTGGGCCGCGATGGAGCTTGTGCAAGCTGAGGTGGCTCATGTGCAATGGCCCTGGGTGCGGGATGGTGCTGCAGGCGACGCATCTGGTTCGTGCAGTGAAGCTGGAAGTACCCATCTGTGCTGATGTGGTTGGGCATGCAGTGGCTGGATCCGCTGAGGAGATGCTGGCGTGGCGATCCTGGTGCAGAGCTGGTGATCCAGGAGGCGGGAAGCAGAGGCCCTGAGGCCTATAAAAGGACCCAAGGTCCTCTCCTCCAGAGGGTTCGATGTTTTTTTTTATTTTAGTTTTAGTTTCTTTCTGTTCTTCCATAGTTCGGTTGGGAGGGAATTTTTAGGATTTGATTTCGAGTTTTTAGTTTGTTCTATATTTTCTTCTTTCAAGCATCTGTGAGAGGCAGATTAGGGGTTGATGATGTCGTTCTTGCCACTTCGAAAATTTTAGGAATTTTTTAGTTTGCCATTTTCTCTGTATTTTCTTTGAGCATCAGATTTAGAGTTCTTATTGTTGGGAATTTTAGTTTAGCAATTTAGATTCCATTTTCTCATTTCTCTTTAAGCAACTGAGAGGAGTGCGATCCAGAAATTTCTTATTTTGTTTGTGTTGATTTTTGCATTTCTTCTGTTTGGCATCGGGAAGGCCCTCTGCTCTAGAGGGTTCGACAATTCTTCGCCAGTCAAGTTGGAATTTTAGATTTCTGCCATTTTGTGTATTTTCTTCCGTTCTTCTGTACTGCAGTGAGAGATTCCAGAAGTTCGATGTAAGGCCCTCGAATTCCGTCGCATAAATTGTGTTTGTGTGTGTGTATGTTGTGCTTGTGTATGTATATACATATTTACGTACGTATTGATTAGTATAATTACGTGTGCATATGTTTATATTAAATATAAATAATGTATGTATTGCATGGTGATAGTATGGGCATAATACCATATACATATTGCATGTATATATGCATGGTATGCTTGGTTTTCTGAATATTTTAGAGTTCTGGCCAAAGGCCATCTTGGCGTCAACCCCTGGCCGCTGAGGTGGTGTCAGCGTCCAGACATGGACGCCAAGACTCATCCTGGCGTCTAGCGATATTGACGCCAATTTCTCTAGCCTGCATGCGCAGCAGAGTTGCAAGCTTCTGAAACAAGAAAGCCCAGCCATTGGGGGTTCTCCCCAACGGCTCTGAGGGCTGTCATATCACCCAAGGAGTGGGTGAGGGGTCTCTCCTTAAGTCAAAAATCGGAGCTCCCTTCCCCCAGCCTCTTTTCACCCTTGCAAGAGGAGAAAAAGAGAAAGAAAAACCCTAGAGAGAAAACTGTGAGAAAACCCCCACTTAGCACCCAAAAATCCGAACCCCTGGAGCTTGATCCGGTGTTCCACTGCTTCAAGGAGGTTGTTGGACCGACGAGGAAGGCTTCCCCGACCTCGGCTTGCTGTGGATCTCACTCAAGAACCCGGAGGAAGAAGATCTAGGAGGGAGTTCTGCACTTCTTGGGAGCTTCACCGAGCCCTAGATCCTTTGGAGGAATTTTTAAAAGGCAAGTGACCTAGCCATAATGTCCCCGTATGAGTCTAGGTCGGTTTTACTATTTTTATGAATTTTCCCTCGAGTCCTAGACCCTCCCATTCACCAAATCTTAAGAGGTCGGGTCTGTGTTTCTGCACAGACCTGCATCGACGGCAAGGTCTTTGGACGCCGATATTATGCTTGGCGTCCATCGGCCATGCCGCTGACCCTGAGTCAGCGGCCAGAGACCGCCGCCAAGTTCCTCTGGACAGAACAGTGAACTGTTCTGCCCTTCCTTTACATTAATTTCGGTATGGTTTCCGTGATGAGGATATATGGTAACCTTATACTCTATGTATATTGCCAATTGTGGTGTGTGGACGAATGTGATGTGTGATGGTGAATGTAGGAAATATTGTACCCCATGAATTGTAAGCATGACTTAATAATAATCTTGCCAATCCATGTTCCATGAGTAGGATTAGTCTGAATGCCTTGGTTTTATCAGATCATGGAGATTAGTAGATCAGTAGATGTATGCCCAATTTTGGTAAATTGTCCATGCTTGCATGAGTTGCAAATAAATTCGGTTCGGTAAATAGAAAGACATGCAAAAATGGTTTGTGGTGATCGATCTATAGATGTATGATTTAGGGTAGATTATGTATTCTCAGATCATGTATGTGACAGAAACCTTTGTTCAACAGTAAGTGGCAACATTTCATGATGTGTTAAACTCCATGTAACTTGAATTGTGAATGGCATGCAAAATGAGTGTTTGATTTTCTGTAAATTCTAGTTAGCTCAGAAAAATATGAAAATTTGAGTGTATGATCTTGAACCCGAAAACAGCATGTGGTTAAAATTTCAGGTCATTAGGATCAGTAAATAAGAAGTTATGTATTTTCATGTGAAATGTGATAATCTACGTATATTATCGTAATGTGGATAGTTATTGTCTAAAGCCAACTTGATTAGTGAAAATTTCTGTGTGTTAAATTCCTGAAATCTGTAGTGGCCATGTCAGGAAAACAGAGATATTCATGGGAGTGAGAAAGTGAATGTGATGAAAAGTGTGAAGTGTAAAACCTTGTGTAAAACGGTAAATGTGTAAATGTGCAACTGTGCCAATGTGACACTGCTTCCGTAGAGGGCAGTGGAGCTGTATCAGGGAAAAGTCCCCCTGAGAAAGTTCAATGTGTAAGTGACCCTAAGGGCATTAGGGGGAATCCTGGAGGTGGACAAGTACCACTGGTTAGGGTGGAGACTTGTTCTCCCGGTCTGTGCAGTCCAAGAGTCGCCATTGGAATGCCTAGATGGCGTCTATGTGTAATGTGATGTGTATATGTCCTTCTTTGGTGGTTTGGACTATGTGTCACGGCACCTAAAATGTGTAATGTGAAATGTGTAATGTGTATGTGTCCATGTGTAAATGTGTAAGTGACAATGTGAATGTGTATGTGTAAAGTGAACCATGTGAAAGAGGAAACTTGTGTAAAGAAAATGTGAAACTAAAGATGTGAAAATATGTTATTGAAAACCATGTGAGACAAATCTGAAATCATGTGAAATCAGTGAAGTTATGTTATTATCATCATGTTATTATGTGCAAAGATGTCTAGAATCCATGTTAGGAATAATTGGTGAAAACGGGTACAAGATAGTATGATTGTTTGATCACATGATATGTTTTATGCAATATTGTAGCTTCATGTATAGGTTTACAGCCGTTAAACCATGTGAAATCAGCAACCTAAAGCATGTGAAAAGGTTATGTATGTACTTAAGGACATGTGAAATCCATGCTAGTTGTGTTCCCCTTTCATGTATGTAAAATGTTCATGTTGGTAGCTCTCATGTCTTAGTTCTTTAAAGATTAAAGTTTCATGAGTAAATTGAATAGAGAGCATGTGATAGGTGAATTTTATTCTTAGAAATCTGAAAGCATGATCCATGTATAAAATTGTAAAACTTTCATGATAGGTTGAAACTTTAAATTGACTAGCATGCCATGTGTTGCAAATTGTAAATGTGCATGTAGAAACCACTAAGACTTATGCGTGTATGTTATGGGTAGTGTTTCTTGCTGAGTCTCTGGACTCACTCCTTGCTTCGGCGTACAGGTGTAGTTGGTGACGTGGCACCTTTGGAGGAGACAGCAGAGACGGACTCCGAGCGCGGAGATTAGCTAGTTTTGGAGTTTCTTGTGACTCGTGTATTTCATAGTATGTAATTGAACATTGTATTAGAATTATCATGAAAAGAATGTATAAGTGTGGACATTATGTATTTAATTTCAGCAATTTAAATTATGTGGACCTTTAGCTCTTCTATGTTAATTGCGAATTGCATGTATGTTTAATGTGGATGATGAATGAATGGAGACAGTTGTCTTTTACTTCCGCTACTCTGTTGTATATTCGCGTGTATCTCAGCCGTATGTATCGTTTGGGTAATGTCCCACTGTGAGGACTCTTGCTATACCGACGTGGGTTGGTATAACCGTACCGGTATAATGAGGGCCGTCACATTCGATTAGGCCATTTCTTCTTTGTTCTGTGAAGGATTCCAGAGGTTACTTGGAGCAATTTCCACTTTTATTATGTGTTTAGATTGTCTCTTTCTTCTGCATTTACATGGTTCAATCCAGTGTGTTTGTTGCATTTAATTCTACTTACATTTCTTCTGTGTCGTATGGATCAGTTCCAGTAGAAATTTGTTCAGTTTCGGCTGCTGGGAGAGATGGTAGCTGCTGCCTGCTGGAAGGAGGTTTTAGCATCTGAGGGAATCAACTGCTTCTTCTTCCTCTTTTCTGTAAGCAACTGGTGTTAGAGAGATTGGTGGTCGAGTGCGTTTGAAGAACTCCAGAGGTATGTACTGTCGAGATAGCACAGGGCAACCAAGAAGATCTGATTTCTTGGCTTGTTCTGTGGTAGTCCAGTGTCCAGAGAACTTCCGAAGAGTCCAGATCCAGAGTATAATTTATGAAATTTATGTTCAGATTGCAGCAGAGAAAAGATCTGCATTCATGAATGTTTCAGAATATTTCTAGTTTTTGTTTCGAGTCTTAATTTTGTTCTCATTTCCGTTCCGCAGTCGCAATGATAGCATTAGGAATTTGCTTTAGCAATAGTAAACTTTTGTTTGAATTTTCTGTTTTGTTCTGAATTTTCTGTTCTTCATCCCTCGAATGTGAGGGTATAGTAATCTGAAATTTTTATAGTTCTTGTTGCTCTCAGTTTAAATTCCTAGTTGAGTTCCTTTTCATTTCTCATTCTGATTCGATGTTTGTGGAGAGTTGAGAATGTTGATTGTTCATCCCTCAAGCTATGAGGGTACAGTGTTGTGTTCTATAGAGAATTACAATTGTTGATTGTTCATCCCCTGTGTTCTAGGGGTACATTGATTTAAAAGTTTTCTTTTAAAGCTTTCTGTCTACTTGTTTCATCCCTCACTGGAGAGGGTACAGTGATACCAACTCTGGGTTTACAATTCCACTTGTTCTTTTATTAAGTCTAATCTGTCGAGAATGTGAGAGAATTGGTCAGTGTTGTTTTCATCTTCACTTTTAATGCATTGTCGATAGAATGGTGTCAAGTCAAGTAGTTTAACTCAAATTCTATTCCGCCTCTCCGTGGATATGACCTGCTCTCACCACTTTACTAGTTCATTTTTGCTATTTTAATTTTTGAGATAGTTTAGAAGAAGTGTGCATATGACTTGTGCGAGGAACTCTGGACAACGAAAATGCACAGTCAACGATGCCGCGCGTTCATCTTGGCGCCGTTGCCGGGGAGGCATTAGAGTTTGATTTAATTCTGTTTTGATTTGATTTCATTTGCTTGGGCTTTATATTGACTTGTTATTGGGCTTTCATTTTAGATTTGCACAAGGAGAGGAACTTGGAGATTGGCTTGACTTTTGAAGCCCATTGGAGGAGGAGCTTGCTGATTTCTTTTCCTATTTGCTTTTAATTCAGTCTTTCAGATAGAAGAGAGGAGTGAAATTTATAGTGAGGCTTTTATGTACTCTCTGTGCATGTACAGAGATTTCTTTCTTATTGGCATGTAATAATTGGACTCTTTTTGTGGTTTGTGTGGTTTGAGAATTAGCTTATAGTATCATCTTATATTTTCTTAGTTAGATTTTATTTCATTTAATTCAAAAAACCAAATAAAAATTAAAAAAATCCAAATCTTAAAAAAAAAAATCCAAATCGCACTTTCATGTTAGCCGTTTATTTGTAAATAAAAATTTTATTTCTCAAGATTAGAATCCCATGTTTTAGGACATTCATCATCTTAATTGTCATTGAATTCCATTTTCTTTCTTGCATTGAAGAGTGCGGAGGAAAGGTAAGACTTCCATCGCTCGTTTCATGCATTAAACTTAGCATTAGACAACCTCTTGTTTGAAACTTGATCTGTGCACTTCACATTTGAAAATGGGACTGCTTAAGGGCTTCACCCATTAAAAATAAAAAAGATAAGGTGAGGGATTTCATCACCCTTTCCTTTGCCTAAAAATCACAAAAAAAAATTTCACATTCTTGCATTTACCCAAACTTTCAATAAAAACCAGTAGACTTGGCCCTAGGGTTCATAATTAGATTTATCATTTCTTAATTTCAAAACTTCTCTTTAAGTCTGGTGACTAGGATTAGAGGTTAAAAAGCTTATGCTTAAGTGAGTTAGAGGTTATTTAATTGGGTCCTTGCGAAAGCAAGGGGGGCCTCCCTCTACTCCACCTCTTACCTGGCCGGTACAAGAAGAGTTAAGATTGGATTTAAGCAAGTATAAATCTGATTTTGAGAAAAATAACATAAGTCCAAGGAACACTTAGTGTCTAGGTTAATTTGTTTTGAAAGTGTTTGCTTGTTTGTGTTTGTTCATAAAAATTCAAAAATAATAAAAATTCAAAAAAATCATAAATAGATGGCTTTTCATCTGTGCATGCTTGGTAGACGTTCTCTGGACATAGATTTGGCTCAACCTATAGACGAGATTGAAAGATTCTTTCATAGGATAGCCAACCAAGATCAAAACCAAATTGCTAGGAATATGGAGGAGGTTGCACCCAGACAGATGAAGGAGTATTTTATTCCTTCTAACTATCAACCTGCTACTTGCATTAGGCCAGAAATTCTAGCAAATCATTTTGAGATCAAGCCAAGAACCATTCAGATGTTGTCATCTTTTTATGGCAATCCCAATGAAGACCCTTATAGGCATATAGATGAGTTCCTAGAGATTTGTTCCACTGTAAGGATCCAAAACTTCACTGAAAATGCTTTGAGATTGACCCTATTTCCATTCTCTTTGAAAGACAAGGCCAAATATGAAGGATCGAAGAAAAGATGTGGATAAGATCTAGAAGGGGGGGATGAATAGATCTATGCCACTTTCTGCGGAAGCTTAAGCAATTTAAGAAACTTTTAGAATCAGAGGCAATTTTAATCAGTGAAAAACACAGATCTGATGAATGTTAAGTGAGTTGATAAAATAGATGTAAAAACCAGTTGATTAAGTGAATCTTGATCGATCCTATGCAAGCATCTAACGGATGATAAAATCAAACCACAAATAGACAAGTGCACAGAGATTTTTAGGTGGTTCAGAAATCACCCATGTGATTCCTACATCCACCCCTCACACCCAGTGAGGATTCACTAAACAACTTGGGTTACACACCCACTGGAGCCAGACAACTCCAACACTTGAGTTTACAACTCACACACCTCTAGAGCAAAACTACTCTAGATCCCTGAGCAAGACTGCTCAACAAACACTTGAGTTAGACAACTCAAACTGAGCACGACGGCTCACAAATAACAATGCTAGACACCACACACGACATGGATCTTCTAGCAGCAGATCATGTCAGACATGAGAGCATTCATGAGAGTTATGCAGAAGCACTTGCACAATCTCAAGAAGTCTCAGAAGAACAAAAAGTACATTGAGAATAGTGTAAAAAGGCTTTGTTCTTCAGTGTACTCTCTTGTAGAAGCTCAGATTGGGAAGAGGCTTGAATCCTTGAAGTCCCAGCCGATGCTCTGTACTATTGAAGTTGGGGATCTTCCTTGAAGTCTTCTCCAACAGATGCTCCTACTTGATCTGCTTCCTTGAGGCTCTTCAATTGCTTCTTCAGATATCAAACTCCAATTCTCTCAATCGAATTGATGAGAATTGGTCTTCAGAAGGCACCAGGAGAGCAGAGGAGGGAGATGAGCTCTTCTCGCCGCCAAAGGGAACTTTTCTGGAGGTTTGGAGAGTTCGTTGGGGTCTTCTCATGATGGACGGCCATTGGGGGCCTTTTATACCCAAAATATTCCAAAGATACCTTTTAGGTACAAGGCACACGATCCTAGGTTGATACCCCATCGCCCTAGGCTGACACGTGACAAACATCCAATTTAAGTTGCAAACTTTCCGTAGTGTGTCGACCTGCCCTGGTGGTGGTGTCGACACACTACCCAAATCTTGAAACAGGCTGTTCTGGGAACTGATCCAGTGTCGACCTGCTTTGGTATTGTGTCGACCTACTATCCTGGTTCTGAAAATAGCTGTTCTGGGAGCAGGATCCAGTGTCGACCTGCTATCCTGGTTCTGAAAATAGTTGTTCTGGGAGCAGGATCCAGTGTCGACCTGCCCTGAGAGTGCGTCGACCTGAGTAGTCTGATTTCCGGAATCTGCAACTCGTGTCGACACACTCTTTGATATGTGTCGACACAGTCTCAACATTTGTTCATCTTTTTGCCTTTGAATTTGGGTTATTGTGTCAACACCATTGTGGAGTGCGTCGACACTTCTTTTGCAAAAAGTGTTTGTACCTGAAAATTAAACACATATATCATTAGTAAAATGTTTTATTATGAGTGCAACTGATAAGTGTGCTTTGAGACATGTTTTTTGAATATGAATTTCAGGTGAAATGTATTTATCATGTTTCAAATAATTTGCATTCAAATCACATTTGTCATCATCAAAATAGGAGGGAAAAAGATATGAAATTACACTCAACCCAACAAAATATTGGTTAGGAACAATAGGGAGAACTATCACAACATGGCCAGAAATGCAGCAGAAATTTTTAAAGAAGTTTTACCCCATTGGCCAAACCAACACCATGAGAAGGGCAATAACTGGATTCTCCCAACACCCAGGAGAATTAATGCATGAATCATGGGAAAGATTAAAGGAGTTGCTCAGAAAATGCCCCCATCATGGTCTGTCGAGGTGGCA
Organism: Colocasia esculenta; assembly: GCA_014218235.1. Taxonomy (NCBI): domain Eukaryota; kingdom Viridiplantae; phylum Streptophyta; class Magnoliopsida; order Alismatales; family Araceae; genus Colocasia; species Colocasia esculenta. The sequence goes on from CM024757.1 coordinate 138,275,739, forward strand.
AATAGTCCAAGCTTTTTATGAAGGACTGACGGAATCAAATAGGCAGATGGTTGATGCCTCGTGTGGAGGAGCATTTATGACTAAGAGCGAGGATGAGGCATATAATTTTTTTGAAACATTGAGTGAGAATTCTATCAATCATGCCTCACTCCACTCTTATGAGAAAGCTCTAGGACCTATAAAGAAGGCAGGGTTGTATGAACTAAGGGAGAGAGGAGAATCAGATTCTAGGGTAGAAGACATGTTAGCTAGACTTGATCAGAGATTGGAGCAGAAGTTGGAACAAAAATTCGATCAATTTCTATCTTTGACTGGGCAAGCCACACCTAAATTTTCTCAACCACCTGAAACTTGCGCTATGTGTGCTAGCCCAGCTCATCCCACCAGTGCTTGTCCCACTACTGCCCAATTACCCCCTTTCATTCAGGAACAAGTCCAAGCTGCTCAAGGCTTCTACAAACCCTCCTATGATCCATACTCTAACACATACAACCCTGGTTGGAGAAATCACCCGAATTTTTCATGGAAAAATCAATCAGAACAAGTTTCTCAACCTGCCTTTAAGCAAACCATGTACGGTCAATCCTATCCCAATCAGAATTCGGGATTTGGCCAATCTTCTTACTCCAAACCTCCACACGTCCAAGGAATCAAAACTCAAATCAATTTGCTCATATCAATTTCCAGCAACCTTCATATCAACCACCACCTCCTCAGCCTATTTGGGAAGATAAAATGAACCAACTCTAAAACATGATGGCGACTCTATGCCAAACTGTGCAAGAACAACAAACTCAATATCAAACTCAAAATCAAAATTTTCAACAAAATTTGGCAAGGATAGAGTCCCAAATTGCTGATGTATGTCAAAGGAGGGAGTCTGGTCAGCTGCCCAGTCAAGCTATAGCAAACCCAAGAAACAACCCTCTTGGATTTTACCAGAACCAGCAATACCATCAAGCCCAGGGGTACAGACCACCACCTGCTCATCAAAATGCACCTCCACCACCAAACCAACAACAAGCTTTTGTCCAGAACATTCCAGCACCACAAATTCAAAATCAACCTATACAACAGGACCATCCTCCTGCCCAAGCTAGGGGCCCCCAAGTGGAAAATGTGAAAACTGTTTCAACCTTAAGAAGTGGAAAAATTAAAAAAAATCCTCACCCACACATGTCAACATTGAATGAGGATAAATAAAATGAAATTGAAAAAGAAATTGAAGAGCATATTGAAGAAAATGTTGAGAAAGAAAAATCCAAAGAAAAAGAAAAAATGACTGAAGAACCTCTAGACAAAATCAAAATAATGAAGACCCAAGTTGTTACATTCCTAGAGTTCCTTTTCCTGAAGCTTTAAAACCAAAATCCAAAAACAAATCACTGGTAATGAAGAACTCTTGGAACTGTTTAAACAAGTTCACATCAACATTCCTCTCCTTGATGCCATTAAGCATGTGCCTGCTTATGCCAAATTCTTAAAAGAAATGTGCACTCCAAAACGTGAAATGAGAAATAAAACTGAAACAATCATTCTTCCAGAAACTGTGAGTGCCATTATCTTAAATCAACTCCCTAAAAAACTCAAAGATCTAGGCACTCCACTAATTCCTTGCACCATTGGTGGAGTTACTTTTGAAAGTGGCCTTTTAGATTTGGGAGCCAGTGTCAACCTCCTACCTTCTGCCATTTTTGAGAAATTCAAGCTAGGAGAGTTGAAACCCACTTCTGTTGTCCTTCAACTAGCCGATCGTTCTGTCACCACTGCTAAGGGCTTAGTTGAGGACGTGATTGTAAAAATCAATGACTGTTACTTCCCTGCCGATTTCATCATTCTGGAAATGAACACTCCCCAAGATTTAACTTAGTCCACCATTATCCTTGGTAGACCTATTTTGGCCACAGCTAGAGCCAATATTGATTGTGCTACTGGGATGATGGATATATCATTTGGGGATGAGCGGGTTAGTATCAATGTTTTTAAGGCATCTGGGCACCATGATCAAGGAGAGAGTGTCTAGTGGTAGACTCTTTGGAAGAATCTTGTGTGAAAAAGGTAGTAGACCAACCCTGTGCTCTAGGGTTTAAGGGAGAGAATAAGCCAAGCTAAAGCTAAAAATCTATAAAGCCAAAGTCAAAGCATTCCATGATAAACACATTCATAGAAAATTTTTCAAGTGCATGATAAGGTCTGGCTATTTAATTCTCGGCTTCATCTATTTCCGAGAAAATTGAAGTCCCGATGGGATGGTCCTTACACTGTTGTCAAAGTCTATGACAATGGAGCTGTCATTATTCTTGATCATAAAACTGGGCAATCATTCACTGTTAATGGACAAAGGTTAAAATATTTCTTTGAAAACCCACCTTCTTTGAAAATTGAGTCTACCAAGCTAGTTGAGCCAATGGAGCCTAATTGCGTCTGGCTGAAGACGATAAACTTAGCGCTTCTTGGGAGGCAACCCAAGTGTACAGATTTCCTTCATCAGGTAATTCTCTGTCTTACTTTCTTTTCCTGTAAATAAGTAGGGGGGAGAGGTAGAATAAGCATGCATTCATAGTCCTCATCCAAACCATTGCTTCATTTCTTTTTCTTGAGCTTGTACATATGCAAATAAAAATTTCACAATGTTTCATCTTGAATAAAAACACGTGGCTTTGCACATCCCAGACTAGGTGTATGATCTTTAACCATTAAAATTTTGTGGTTGTTACACTCCTTTGCAAACATCCATGTTAGGTAGCCTCTAGTAAAGGATTACATGTACTTCTTGTCTACCTTATGTAAGGATTTATGGCAAGAGGTTTTCATACACCACTACACAGCCACTTACCAGCTGAACCCGAATGTAGCAAATTTGTCAAGGCTAGTAGGAGAGAGGTGATTAGTTTTCTCCCTTCCCCTTAAGTGAATTGTGAAGGAAGTGAAGGCATGTGATCAAGGAACCTGACTGTCCATCCTTCTTTTAAGAGGAAAAAAAAGAAAAGCAAAAGCAAAAGAAAAAGAAAAATATATCCATGAAAAATGCCCCGAATCTGAGTAAAGTTGGACTCGATACTCTTGAAAAGTGATGGGTTGTGCAGCATGTGGATGAAAAAGAACTAAAAAATTCTGAGTGCACAAAGTGCAAATAAAGAGGCAAAGTCCTCAGCTTAGAGAAATAATCCTCAAGGAAGTTGGACATAATGGAACTGAGAGAAACAACCCGATCTGACTGGGCAAAGATCTTATTTCACAAATCTTTTCTTCTCCCTCGAATTAATCTAATCTCAATTACTGCTGAGGCAGAGGAGCTTCAGGAGGGCTGATGTGAACTTTTAAGTGAGCTACCATTTGTGCACTAATTTCTTGCCATAAGCTTTTACAATCAGGAAAGACACGTCTTACATTAATCTTTTACATAATGACTGTTTAGCATGAGACATTACATCTTCTAGTCCTACATTTGGAGTAATTTTCATTGCTAAAGGACTAGCAATGTTCAAGTAGGGGGGAGTGATACTGCACAATTTTTCGTGTTAATTTCATATATATAGTTGATTTTAGACAACATTGTCTATAAATAATGTGCACATTGACTTTAATTTCTATTTCATCCATAAATAATTTTTTTTGAACATGTTAGTTGATATTTGGGTTAGAAAACATGTTAGATTTGCATTTAATCATTCTTTCAGAATAACTAATTAGGTTATTTAAGAAATAAAAGATTTTTAAATAATTCTTGTATATAAATAATTTTGTTACTTTTGTAAATATTTTTTTAGTAAGTGTGCGTTTGTAAATAAATACTCCACCATATCCAATCCTATCATGACACATACCCCACCCCCTCATGACACATACCCCACCCCCTCATAAATCCTTACATATTATTTCCCTCATCTCACCATAAGTGAACACATACCCCCTAAGTCCATTTCGCCATTTCCCTTTTATCCAACCAAAAAAATTGGCCACTTAAATTCTGATTCAAACCCTTTCTTCCTCAGCTGAAGTAGATTTGGGGTTTGCTCTGGCGGTGTGTGCTGGACCAGGGGTTGGCTGGCCATGGAGACCTGGCGGCTGAGGTGATGCAGGGGCAAGGATGGCCGGATCTCCCGTGTGAAGCAGAAGTGGATCTGGCGAAGGCGCCAAGGGCTTGGGCTGTTGTGTGCTGTGAAGGTGTGGCCGGGTGTGCAGTGTGGGTGCCACTGGGCATGGCGATTGACGGGAAGCGCAGCTGGAGGTGTGTGAAGCCTGGGCGGCCAGCACCCAGGTGCGGCCAGGGCGGAGGTGAGGCCGGCTGGACCAAGTGCGATGCTGGGCTGGGTTCGTGCGCAGCGGCTGTGTGCAGAGCTGTGCGAAGCAGAAGGAGCCAGGATCTGGGGCTTGTGCGGCTGATGTGGATTTTCTGTGGCGTGCCTGGGCCAAGCGGCTGTGGCATGGACCTGGCAGAGGTGGGCCGCGATGGAGCTTGTGCAAGCTGAGGTGGCTCATGTGCAATGGCCCTGGGTGCGGGATGGTGCTGTAGGCGACGCATCTGGTTCGTGCAGTGAAGCTGGAAGTGCCCATCTGTGTTGATGTGGCTGGGCATGCAGTGGCCGGATCCGCTGAGGAGATGCTGGCGTGGCGATCCTGGTGCAGAGCTGGTGATCCAGGAGGCGGGAAGCAGAGGCCCTGAGGCCTATAAAAGGACCCCAAGGTCCTCTGCTCTAGAGGATTCGATGTTTTTTTTTGGATTTTAGTTTTAGTTTCTTTTTGTTCTTCCATAGTTCGGTTGGGAGGGAATTTTTAGGATTTGATTTCGAATTTTTAGTTTGTTCTGTATTTTCTTCTTTCAAGCATCTGTGAAAGGCAGATTAGGGGTTGGTGCTGTCGTTCTTGCCACTTCGAAAATTTTAGGGATTTTTTTAGTTTGCCACTTTCTCTGTATTTTCTTTGAGCATCAGATTTAGAGTTCTTATTGTTGGGAATTTAGTTTAGCAATTTAGATTCCATTTTCTCATTTCTGTTTGAGCAACTGAGAGGAGTTTGATCCAGAAAATTTCTTATTTTGTTTGTGTTGATTTTTGCATTTCTTCTGTTTGGCATCCGGAAGGCCCTCTGCTCTAGAGGTTCCACAATTCTTCGCCAGTCAAGTTGGAATTTTAGATTCTGCCATGTTTTGTGTATTTTCTTCCGTTCTTCTGTACTGCAGTGAGAGATTCCAGAAGTTCGATAGGCCATTCTTCTTTTTCTGTGAAGGATTCCAGAGGTTACTTGGAGCAATTTCCACTTTTATTATGTGTTTAGATTGTCTCTTTCTTCTGCATTTACATGGTTCAATCCAGTGTGTTTGTTGCATTTAATTCTGCTTACATTCTTCTGTGCCGTATGGATCAGTTCCAGTAGAAATTTGTTCGATTTCGGCTGCTGGGAGAGATGGTAGCTGCTGCCTGCTGGAAGGAGGTTTTAGCATCTGAGGGAATCAACTGCTTCTTCTTCCTCTTTTCTGTAAGCAACTAGTGTTAGAGAGATTGGTAGTCGGGTGCGTTTGAAGAACACCGAGGTATGTACTGCCGAGATAGCATAGGGCAACCAAGAAGATCTAATTTCTTGGCTTGTTCTGTGGTAGTCCAGTGTTCAGAGAACTTCCGGAGAGTCCAGATCCATAGTAGAATTTATAAATTTATGTTCGGATTGCAGCAGAGAAAAGATCTGCATTCATGAATGTTTCGGAATATTTCTAGTTTTTTTTCGAGTCTTAATTCTGTTCTCATTTCCGTTCCGCAGTCGCAATGATAGCATTAGGAATTTGCTTTAGCAATAGTAAACTTTTGTTTGAATTTTCTGTTTTGTTCTGAATTTTCTATTCTTCATCCCTCGAATGTGAGGGTATAGTAATCTGAAATTTTTATAGTTCTTGTTGCTCTCAGTTTAAATTCCTAGTTGAGTTCCTTTTCATTTCTCATTCTGATTCGATGTTTGTGGAGAGTTGAGAATGTTGATTGTTCATCCCTCAAGCTGTGAGGGTACAGTGTTGTGTTCTATAGAGAATTACAATTGTTGATTGTTCATCCTCTGTGCTCTAGGGGTACATTGATTTAAAAGTTTTCTTTTAGAGCTTTCTGTCTACTTGTTTCATCCCTCACTGGAGAGGGTACAGTGATACCAACTCTGGGTTTACAATTCCACTTGTTCTTTTATTAAGTCTGATCTATCGAGAATGTGAGAGAATTGGTCGGTGTTGTTTTCATCTTCATTTTTATGCATTGTCGATAGAATGGTGTCCAGTCAAAGTAGTTTAACTCAAATTCTATTTCGCCTCTCCGTGGATATGACCTGCTCTCACCACTTTACTAGTTCATTTTTGCTATTTTAATTTGTGAGATAGTTTAGAAGAAGTGTGCATATTGACTTGTGCAAGGAACTCTGGACAACGAAAATGCACAGTCAACGATGCCGCGCGTTCAGCTACTTCTTCAGAATAGGCTTTTGGGACAGTGAACTAGTGTCGAGACACAGGTGGACTGTGTCGACACCACTGTGACAAATTTGTGTAAACCTGAAAATATAAATTGTAAACCATTTACAAGATATTATCATTAAAATGTGAGATATTAAACATCAAAAACATGTTGTTTAAGCATTGTTGTGATATGTATAAAATGTATAACATGTTCAATTAGTCATCATTTTACTATGTACAAAATGTCATCATCAAATCAAATTATGAGTGATGTCAATTAGTCATGATTAAAGTCATCATTAAAAGGTTTCAAATACACACTCAACACAACATTCTCCCCTTTTGATGATGACAAAATATATGCACAATCTTCCAATAGCCTGACTCAAATCTCCCTTTTTGAATTTTCTCCCATAAAAAAAAACTTTCTCCCCTTTAAGGAACTTTCTCCCCTTTGACATCATTAAAAATAGATAAGAGAGAGAAACAAAGAATGGTAGGAGATCAAGAAATGAAATATAGGAAATGAAGATTCAGGAATGATCAAAATAAGTGAGGCAAAGTGATAGTATCAAATGAGAGAAATTATTGTGTTTTGGTTATTGTGCAACAAAGTTTAATCAAAAGACACACTCAACACAAGGTATTACAAGATATAATGATCTGAATGTAGTTAAAATAATGATGCAAATGTGAAGTAAAGTGACCTATATAAGTGAGCAGAAGTATTTAACTAGGATGTTAGGAGCTTTAATTTTAACACAATGTAGAATAATAGGTCTGAACTCAGTATACATGAACTTATTAAGGTCTTAAACTTTTCCATCTGTCAAGTTGATTTCTTTCATTTTGAACTGGGAAAGAATACAATAATAAATTAGTTAAATCTCACTTTTCAGTGCAAGAGATCACATTGATCAGATGCAAGACCTCCTGATTACTCAGTGGTTTAACTTTCATTATCTTATACAGAGTTGAAAATTTTGATTTCCACTTTTTGATGTGAAACAAATCACTTTTTAGGTGAAATGGCCCGGTACTTGGTGGTTCAAGAATTTGCATTGCTCTGTTTGTATCTTTCCAGATTGTTGATCATTTCTTTTGATTTTGTAGGAATATGTTTACTTTGACCAGAAAAGTCATGACTACGAATTTAGAAAAATTATTCTTAACATGTGGTAAAAATGAAGCTTAAACATGCACATGTAAATATTTAAGCCACTCATGTGCCTATAATAGTGTTTTACAATCATTTAAAAACATTCAGTATTAAGATTGCTTAACCTTGAAATGATAATGAATCTTTGAAATTAAACTAAATGCACAATGAGTTTAGTTTCAATGTCTTAATTCTCTCATAGAAAAATAGCACAATGACTCAAACATTCTGATGAGTTTGGGGTCAAGATAGACAAGTAAGGTCAAGGAATGTGACAATGACTCCTCTTTAATGTATCTCCCCCTCACAAGGTGAATATGAGGATTATTGAAGAAATAGGAATAGAATGAACAAGAATATTTTATTGAAAGACAAGGACTCCCCCTCAACAATTGCATACAAGACTCTTGATACTTAGCGGAGACATATCTCACACATAGTGAAAGTGTCCAGACAAGCCTGACTTGTCTTTCTCAAATCACCATTTGATATACCAAGAATGCCAATGCAATGTGAGAGTGGGGAATGTATTTGCAAGAACATGAAGACTTTTATTATAAAAAAAGATAGAAGATATCAAGATGTGAAAATTTGCACAAACTAAGCTCTCTTCTAAAGATGAAAATTTGTTTTCTGGAAGAGGCTTAGTGAAAATATCTGCAATTTGTTTTTCAGTTTCAATGAAGTGAAGTTCAAAAGATTTCTTAGCGACCTCATCCCTTAGAAAAGGTGCCTTATTTCAATATGCTTTGTTCGTGAATGCTGAATTGGGTTTTTAGACAAATTATAGCACTAGTGTTATCACACAAAATAGGAATACAACCCAATTTGTGATTATAGTCTAGGAGCTGATGTTTCACCCAAAGAACACGAGTGCCACAATAACCAGCTGCAACATATTCAGCCTCTGCAGTGGATAGAGCTACTGAATGTTGCTTTCTAGAAGCCCATGAAATTAGGCATCCACCTAGATATAAACACAAGCCACTAGTACTTTTTCTATCAAGCTTACAACCAGCATAATCAGCATCATAGTAAGCAATTAAATCTAACTTGCAACCAGCAGGATACCAAATTCCAAGTTCACATGATCCAACAAGATATTAAAAATCCTTTTGACTGCTAACATGTGACTTTCTTTAGGATTGGCTTGAAACCTAGCACACATGCACACACTATACTGAATATCTGGTCTAGAGGTTGAGAGGTATAGTAGAGAACCAATCATACCTTTGTAGGTCTTTGGATCTACTGACTTACCAATGAGGGTCTCCTCTAGTCTTACATTTATTGCCATTGGTGTGCTTGAATGCTTGAGGTGCTGAAAGTCAAACTTTTCAGAAGTTCTTTCACATACTTTGTTTGACTTATGAAAATCCCTTCACTGGTTTGATGTACCTGCAATCCCAAAAAAATTGTAAGTCTCCCATCAAACTCATTTCAAATTCAGTTTTCATGTGATCAGCAAATTCAGTACACAGTTCTTTATTTATAGACCCAAAAATTATGTCATCAACATATATTTGGACAGCATGATTTGATTATTGATAATTATTATAAACAAGTTTGGTCTACATTACCTCTTGTGTAACCTTTATTCAACAAAAATGAGCTCAAACGGTCATACCAAACTCTTGGAGCTTGCTTAAGACCATAAAGATCCTTATTGAGTTTGAAAACATGATCAGGATATTTTTTTTTCAAATCCGGGAGGTTGTTCTACAAAAATATTTTCTTTGATGTATCCATTCAAGAAAGCACTTTTCACATCCATTGATAAACTTTAAATTTCAGGAATGATGCAAAAGCAAGAAATATTCTCACAGATTCTAGTCTAGCTACAGGGGCATATGATTCTTCAAAATCAATTCCAAACTCCTGATTGTACCCCTTGGCAACTAGTCTAGCTTTATTCCTAACAACCTGTCATTTTCATTCAATTTATTTCTGAACACCCATCTAGTACCAATAACAGATTGGTCACTAGGTCTAGGTACTAATTCCCACACTTAATTTCTGTCAAATTGATGAAGTTCATCATGCATTGCAGTGATCCAATCCTCACTAGTTAGGGCTTCATAATTGACTTGGGTTCAATTTGGGAAATTAGTGCTAGTGGGTCTTCATTTATTGCATTCAGAAAAGATGATCTAGTTCTAACTCTATCATGCACATTACTAACTACATTCTCAATGGATGATATCATAGAAATCTGTTTTCAGGAATTACCTCTTGGGATGCATTCAGTTCTGGAACAATATTACCTGAACCACTTGCGGTAGGTGATTGATTATCCAGATTGCAAATGGATCTTCATCCTCTTCAACAGTTGGTGAAGATTCGACAACGAAGTCATCCTCTTCATTATTTTGAGGAACCCTGCAAGATGTAGAGTCATCAGTTTGATATGAGTTTTCATCAAAAACTACATGTGGAGATTCTTCCACAGTTTTATTCTTGAGAATGTAAACTCTATAAGCTCTAGAAATTTCTAAATATCCAAGAAAATGGCTTCAAGACTTTTGGCATCAAATTTATCAAGATTTTCTTTATTGTTGTTATGTACAAAACACTTGCAACCAAAGATTTTAAAATAAGACAGAGTTGGCTTTTTGTTTTCAAAAGTTCATAGGGGGCTTTTCTGATTTTTGATCTGACCAATGCTCTATTCAAGATGTGATTTGCTGTGTTCACAGCTTCAGTACAGAAGGATTTGGGCAATTTACTTTCCAAGAGCATAGATCTAGCCATTTCCATCAGAGTTCTATTCTTCCTTTCCACAACTCCATTTTGTTCTGGAGTCTTGGAGAAGAGAATCTGTGAAAAATATTCAGTTCAGCACATAAATCAGAAAAAGCTTTGTTCTCAAATTCTCCCCCATGATCAGTCAAAATGGATTTGATTTAATATGAAAAACCCATTAAGGCAGTGGTGCAGAAATTCTTGAATTCTAAACAAGCATCACTTTTGTAAGATAGAAAGATGACCCAAATGTATCTAGTAAAATCATCAATGATGACAAATCCATATCTTTTACCACTAAGACTAAGAATTCTTGTTGGCCCAAAAAGGTCCATATGAAGTAATTCTAGTGGCTTAGAAATGAGTACATCATTGAAAATTTTAAAAGATTTTCTGGTTTGTTTTCCTTGAGCACATATCCCACAAAGTTGATCTTCAACATTTGGAAAAGATTCAGGAAGTCCTTTAACCAGATTGAACCTTAAGAGTTTATTTATTGTGTTGAAACTTGCATGACCAAGTCTTTTGTGCCATGTCCATGCAATTTCATTTTTATTTGCCATCAAAAAATGTTTTCAGCAAAGTTTTTATCAAGATTGATCATGTAGACATTATTTTCTCTTTTACTAAAGAAATTATTTTTTCAGTTGAAGAATCATTATTTTGCAAAAATCAGATTCAAAAACAACCTTGTGACCTTTGTCACACAATTGGCTTATACTAAAAAGATTATAATACAAACCATCAACTAACAAAACATTTTCAATTGAGTTTGAGGATTGAGTTTGAGGACGATTTACCAACCTTTCCAGATCCAATGATTTTTCTTTATTTTTACCTCCAAAAGTAGCAGATCCTCCTTCCTTTTCAATCAGAAATGAAAACTTGTTCTGTCTCAGTCATGTGTCGTGAACACCCACTGTCAAGGAACCACACATTGGAGTTGGGTGCACGACTTTCCTGCATAAATCAGATCAGAGAAGAAAAGATTTTGGTACCCAAACATTGTTGGGACCATCAGTTTGTTTGAACAAAAACAATAAGTCTTTTCTGATCCATATTTGAGTTGTTTTTGGTTTTTGTTTTATTTCAGAAATGATTTCCCTTTTGGGCATTTTAACATTCTGATTTGGAATGAAAACACCAGTATTTTTCCTTTCATGAGCAGGGAAATTATGCATTTTGGCATGATTGTTCATGTATGGAAATCCAAACCAAGAATTCTGTTGATATCTTGGAACCTTTGGATAAAAAGATTGTGAATGGTACCAATAAGGATTATGATACCATTGATTCCAAGAATTGATCCAATTAGATTGACATGATGTCCTAGATCTCCAATAACCATCATGAAAGTTTGTTTTTGTGTTTTTACAATTTTTCAGATTTTTATTTGAATTTATGTTCAATTGGTTGTTGTTTTTCAGAATTGGACAGGTCGACCTGTGTTGGACTGGTGTCGACTCAGCAGCCATGTGTGCCGACTTGTTTTGTTTCTTTTGGTTAGAAACATTCTTTTTGTTCTGATTCTTGGGTATTTCAGATGTGTTCTTTGACACTTGTTTATTTTTATTTTCTGGACTAGTGCTTTTGACAAATTTTATCAATGGAATTTTTGTAGGTTTTTCTTTCTTTTCACCAGATTTATTCTTCAAAGATTTTTCTGTGGTGAATCCTAGTCCATGTTTTGTAGCATTCATTTTTAGTCCTAACAATGCATCAAGGTTTTCCTTTCTATTTGTGAAATTTTTTATCACTTGTTCCTTTTCATCCAACAACTTCTTGAGTTTCTGAACTTCATCAATGACTTCTTGCTTTTCTTTTTGTTGCAATTCTATTCTTTCATAAAGTTTTTCAAAATCATTGTTGGCCTTTTGAGATGCAATTTTAAATTCATCAATGTCATTCAAAAGATCTTCCTTTTCTTCATTGAGTTCAGTTATTTCATTTTCAAGTTCGGATATTCTTCTATTTAAGGAAGTGTCATGCATGACATTTTCAATTTTCTTTTTCAGATATTTGTTTTCTTTTCTTATTTTAGAATATTTTTCAATAAACTCAGCATATGCATCTTCCAATGTTCAATGGAATATTGTTCAAAAGAAAACTTACCTTTCCATCACTACAGTTTGCCATAAAGCATAACTCCTCATTCACAGAACTTGAGGAGTTATCTTCTTCATCTTCACTTTAGTCTTCATCCGACCAAGTTGCTATCATGGCTTTTGGCTTCTTCAATTTGTTGTTCTTCTTGTATTTGTCCTTTTTGATCTCAGGACACTCACCCTTCATGTGTCCTATCTTGTTGCACCTGTAGCAAACAATATCTTCATCAGTTTTTTTATTTTTGCTAGCATTAAAATTTAAAGAAGAAGCATTCATTTTACTAGAAGAATATTTTTCTTTCCATTGAATTTCCTCTTCTTGATTTTAAATTTTTTTGAATTGCCTAGTCACGAGGGAAGTTCATCCTCATTAGACTCAGACTCTTCAGAACTTGATTTTTCTTGACTTTTCTCTTTGTTGCTTGATGAAGCTTTAAGTGCTACTGGTTTAGCTTTAAGCATATGTTCTTCACTTCTTTTCAGATTTATTTCATAAGTCATTGAAGATCCTATGAGTTCATCCAAAGAAATTTTGGATAAATCCTTAGAATCTTCAATCACTGTAGCCTTTGTGTGCCAAACAGATGATAGAGAGCGCAAGATTTTTCTTACCAAATCAGTATCAGTGTATTCCTTACCTAATGCCTTCAGTCCATTGATAAGTATCATAAACCTAGCAAACATTTCAGAAATTGATTCATTAGATTTCATCATAAACAATTCATAATCAGAAACAAGCATGTTTGCTTGGTTTCCCTAACTCGAGATGTTCCTTCATACATTAATTCAAGTTTATCCCACATTTTTAGCAAATTTACATATGGATATTCTTGAATATTCTTTAGGTTGGACAGCACATTGAAGCATATTCATGGCACTGTAATTAAGAGTAGCTTTCCTAACTTGCTCTCTAGTCCAATTCTCCTCATCTCCATGATTTTCGTAAGGACCCACTTCAACTATCCTCCAGATTTCATAGTTTTGAGCCCTAAGAAAAACTTGCATGCGATTTTTCCAATAAGAGTAATCAGACCCATCAAAAATGGTGGTCTATTAATGGAATGGCCCTCAGCTACAAATCCTCGAGAATCCATCAATCACAATAAGAGATATGAAAGAGCAAGCAAACAACTCAGCAAGCAATACAGAGATCAAACAGAGGCAATCAAATCAGATCAGAAACAGATATTAACCCGCTCTGATACCAATTGTAGGATCGAATAGGTGGATGGATCATATCTAGAAGGGGGGTTGAATAGATCTAACACCAGTTAATGCGGAAGCTTAAGCAATTCAAAATTACTTCAAATCAGAGATCAATTCAGACAAACAGTTTACTGATCTGAAGTGTGGGTGTGTGTAGATTATGTGTAAAGCAATTAAACACTTAGTGTGAAAGCAAAATCCTATGCAAGCATCTAGCGTAGACAAGCAGATCAAACATTGCACAAAGGATTTTTAGGTGGTTCAGAAATCACACCAGTGATTCCTACATCCACCCCTCACACAGTGAGGCTCCACTACTCAAAAGAGTACAACTCACACCGAAGCACGACGACTCCAAACACCCTTGAGCATGACGGCTCAACACATACCTTGAGTTCAACGACTCGCAAACTGAGAACGACGGCTCAAACAACAACCGGAGCACGACGACTCCAAATTGAGCACGATGGCTCAAACCACACAGTGAGTAGGACGACTCACAAACCAGAGCTCGACGGCTCACAATACAAAAGCTACTCAAAAACAACATAAATAGATCCTCTAGCAATTATCTGATTCAAGATAGATTCGTATACAGAAATTTGTGCAGAACTTCATGCACAAATCTCATAGATGAAATAAGGAAGAACAAACTCAGAAGTGAGAGAAATGGATGTAGAATGAGTGTTCTTCGATGAAGATTTCTTACAGAAGGTTGAATTGAAGAGGCTTGAAGATGCTCCCTGTCAATTGGCGATGCTCTGCTTCAATAGCTTTGAATCGCCAGAAATCCTCTTCAATTGCTGTGCTTCTACTGAACTGCTCCCTTGCTCTGAACTTCAAATGCAACAACCCACTTCCACCCGGTACGGTTATACCAACCCACGTCGGATGAGAGCAAGCCGCTACAGGGGAGAATGCCCCAACAAGTAACAAATGAGCTGAGATATACACAAATAGAGTCGAATAAATGCAACGGAATTAATGAATCTTATTCCATCAACTTTTAAATCCACATACCACAGTCTGTATAGTCCAACAAGAGATAACTTAAGTGCAAAATGTTCCAAATACATAGCCGACTCCAAGTACATTTGAACAAAATCCAAATTTCAATTGAAGCATTACATACTTATGAAATATAAATTACAATTCTTCAATCCTTTAGTCCAACTCCACTTCAATTCTTGCTAGCTCCTCCGCTGCTAATTTCCTGAAATGTTTAGCAAGAGTGAGTCTACGCAATAGACTCAGCAAGTAACTTAAGATTCAATACATACATGCTTTTTACCAATTAACACAATAAAATTTCAGCAGTTAAATCATACATGATCATGCTATAATCTAAACAAATTCCATTAAACAATTATCTAAACAAATGTAAAACTAGAATTTAAACAAGATCACTAACATCATGGTGTTATTAACATGAGTAAAATACACATTCAACCGTTTCATGCTTTATCCAAGTCATTGTAAAGTTGCACAACTAAACCATGGAACATGTACAAGATAGGTGGCACTCCTAGCATGATTTCTAATTCACTTCGCATGCAATCATCACATTTACTTCACATTTAGCTTGCTGATTTTATACAAATTTTCACATTCATATTACCTTTACATAGGGATCACTTTAAACTATACAACGTAATACTAAAACATGTGTATCCAATCATTCAAATTCCATGAATATGAAAGCATATACTTACATTTTGGTACTAATGGTAACATCACTTTTAGCAATTGACAATTTACATAAACACATACACACACACATTTGCACACATCAATAAACAATTTATCAATTAACACTATTGTCATTTACACTTATACTATTTTTCTCATTACACACAATCATATGATAAACCTTGGCTTTCACATACACTCACTTTTGGTTTTATCAACACATTTCCCATTATTTCCTCTTTCACATTCACACACTTCTTATCATTTCACTTTTGCACATACATGTGCCACATTTACACATACTTGCACATACCTTGTGCTATGAACACATCACTTTCACATCACACTTATACTTAATTTCACTTAATGCCAAGACACAGCCCCAAACCACCATAGACGATCACATGACACATACACATTCACATTCACTTACTTAATCACCGACAGTGATAAGTCTTAGTTCCTACAGAAACCGGGGAAAGCCCTTCCCACCATTACCAGTGGAACTTGTCCACCTTCATGATTTTACAAGACCCTTTGCCAGGGTATACACTTTATCAAGACCCTTCTCTAGGGTATCACATGTCACATTGAGCTTTCCCGTAGGGGCATTACTACAGTACAACTCCAAGCATCTAGGGTGGCAGTGTCTTATGGGCATGTTTGTTTATCTTATCACATTAACCATTTTACACACCTACACCACTTGTTCTCTCACGTCCATGTACACACTCACACATAATTCATAGACACATAAGTCCAATTTACTGATTTTAACCTCACTGTTGCAACTGCCAAATAACCGTAATACAAATATAATCATACTGAAATTACTGAATCACATCAAGTCACAATTAACATGCTCACATAGTCATTTTTCACATTAAAAATCCTAACAATACTTACTGTCATCAAAATAACATGAGATTTTAACCACAGACATTTAAGGTTTATAACGCACATACATTTTTCAGATTTTTCTGAATTATATTACATTTACAGAAATTTAAAACATTCAGTTTCATGCTATTCATAATTCACTTTAACATGGAACATAACACGAACATCATATGTAACCATTCACAACTGATTCTAACATAGTCATCATCACAGAAATTTCCCTTGATTTATTGCACAGCACACAATTACTGTAAATTTTACAATTTCTATGCATGTCTTTCATTTCTAAAAGACAGAAATTCCAGTAAATCCCACGGTCATGGAAAATTTCTCAAATTCCAGGGCATGGACTGATACATATCACATGGTATAGAAAAATCTAGGGCATTTAATTCCTCAGGAATTAGGTAGACAGTAGATGAACATGCATAATCCTCTTTTCCAACATATATTTCAATAATCTAAAATTCATGCCATCCACAGAAAAATGCAGAAATTTCCACACACATCACATTATCTATTTTACATAGCATATAAAATTTACACTATCCTCATTGCGAAAACATATCGAAAATAATCATCTACCAGGAAGAACAGCTCACTGTTCTATCCTAAAGAACTTGGCGGCAGCCTCTGGCCGTTCAAGGGTTTGGACGGCACGATCGCTGGACGCCGATGGGAGATCTTGGCGTCAAGGATATTGACGCCAAGTTCCTGTCTGTGCAACAGCACAGACCGAACTCCAAATACCAAGTGAAAAGGAGGGTCCAGGACACGATTTAAAATGCACAAAAATTGCTGGGACCTAAGACACATGTATGGGATTGAGATCTATGGGTTACTTGCCTCTCAATAAATCTACAAGATCGGATTAAGCTGATGAAGCCCTCCTTGGGCAGCGCCAAGAAGCCTCCAGAAATCCTTTGCTCCGGGTTCTAGGGGGTTTGCAAGCTGCAGTCCAACGCCAGGGAAGCCTTCTCCTATGTATGGCCTTCCTCCTTGTCGTAAAGATCACCAGAAAATGCCTCCCGTCGCCGGATCCAAGCCTCCAAGGTCAGTCCTTCCTCTCTCTCTCTCAGTTAGGGTTTCCTTTCTAGTAAAGAGCCAAGAGAGCTCTCTAGGTTGCAAAAGGGATGTGTTTTATAGACTAGGGGACAAGAGGGGCTCGTGCAGGGGTGAAGGGACAGATAAGAGCCGTTGGGAAGACATCTCCCAATCAGAAGCCTGGCCCAATGAGTGCTCTCTGCGCTCTGTTGCGCACAGAAATTAGGGATATTGACGTCCACATCCATGGACGGCTATATTAGGGGTGGCGTTAGTCGATATGGTCGCTGACATATCATGGGCGTCCATCTATGTTGACGCCAAGACACTCTTCTGCCCGAACTTAAAAATCATGCAGAACCATGCTTAATCCACACATATATGCACATGAAACCTATGTAGTATAGTGTATACACCACTACACATGCATTAAACCTATTTCCATATAATTATTCACATGCATACATAAACACAATAGCTAATACGTACGTAGATATCTACCTACGCGTACATGAGTTTTACATAAGCATGATGCACATGCGGCAAAATAAAGTGACAAGAATTGCAAGGTTTCAAGATATTAGGAGACAATATGATTAAGTTAGCTAGGAATAATCTATGCAAAAAGTAGTTCTTGCTTGCACTCATACGCACATGCAATGTACGAAGTACAATGTACACATAACCCCATGCACATGAACAACGTTTACACTAAATATACTCATGCATACCTAAGTATACCAAGGTGTTACATATGTAAAATTAGGTACACAATTATCACATGCATAAGATAACATACATGCGTACATACACATATGCACTTCATATATTCGTACACAATATCCATGAAAGGGGTAATATAAGGTACATTTCAATTTTAGATGGTACTTGCATAATATTTGAATAGATACCTTATACACAAAATTGGCCAATTACTCATATTCCACGATAATAATATACATCCACGCATATACACATGCAAAATTGTATCTATATATGCACCATTTTCATGCACGTCATTTATGCAAGAACAAGTAAACATCATATACATAAAATAGAAGCGGGAAAAAAAAAGAAATTCGGGGCCTACCCTCTCCCCCTTAAAGAGATCTTCGTCCTCGAAGATCGGATCACGTACCCTTTATGACATCTCGTTGCGCTTCTAGTCCACTTAGACGGTGCCTAAATTCCTACCGGTGGCTTCCTTACTACTTGAACATCTCGGGGAACAAACCTCTTCTTCTGATTGGACAGTCTTTTAATCCGATGGTTCTTGCTACCACACTTGAGACATCTTCCTAACCTCGTCCAACATACGTCTCCGCCGTGGCGCTTGCCACAATGCACACATACGGGCTTCTCGTTGCCGGCCGAAACTACTGGCTGAAAGGTGATTCTATTGGTACCATAGTTGGTTGCTGTCTTTTCATGAGCTTCTTCATCTTCCTCCTTTGCCGCTGAAATGGTTCTGGCAACATTTCTAGTCTTGCTTTCTTCTCTGCCAAGTACAACTCCATTTCACTCTCTTGTTTGCACGCCGCGCTAAGAGCTACATCCATAGTTCTAAGGTCAAACGCCGCTAGTCTGGCCCTCATTGACGGTCTAATCCCCATTACAAACTTCCTTACCTTGCGCCTCTCATCATCAACTATGTGTGGTGCATATCTAGACAACTCTGCAAATCTAGCCTCATACTCCAAAACTGTCATCGATCCCTGAGTCAATGCTAAGAATTCCTGCTCCATTTTGTCCTGTATATGCTCAGGAACGTACTTGGCCTGGAACATCCTTACGAAATCTTCCCAGTAACCTCTAGCTCCACTCCCTCAAACCACGTGCGAAGAACGGAAGACCACCACACATCTGCTCGCTCCTGAAGCATGTATGACGCCAGACTGATCTTGTCATCCTCTGCACACCTGATGGCTCGGAATATCTTTCGATTTCCCTGAGCTAACTTTCTGCAACTAACGGCTCACTCTCCCCCTTAAAAGGGTGGAGCCATCCTCTTGACCTCTCCATGACTGACACACCTCCTAACCACGGTCCTGCTGAGCTGGTGCTGGAACCTGAGCCTGAAACTGAGTTTGAAAAGCCGTTGTGTTTTGCGCTTGAGTTTGTATTGCTTGTACATCCCTTGCATGGCTGTACCATAATCAGCCAACGGTGGGGGGGTGGCGCAGGCGATCCTTGGTGCTGGTACTTCATGTTGCTCTCCGTCAGTCCTACTTAATTCCTCATCTTGAATGGGCAGGCTCGAAGTCGAGTCCTTTGCCATTGCTACAAAATAAACACTAAGTTAAAGCCATTTATTCTCATACTTAACATGTTATCATGTAATTATCTTACTACTTTTCTAGTACTATCTTAATTATCCTTGGATCTGGCTTCCACTACAAAGACTTAGAGATGTGATTTAGTTGATGGCTATTATGTATAATCTCAACCCAAAGGGCTCTGATACCATCTCTGCAACGACCCACTTCCACCGGTACGGTTATACCAACCCACGTCGGATGAGAGCAAGCCGCTACAGGGGAGAATACCCCACAAGTAACAAATGAGCTGAGATATACACAAATAGAGTCGAATAAATGCAACGGAATTTAATGAATCTTATTCCATCAACTTTTAAATCTACATACCACAGTCTGTATAGTCCAACAAGAGATACATAAGTGCAAAATGTTCCAAAACATAGCTGACTCCAAGTACATTTGAACAAATCCAAATTTCAATTGTAGCATTACATACTTATGAAAATAAATTACAATTCTCAATCCTTTAGTCCAACTCCACTTCAATTCTTGCTAGCTCCTCGCTGCTAATTTCCTGAAATGTTTAGCAAGAGTGAGTCTACGCAATAGACTCAGCAAGTAACTTAAGATTCAATACATACATGCTTTTTACCAATTAACACAATAAAATTTCAGCAGTTAAATCATACATGATCATGCTATAATCTAACAAATTCCATTAAACAATTATCTAAACAAATGTAAAACTAGAATCTAAACAAGATCACTAACATCATGGTGTCATTACATGAGTAAAATACACATTCACACGTTTTCATACTTTATCCAAGTCATTGTAAAGTTGCACAACCAACCATGGAAACATGTACAAGATAGGTGGCACTCCTAGCATGATTTCTAATTCACTTCGCATGCAATCATCACAATTTACTTCACATTTAGCTTGCTGATTTTTATACAATTTTTAACACATTCATATACCTTTACATAGGGATCACTTTTAACTATACAACGTAATACTAAACACATGTGTATCCAATCATTCAAATTCCATGAATATGAAAGTATATACTTACATTTGGTACTAATGGTAACATCACTTTTAGCAATTGACAATTTATACATAAACACATACACACACATTTGCACACATCAATAAACAATTTATCATTAACACTATTGTCATTTACACTTATAATATTTTTCTCATTACACACAACCATATAATAAACTTGGCTTTCACATACACTCACTTTTGGTTTTATCACACAACACTTACACACATTTCTCATATTTCCTCGTTCACATTCAACACTTCTTATCATTTCACTTTTGCACATAACATGTGCCACATTTACACATATCTTGCACATACCTTGTGCTATGAACACATATCACTTTTCACATCACACTTATACATAATTTCACTTAATCCCAAGACACAGCCCCAAACCACCACATAGACGATCACATGACACACACATTCACATTCACTTACTTAATCACCGGCACAGTGATAAGTCTTAGTTCCTGCAGAAACCGGGGAAAGCCTTCCCACCATTACCAGTGGAACTTGTCCACCCTCCAGGTTTTACAAGACCCTTTGCCAGGTATACACTTTATCAAGACCTTCTCTAGGGTATCACATGTCACATGAGCTTTCCCGTAGGGGCATTACTATGGTACAGCTCCAAGCATCTAGGGTGGCAGTGTCTTATGGGCATGTTTGTTTATCTTATCACATAACCATTTTACACACCTACACCACTTGTTCTCTCACGTCCCATGTACACACTCACACATAATTCATACACACATAAGTCCTTATTTACTGATTTTAACCTCACTGTTGCAACTGCCAAATAACCGTAATACAGATATAATCATCTGAAATCTACTGAATCACATCAAGTCACAATTAACATGCTCACATAGTCATTTCTCACATTAAAATCCATAACAATACTTACTGTCATCAAAATAACATGAGATTTTAACACAGACAATTTTAAAGATTATAATCGCACATACAATTTTTCAGATTTTTCTGAATTATATTACATTTACAGAAATTTAAAACATTCAGTTCATGCTATTCATAATTCACTTTAACATGGAACATAACACGAACATCATATGACCATTCACAACCTGATTCAAATAGTCATCATCACAGAATTTTCCCTTGATTTATTGCATAGCACACAATTTAATGTAAATTTTACAATTTCTATGCATGTCTTTCATTCTAAGACAGAAATTCCAGTAAATCCCACGGTCATGGAAAATTCTCAAAATTCCAGGGCATGGATTGATACATATGCACATGGTATAGAAAAATCTAGGGCATTTATCCTCAGGAATTAGGTAGACAGTAGATGAACATGCATAATCCATCTTTTCTTTCCCAACATATATTTCATAATCTAAAAATTCATGCCATCCACAGAAAAATGCAGAAATTTCCACACACATCACATTATCTATTTTACATAGCATATAAATTTACATTATATCCTGATTGCGAAAACATATCGAAAATAATCATCTACCAGGAAGACAGCTCATGTTTCTATCCTGAAGAACTTGGCGGCAGCCTCTGGCCGTTCAAGGGTTTGGACGGCACGATCGTTGGACGCCGATGGGAGATCTTGGCGTCAAGGGTATTGACGCCAAGTTCCTGTCTGTGCAACAGCACAGACCGAACTCCAAATACCAAGTGAAAAGGAGGGTCCAGGACACGATTTAAAATGCACAAAAATTGTTGGGACCTATGACACATGTATGGATTGAGATCTATGGGTTACTTGCCTCTCAAAAAATCTACAAGATCGATTAAGCTGATGAAGCCCTCCTTGGGCAGCGCCAAGAAGCCTCCAGAAATCCTTTGCTCCGGGTTCTAGGGGGTTGCAAACTGCAGTCCAACGTCAGGGAAGCCTTCTCCTACGTATGGCCTTCCTCCTTGTCGTAAAAGATCACCAGAAAACGCCTCCCGTCGCCGGATCCTAGCCCTCCAAGGTCAGTCCTTCCTCTCTCTCTCAGTTAGGGTTTCCTTTCTAGTAAAGAGCCAAGAGAGCTCTCTAGGTTGCAAAAGGGATGTGTTTATAGACTAGGGGACAAGAGGGGCTCGTGCAGGTTTGAAGGGACAGATAAGAGGCATTGGGAAGACATCTCCCCAATCAGAAGCCTGGCCCAATGAGTGCTCTCTGCGCTCTGTTGCGCACAGAAAATTAGGGATATTGACGTCCACATCCATGGACGGCTATATTAGGGTTGGCGTCAGTCGATATGGACGCTGACATATCATGGGCGTCCATCCATGTTGACGCCAAGACACTCTTCTGCCCGAACTTAAAAATCATGCAGAACCATGCTTAATCCACACATATATGCACATGAAACCTATGTAGTATAGTGTATACACCACTACACCATGCATTCAAACCATATTCACCATATAATTATTCACATGCATACATAAACACAACTAGCTAATACGTATGTAGATATCTACCTACGCGTACGTGATGTTTTACATAAGCATGATGCAACATGCGGCAAAATAAAGTGACAAGAATTGCAAGGTTTCAAAGATCATTAGGAGACAATATGAATTAAGTTAGCTAGGAATAATGTATGCAATAAAGTAGTTCTTGCTTGCACTCCATGCGCACATGCAATGTACGAAGTACAATGTACACATTAACTACCCCTCCCCATGCACATGAACAACGTTTACAACTAAATATACTCATGCATACCTAAGTATACCAAGGTGTTACATATGTAAATTAGGTACACAATTATCACATGCATAAGGTAACATACATGCGTACATACACATATGCACTTCATATATTCGTACACAATATCCATGAAAGGGGTAATATAAGGTACATTTCAATGTTTAGATGGTACTTGCATAATATTTGAATAGATACCTGTATACACAAAATTGGCCAATTACTCATATTCACGATAATAATATACATCCACGCATATAACCATGCAAAATTTGTATCTATAATATGCACCATTTCATGCACGCCATTTATGCAGAACAAGTAAACATCATATACATAAAATAGAAGTGAGAAAAAAAGAATTCGGGGCCTTACATCAAAGCCCTCTCCAGAGATTGGTCTTCACTCCCTTGTACTTTCTCTTGAAAAGATGGATCACAGCTTCTGGAGATGAGCAAGAACTAGAGAGATCCCTTTTTTTGCCGCCAAAAAAACTTTTCTGGGAGTGTATGGGCTAGCTTACTTTGGGGTACAAGGAGCATGGGTATTTATAGCCCCATATGTCCATAAGGTGCCTTGGGGTGATGGGCACAAAATTCTAGGTCAAATCCCTTGATTCCAAGCAGCCACGTGTCTAGAAAAATCCCATTTTGAGCTTTAGTCGAAGTGTGTCGACACGCAGGCAGACTGTGTCGACACCGAGGCATTGTCTTCAACTAGGCTTCTGGGACAGTGATCTAGTGTCGACACCACAGGGCACTATGTCGACACCACAGGGCACTGTGTCGACACCACAGGCAAACTGTGTCGACACACAGGCAGACTATGTCGACACCACTGGCTACTGCTTTAGAACAGGCTTCTGGGACAGTGAACTAGTGTCGACACACAGGTGGACTGTGTCGACACCACTGTGACAAATTTGTGTAAACCTGAAAATATAAATTGTAAACCATTAATATAAGATATTATCATTAAAATGTGAGATATTAACATTAAAAACATGTTGTTTAAGCATTGTTGTGATATGTATAAAATGTATAACATGTTCAATTAGTCATCATTTTACTATGTACAAAATGTACAAAATGTCATCATCAAAATCAAATTATGAGTGATGTCAAGTAGTCATGATTAAAGTCATCATTAAAAGATTTCAAATACACACTACCAACACTACACACCCAGCATTTATCAACTTTCTAGCTCTAAGTGCATAAATAATAACTTGGGAGTGTAAATGGGCATACCTTGGAATTCAAACACTGCTTCACCAGGTCTACAAAATCTGACCTTCTTCTTTCTATAATCAACCAATGCCCCATAAGCTTCCAGCCAATCCATCCCCAAAATCGCATCATAATCCTTCAATGAAAGTGCATACAACACTTGTTGGCATCTGATTCCCTGAATTACTATTGGAACCTCATCTAGTAACATGAAGTAAGCATATAATCTCCTAGGGAATCTCTACAATCAACAACCACACTACCTCTCTTCTAGGGGATGCACCATGCTATTCATAAAATCCTCGGAAATGAATGAATGCGAAGCACCTAGATCAATTATATATCTAGAAAAAAGTCAAAAGAGGTAATATACCTTCAATTAGATTGGATGCCTCCGTGAGCTCTGGAACTGCCATAACTCGACCCGTCCTCCCTCTGGAAAGGTGCACCTCTGCCTCGCTCTGCTGGTACTGCTGCTGCTGTTCCCTTGCCATAACTGTACTCCGAGGATGCGGGCAATTCCTAGCCAAATGCCTTGGCTTCCCACAATTATAACACCAAAAACTTGGAAAAGTTGCGGGCTGCCCTGCCGTACTCTACTGCAACTCCTCCGATGCTGGCCTACCACCTCGACCCTGCTAAACCCCCGACTGAAAACCCTACTATCTGCCACCTCCTCGTCCTCTACATCTTCTTTATTTTACCACCCCACTTTGAAAATCATGTGATGACGATGCTCCTGAGTGTGCATTACCCTTACTGATACCTGTGGACTGCTGCGGAAGCCGAAAGCTACTTGTCCCTGCTCCTCCGGACTACCTAGCATGCACATCCTCTCCAGAATTACTGCTCTCTGCGCTGCTTCTTCCACTGTTCTGCACATCAAGGGAATAACTGCCTACTGAAGCTCTGGTCTCAATCCTCGAATAAATATTCCACCATCATTGTATTATCAGTAACACATATGGCGCATATCTACTCAAAACCATGAACCTTATCTGATATTCTAACACTGACATGTTCCTTGCTGCAACGTCTGGAACTGCTCCCTCTTGGCCTGTTGGATCTGAACTGGGAGAAAAGTAACATTAAATACTTCTAAAAACTCTAGCCATGTAATGGTTTTCCTCTGTCCTTCTACAAAAGTCGTCTGCATCTTCAATCTCCACCATTCCTGTGCAAATCCACGCAACTTATAGGCAGCTAGCACACCCTATCAGCTTGCGATCATCCTAATAACAAAAACCCTCTCTATCTCATGCACCCAGTGCTCTGCTGTGTCGGGATTCGGACCTCCTGAATATATGGGTGACTGCAACCGCAGAAACCTCTCCACTAGTGTTGTGGGGTACTCCACAGTGACTATCAGTGCTGGTGCTCCAGGAAGTATAGGTACTACAGGTGGTACCTCAACTACTGGTGGTGCTGGGGGTGGTGCCACTAGTACTGCCTCCTCCATAATCGGCGGTGCCCCTACTACCGGCTGTACTGGTGCCTGATGATCCAATCTGGTACGGATCTCAGTAAGACTTTCCCATTTCTTTCTTTCATCTGATGCGTAGTCTCTTCAGGTTCATCTCCACCACCTCCCCAATCTCTTCTGTCTGCCATTTCTGATCCTACACAAATACCATTCCAACCACACAACATACAACAAATCAATATAAAAACCAGGGTCAATACCAGCAGTGGGCTAAAGTAGAGATAGGCTATGCAAATTTCCAATTCCTTTATATTCACATGGACCTTCCTCTGATACAACTATAGCGGTTCCGTCGTTCAAACCCGTTAACCTAATAACGAGCCTGACCTGACTCTGCCTCCCACGAACGAGCTGTAGCCTCGCAAGGGATACCATTTAAAAGTCCGTAGAAATATAAAGGAAACAGCTCAAATATATATATATATTTCCATCTCACAAATATTTACATGAAATATACATAGTGTTTTTCACAACTGTAGCCAAACCAAACTACAAGAACGATATGGGGCATACCCCGAGGTGTACAAAGAAAGAAAATTACACTGCTGGTGGTGCAGACCCAACTCCACTACGGTGCGGCTCCGACTAAAAGAGGGACGAGAAGCCTTCTGCTCTCCCTCATCTGAAAGAAGTAGGGGTGAGCCTCACGAGTCACTGGCTCAGTAGGGAAACTCCACAAAAGCCGAACAAAACCAAACTCACAAGTAAAGAAGCAGAAGGCTATGCTAGCATTTTATAGAACTATCCACACAGGATATAAGGCTGTAAAACACTACTTACCGCATGCCATTAATAGAAATCAACCTTTAATAAAATAATGGCAAACCTCGCCAAGTGTTACGTGCCAAAGTAGAAAACGCCACACTCGAGTCACGAAGACTGGTTCGCGACACCAGCAACTGACCCGGACAAAACACACAGGACTACCTCTAAGTCTCATAGCCACGGACGAAAGGTCCAGCTGCCGCTCCACTAGAACAAGTCAAGAAACTGTGGAGTCAACCAACACCACTCCTGTGGACCCACACTATCGCAGGTCCATGCCTAGCACCTTTAGGGTCTCCGGCCTGAGCACCCTAAAGTGAGGCACTGGGAAACAGGAACTAGCTGGGGCCCAGTACGTCTACTAGTGTCCGTAACCCAAACCATGAGCGCACTAAAAGTGCCAAAGCACAAACTCTCACAAGTCGTTGTCCATTTCCGTCTTTCCCTCAGCGGACGTGCAAACTCTACACAAGAGCGAGGTTGTCCAGGAGATGACACATACCTCGATAGTACACAAGTACTGAGGCAAGCCCTGAGCACTAACGTGCCTGGCTCACACAACACTTGGGACTCCAACTGAAGAGGTAACCACGGTAGGGTCGTACTACTCGCCACGCACACACAAACTATGTGCACACCGCTCAAACCATGTGAACACCACGTAACCATGTGAACAACACCATCCTCGAGCTCTACGAGTGCCATGCACCACTTACCATTGCCATGCACGATAAATAACAATAATCCGATAATTACATAACCAAACACAAAACCATTGCCATCAGAACTCTAAACGGACAGGGTCTACTGTCGCCTTCTGAACGTGACACCTCAATATGTCACGTTCATAAGCAGATGCAACAGGTCAGGCTGTCGCATTCAGAATGCGATAGGTAGTCCGTCGCCTTCACAAACAGTAACCCTAATCCGAGAACCCCTCTCCGGATTCCCCATACAACCATGTAAAACACCAAAATAACTAATATACATGCTCAACCCATTACCCTAGCATGATATCTATCATCTATAAGCAAATAGCATGCCTACATGCATCACATGCAATCCACAACATAAAACGGGGCAAAATCTCTCTACCTTTGCGAAGAACGCAAAGAAAGACCACGACCCGGCGTTTCCCTGCTCCGTGCTATGTCCTCGCGATGAGACCACGCCGAAAAGGATGATAAACCCTAAGTTGCTCGAAAAACCACTGCAGCAACTCCTTCCTGGCCGAGCAGAGCTTTCTGAGCTCTATTCGGTCGACCTAAGCTTAAACACCTCACAATTGGAACGTGACGTACCCTACCGTCGTGACAAGAACATGACATGGAGGTCGTCGCCTTCCCACTGTCGATGTCAGCAAGGCCGCCCAGTGCGCGACACGCGGTGGACATGCAGATGAAGACCACAAACGGCGGTAACTAGAACGCGACATCAGGGCCATCGCGTTCAGAACGTGACGCCTAGCCCTGTCGCATTCACAAACAGTGAACCGGTGAGCACTTTGGGCCAAACTGTCGGCCCACGAGGCTCACAACCTATGTAAAACACTTGTAACAACACCAAGGGCCACACACTGTCCTCCAGAACCATAAGCCACGATCCGAACGGTCAATACGCTACAATCCAGGAGAGGAGTGGGGCAGTGTTAATGCAACATGGAAAAGTAGTAGCTTATGCATCTAGGCAATTGAAGCGGCATGAAGAGAATACCCCACACATGACTTAGATGGCAGTAGTAGTATTTGCATTAAAGATATGGAGTCACTACTTGTATGGTGAAAGATTTGAGATCTTCACGGATCACAAAAGCTTGATGTATATTTTTTCACAGAAAGATTTGAATTTGAGGCAACGCGGATGGATGGAGTATTTGAAATATTATGATTTCAGCTTAACATATCATCCGGGTAAGGCCAATGTTGTTGCAGATGCATTAAGTAGAAAGGCAGTGATGAGTCACATGATGATGATAGAATGGAAGCTGTATGAAGATGTGGCAGAAAAATCTATGATTGTTCCAAGTAGTCAGCGAAGAGCCGTGTTAGCCAGCAGCACAGTGGAACCATCCTTGTATTGGAAGATCATAGAAGCCCAGAAAATAGATGAGAACTTGGCTGAGATTGTGAAGATAGAGGATGTCACTATTGATGATGATTGTGTGGTCCGATTCAGACACAAGTTATATGTCCCAAGTGAAGCTGGGGTGAAGCAGAAAGTGTTAGAAGAAGCACACCGGTCCAGATATACCATTCACCCAGAAGCACAAAGATGTACCAAGATTTGAAGAAATATTTCTGGTGGCCGAGCATGAAAAAGGAGATAGCGGAATTCATAACAAGATGTGTGGTATGTCAACAGGTTAAAGCAGAGCATCAAAGGCCGAGTGGTTTGTTGCAACCATTACCGATACCGCAGTGGAAGTGGGAGGACATAGCAATGGATTTTGTTACAGGTTTGCCCAGGACAGTGTCAGGATACAATGGTATATGGGTCTTTGTTGACAGATTGACAAAGGTATGCAAGTTGTTAGCTGTGAGCATGTCATGGGCAGTGGATAGATTGGCCAGATTATATGTGGATAGAATTGTGTCGTTGCATGGAATTCTAGTCACCATCGTTTCAGACAGGGATCCCAGGTTTACTTCTGATTTTTGGAAGAGTTTGCAAGGGTTGTTGGCACACAGTTGAGGTATAGTTCAGCATATCATCCCCAAACAGATGGCCATACGGAAAGGACAATCCAGACTATTGAAGATATGTTACGGGCTTGTGTTTAGTTTGGGAAGGCGGATGGGAGCAGCATTTAGGTATGGTTGAATTTGCCTACAATAACAGTTATCATACAAGTATCAGGATGACACCATATGAAGCTCTTTATGGAAGACCTTGCGGATCACGGTTGAATTGGCATGAGGTAGATGAAAGGCAGGTAATGGGACCAGAATTGGTGCAGCAATGTGCAGAAATGGTCAAGTTCATCAAGGAGAAGCTTCAAATAGCCCAAAGCAGACAAAATAGTTATGTGGATACACGGCGTAGACCCCTATAGTTTGAAGTTGGTGATTATGTGTTCTTGAGAGTTTCTCCGACTAAAGGTGTTTTGAGGTTTAGTAGGAAGGGCAAGTTGAGCCCCAGGTATGTAGGTCCCTTTTAGATTTTGAAAAGGATCGGTGAGACGGCGTACATATTGGAGCTTCCAACAGATTTCACTAATGCTCATGATGTGTTCCATGTCTCAATGCTGAGGAGATACATCCGAGATCCTTCGTAGATTGTTAGTTACACCCGAGATGATTTGAAACTGGATATGTTCATGCCAGAGTATCCAGTGATGATTACAGACCGCCAAACACAAAAATTAAGAAATAAGGACATTGAGCTAGTAAAGATCAGATGGGAAAACAAGTAGGGTGGAGAAGACACTTGGGAATTGGCCGATGAAATGTACAAGACGTATCCATACTTGTTTGAGTAAGCATTAAATTCTTTTAGGTGATAGTCTTATATGTATTGAATTGTTAACTGCACTTATCCTTTAATTTTGAGGATGAAATTTCTTTTAGGTGATAGTAATCTAATATCCTGAATGTTCGGATTGTGGTTTACCATATTTCGGGGCTAGTGTATAGCCATTAGCCGAGTATGTGTGTATGTGCATCAGTTTTACAGGTTTGTGTAGCAGGTGGGAGGCTGGAGGGTTGGAGATCCCATCCCAAACAGACCTCTGGCGGGTTCATTAAGAACGCGACCAACACAGTTGTCGCATTTCATTAACCACTTTACATGGGCGCCGCTACATGCGCGCCGCGTGGCGCATGCAAGAGCGTCGGGGTTAAATTGTGACGGCGGGGTATGTCGCATTTTGAAACGCGATGACCTGATATGTCGTGATTAACTCTTGTGTATTTTGGGCCTTTCCCTTGGCCAAACAGTGCAGTTGTATTGTTTAGCTAAGGGGGAGTGCTGTAGAGACTACTGCGGGATCTTGAGGTGATTTCGGGATTTTCATTGTCCGTTCAGCATGGTTCCGGCGCGAGGAGGTGCTTCGGAGCGTGGGGAATGTTTGGACGGCGTCGGTTTAGTGTTTCTTATGTTGGTAGGGAAACTTTCCCATGTTTTAGCTTGTATGGCATGTGAGGATTAGGGTTTATGAGATTTGGCTTGAGAATCATGTGAACATGATAGGAATCATGCTTAGGGTTTTATTTATATACTTATTTCCTACTTTATCTGCATGTGTAGCAATTTATGGTGATTTTCGGAATGAGGTTTTATGTAATGGCCCCGGCGCCCGGATCCCCGATTCTCACCAGGATCCGAACATCGGCACCACCGCCCACGAGTCCGGAGACCCGAAAGGGCTAATAAATCAGTCTAACAAGATATGTAACAGAAATAAATAACAACAAAAGTACGAAAGTGCACCACAAGTGAACAAAGAGTGTCCAACACTAAGTAACAGTCTAGTACAGTCCTAAAGTAAACAAAGTACAATTGCTGAAATAAAAGGGAAAGAGCACGTCCCTCAGAGGCATACCCCGAGGGTGAAGTACAACTGTTGGGGGAACACTGCCAATAGAGACGCCGACTACTATGGGCCCGTCTCCTCAATCCGCCGTGAAGTGTCACCTACAAAATAGGGAGTGAGCTTCACGAAGAAGCCCAATAGGGACTACCAATCTCCCACTGGTTCTAACAGCATAATAGAACTAATGTGCAATAATTAAATAAAGTAGTAAAGTCTATTCTACTAAACAAAGTCAAGTGCGGAAGCATGAAAGAAACTACACGGTCGTCAGTCTAAGCTACTCAGCAGAACCGGAAAACCCGTGTACACAAGGCACCACAAGAACCCAGCTGTAAAAACAGACAGTAGAAACTACCTGGACAAACACACTAGCTACAGAACGCTAAACTAGTCAGTCGGTCAGGTGCGCCACGTGCCTTACCCTCGACCAACAGTCCATGTCTAGCACCTCTCGTCGGAGTGAGACGCGGACTAAGAACAACCACAACTGTCGTAGTCTGTCCAGACTACGGTCCCACGCCTGACCCCTCTAAATGGTTCCGGAACCACGTAGAGTGAGGCAATGAGAAAGGACTAGTTGGTCCACACCATAAGAGCACCACACTACCTCGGAGAACCAGACCAGCTAAGAGAGCTCTACAAACGACTCTACGCCGCTGTCCCCACTGTTTTCCCCTTCTGCTCCAAGTCCGTGACTTGAGCACGCCCACCACCCGAAGAACTCCCTCTAACAGACGCGTGGGGCTGCGGGTCCCAGGTAACGGTAACAACCTGTCTCGTGGACAAGCCCTTAAGTGCCGAGCACTGGGCGAAGACACTAGAGTAGCACTGCACTAGGAACAGCACAAGTGCCAAGAAAACCGAGTCGCAGCGGAAACGAAAAACTCTGATCTACTGGTTGCCAAGTCCCTTCTCAGACTGAGAAGGCGACACACAGGTTGTCGCCACCTGAAGGTGATGCTCAGCCTGTCGCAACCTAGACAGGAAGGCGACGCAGAACCAGTCGCAACCATGTCGCGACAGGGATCCTGTCGCGACTAGAGGGATCTAGGTAACGGCCTGAGACCCCAACCCACCATAAATAAACATTGGAAAAGAAGACAACATCCACCCTGTCACAACCAGAATGCGACAGAGTAGGCATCGCTTCCCAAGCACTGAAGGCGACGTGTCGGGGTGTCGTGACCTAGGTCGCGACGCTAACTGTGTCGCGACCACAGGGTTTGCACGCCTGAGAACATCTTCTTCAGGCCAAACTTCACCCATACATACACATCCTGGGGAGGGGAGTATGCATGGAAAACTAAAAAGACTATTCAAGTCCAAACCACCCTTAAGAACACCCCAAGCATGCATAGAAGCCAAACTACACTCACATGGACCTCCCACCAAGACATGGAGCCCTCAACAACCCAATTCCATACAAGCATGCAATTACACATAAGTCATCCACAAAAACCACATGAAGCATGCAAAACACCTAGCATGATCCCTAGGCTTAGAATTGGGGTTTGGAAACCTAGCATGTATAACTAGATGGAAGTTTGGGTCCCTACCTCAATATGAAGATCCACCCAAGATGGGCCTTCTCGAAGGCTAGCACCCCTCCACCTCCGAGCTCCAACGCTCCAAATGCCGCCCACGAACCGAGCTTGACCTCCTCCTTGATGCACCAAGAGAAGAAGATCCACCATGCAAGAAGAAGGGGAAAATGAGGGAGAAGTACAAACACATACAACCACACCATAGATCCATGCACTTACTACACAATGTGAAACACACCCCTCAAAGCCTTCCCAAACTCCCCACGGAGCCACCAGCCGCTGGAATCACCGGAGGGAAGAAACACCAAGAGAAAGGTCAAATGGGGGTTCTGCTCTCGGCCAGAAGCTCTTAAACATAGACGATGAGAACGCGACATGTTTACTGTCGCATTCCATGAAGTGAACGCTGTGGACGTTTCGTTTCGCCTCCGTCTTCGAATGCCGACTATGTGGCCTTCTTTGACAGTGGTTCGCGGACGTGCCGCTCCTTCGTTGGCGATGGAGAATGTGCGGTTGACCCCGTTGACCCCGAGTTGACTACGTTGACTGAGGAGAAAACAAAGGAAACCGGTGATATGAGGGAGATAGTTGCGATCGCCAGGGCCTTACCTGTGCCCAAGGGGTTGTTCTGATCACGTTGATGTAGCAGCCTCGCGTCGCGGGTGATGGTGAAGCTCCAACTTCTCCTCCTTCAGCCGGCCAAAGGAAGAGAGCTCCACGGTCTTCTTCAGATCGTTCCTGCCACAGAACAAGACTCTATTAGACCTTAAATAGTGCAGCAAATATTCAAAATGAAAGGTGGAAGGCCAAAAGGAGAGTCCCGTACCGGTTGCGGACTTGAGAAGAGGGGTGGCCAATTGTTATGACCACCCTTCTTCCCTCCCTTTTTGGTTGGGAAACCCCTTTCTAGGTGTGTAGGAAGGTGCCCTATGTGCCTAGAGTGTGTAGGAAAGTGTGTGTGATATGCAAGTATCTAAGAGAGAAAAGGAAGAAGAGAGGAAGAGTGGGGGAGGTGATCCTCGTTGTTGGTGATGCTAGCTCGTTGCAGAGGCTCCTTCAGCTCCAGAGAAGCCTCCTTGGACGTCCCAAAGATTGAGAGGAAGTAGAGGATGACTTGGTGAAGCTTGGGTGCAATTTCTCTCTCCTCTCTCAAAGCTTGAGCATATGGACGTCCAGCCTCTCCCCCCTTTGTTCAGAGGGACCAAGGGGGAGTTATATAGACAGTGAGCTCGGGGTTGAGAGCATTGGATGCTCAAGTGTGAAGAAACACACTTGTACATGTGGCAATCTATGTGTTTAAGCTCCAACCAATAGGGAGAGGCCAAATGGGATTTTTACTGGGTCAAGGGACTGCCAAGGTGGCCCATATGCCCGTTGGGAACGGCTATGTGCGTTCCATGGCCGAGATAATGGTGTAAGTGGGCTGGAATCTCGGGTTAGTTGGGCAAACCCGGTAAACCCGGTTGACGTCCAGGGGTCAGGCCGCCAACCTCATGCAGACGTCCATCGAGATGGACGCCAACTTGGGTCAACGTCCAGGGGCATTGCCGCCAACCTGTAGTCGGCGGCAGTCGATGATGCCGTCTACATGGGATCCGAGGCTGGTCAACATATGGTTAAACGAGGCTTAATGGGCCAAATAGCCTTGCGGGAGATGGGCCAAATCTCGCGTCTACAAACGCGACACCAACATCGTCTCTATCTCATGGTCAAGGTCAAGCTGACCAGCGGAGACGCCACGTGTCGACGTCGCAGGTCTGACACCAGATCGCGACGTCTGACCAGTAGCCTTCCACTGTCAAAGGTTGACACCTGTCACCACAAACCCGACAGCAAGATGATAAATGCGCATGCTGCGGTCAGAGGGTGAATGCAACAGCATGCCCGTCAATTCCAACCGGAACGCGACGACCAAACTGTCACCTTCAGAAGGCGACAGATCGTGGCAAGGAGGGATGTTACATTTTAGGCCTTGGTTTTGTCGTTTGAAAGGCGATGGAACCAGACGTTGCGATTCATATGGAAAGGTGATAGGCTGGTCCATCGCGATTCAGGTGTTGATTGGCATCGCCTATGTTAGACGCGATTTAGATTGTGGCCACCCGAGCTCTAGGGTTCTGTGGCCAGTCTATCTGGTTCTTAAAGTACACTGCTTAGGCAGTGATGGCTTAGCAATGTATAGTCTGTATAAGTGTATCGGCTTGTACCGTGATTGGAAACGACGAGTTTTGCTTGGCTATGTGTGGACGGCGGGTTGGGTTGTTCACGCCTTCCGAGGTTACCTCTCCAGTCGAGTCCCCAGCACCAAGTGCTCAGGATTTGTCCTGGTACGATGAGTACCGACAAGGTCTGTGTCGTCTTCCTGGACACCCTCACTCCTGAGTTTGAGTTGTACGTCTGGCTGAGGGAAAACGACAAGGGTCAGCGACTCGTGTTTGTGGGTGTGCGGTCGCTTGTAGCGCGCTCGTGGTTGTGGGACAGACACTAGTAGACGTACTGGTCCCCGACTAGTCCTGTTTCCAGTGCCTCACTTTAGGGAGCTCGGGTCAGAGTCCCTAAAGGTGTCAGGCTTGGGCCTGCAGTTGTGTAGTCTGCAGAAGTGGTGTTTGTTGTCTCCACAGTTTCTTGGCTTTGTTGAGGTGGAGCAGCAGCTGGACCTTTCGTCTGTGGCTGCGAGACTAAGAGGTAGACTTGTGTTGTTTTGTCTGGGTCTGTGGCTAGTGTCGCGAACTAGTTCTCGTGACTCGTGTGCGGCGTGCCTTTCTTTAGCTTGTACACATGTTTGTGGTTGTCGTTTATTTAATTTACAGCTGTAGTAACATGTGTAGGCTGAGTTACTCTTAAATGCTTAATAGCCATGTTCATATTATTTGTTGTACTTGTTCTCTCGACTTTGGGGGAGTTGCCCTACTGAGCGAGTGACTTGTGAGGCTCACCCCTTCTTCTTCCAAGTGAAGGAGAGCAGGAGGGTTCTCGTCCCTCTTCTAGTTCAGGGCCGCACCATAGTGGAGTCGGGCCTTCGCCACCAGCAAAATAATATTTCCTCTTGTTGAGCCTTGGGGGTTTGTCCCAGGCTGTTGTATCTGTAATGTGACTTACGTTCAGAACTGAATATGTACATTTCATGTGGATATGTGTAAGAAAAGAAAACTTATATGTGTTCAGCGTGTTCTTTTATATTTCCACGGACATGTGTGCGTTGATATCCCTTGCGAGGCTACGGCACGTTCACGGAAGACGAAGTCGTCTCGGGCACGTTATCGAGTTAATGGGCCTGAGCGGCGAGGACCGTCACAATCATCATGGGGTAAGGGAGATTCAACATAAATATAAGCGTTGAAGGGGATCGTGAAAGAAAAATAAGTGGCAAGCACTACAAACCTAAAAGGGGGGTTGAATAGGTTTGTAGAATTACTACCAAATTTGAGAATAAAACCCTTTAGAAAACTATTAAAATAAAGTCTACTAAACAGATGTCTGGTGACCGAGTACTATGTACAGTTAGACATTTTTGGTAGCAGAATAAAAAATAATGAAATGTTTTGAATAAGAGTTAACTTGTCGACAATGAATGAGGAATGCAAACATGAACTCTTCGAAATTTGGTAATGTATGCGTGTGAGATCTAGATTGATTGTGTGAAAGATCCTAAACAATCATCTAATGCAACATTTAGCAAACTATCAGACAAGGGCGATTTGAGGTGGTTCGGATCACACAACTCATGTGTCTTACATCCACATATCACACACACACACCCAGCGTATAGAGCATGTTCAAAAGATATTACAAATCACACACACATAATCAATCAATGCTTACTCGAGCAAACACACAATGTGCTCAGATCACTTTGAGCCTGTGTTGATCCAACATAGTGAGAACCACACACACTGTGAAATAGAATGAGACAAGGTATATGGAGTAATTGGCTCAATGAAGATGCTCATGGAGGCTCATTTGATCAAGATCCAGTTGCTCAGATCCTTCTGAATCCTGAAAGCTTGAATTGGATGAAGATCCCTGATAGCCCACAAATGCGTCGTTAAACACGTGACTAACAATCTCAAAATTATCGGCCTACACTAAATATTTTGACAATAGTTAAGTGGTGAGAGCCGAGTCGAATCCACGGAGAACTAGATTTTAGAATTGAAAATCTTGTGTTTTTATTTAGGAAAATAATGTGATGATAATAAACTAAATTTTAAATTAAAGAGAAATATAGAGAGAGATAAGATAAACTAATTATTTAATTAGACTAACTGAATCTAAATTAAGTAAACATTAAAAGAAAGTGATAGAGAGAAGGAGAGAGTAGAAAGAGATAGAACAAATTAACAAACAATAACTAACATTATTACATGAATGTGAGAGTCTAACACATACCAAGAAAATAAACAAAATAATAATAACCTAGTGAGAAACAGAACACGAGAGAGAGAGAGAGAGAGAGAGGAGAAGTAGAGAGAGACGGGAAGAGAGACAGCGAGAGAGAGACGAAAGAGAGAGGAGAGAGACGATAGAAGAGAGAGAAACGAGAGGGATAGGAGAGAGAAGAGAGAAAATAGAGAGAAGAGAGAGAGCGCGTGAGATAGAGGAGAGAGCAGAGAGAGAGGAGCGGGAGATATGAGAGAGAAGAGAGAGATGAAAGGAAGAGAGGGGATAGAGGAGAGAGAACGAGCTGCGCCTCTCTACGTGCATGCATGCACGTAGAGAGGAGAGGAAGGGCGTGCTCGGCTGTGCGGGGCTGGGCGGCGTGGCCTACGGCAGGGGTCCACGCGTGGGCGGGCGCGGCAGGCGGGCCCGGCGCAGGCGGGCGCGTGGAGGCGGCAGGGCGCATGGAGGCGGCACGCAGGGCGCGGCAGGCAGGCGGCGCTGGCAGGCGGGGGCTCGCGCGGGCACGGCAGGGGGGCGCGCATGGGCGCAGGCGGGCAGGGCGCCTGGTGCACAGGCGGGCAGCCAGGCGGCGCGCGGGCAGGGCGCCTGGTGCTGCTGCTTCTGTGTGTCCGAGAAGAGAGAGAAAAGAGAAGGAGAAGAGAGGAAGAAAGCGA
This sequence comes from Colocasia esculenta, assembly GCA_014218235.1. Lineage (NCBI taxonomy): Eukaryota > Viridiplantae > Streptophyta > Magnoliopsida > Alismatales > Araceae > Colocasia > Colocasia esculenta. The sequence continues at coordinate 138,313,624 of CM024757.1, forward strand.
TCGAAGGAGAGAGAGATCGCGGGAGGGAGAGAGATAGAAGTGGGAAAAGAATAACCCGAGAGAGAGAGAGGGGGGAAGCTTATAAAATGGTAGAGAAAGAGAGGAAGGGGGAGAGAATAAAGGAAAGAGATTTTTGGAAAATAGGAGAGGAGATTTTAAAATGAGAAAGTGTTTTTGAAAAGAAAGAGAGAGAGGGAATATTAAAAATTATAGAATCTCTCATTATTCTCTCTTGATCCAATCAAATTTATTGGCCCATTTGACACTTCATTTCTTGGCCCATTAATCCTGCAATCACAACACAACAGAGATTTGATCAATTTCCGCATTTGTAATGAAATGATAACAGAACTTATGAAATTATCAATTATTTGTCAATCAAATGGCACGATTATTCATAACAATTATGCAATTATCAATCCCCAAAGATGAGCGGCAGAAGGAACTCTCTACTATAGATGAACTCACACCACTGCTAAAGAGCTTGTCGCCAAAACTATGTGTTCTCAAGATCATTGCCCTCCAAATGGGACAAATGAGTCCTTAAATAGTCCTCTACACTCTTCCCATGTACCTTGGGAAACGTGTGTCATACACGTATGAAGTAGGTGTCCACTTTCATAAAGACTCCACATGCTTGGAGAAACATATGTATAGGTATGAAGTAACGCATCCTATTAGAAAGTTTGTGTGTTGTTCACATGATTACTTGTAGTTAGCAGTCAAAAAAACCTTTGGTCGACCTTTAGCAAGACATCAATCAACCAAGCACACATTCCCCTTTATCACAATCTTCTTCTTCTTTGGTCGATTAGCAAGCTTCACCTGTCAACCATAATTCGAGTATGATTGTTGTCAATCTGAGAAGCACATTTATTAATAGACTTGCAACATGTTAGCGATTTGCAAGTTAAAACATCTGTCGACCAGATATTACCTCTATCGACCAATGCATTATAACTATAGATTTTGAAAGTGTTTCACAAATTAATGCCTTTTGCTTGACCATCATAAAAAACACACTACACAACACATCATCCATGGGGAAGGGATATGATTGAAAGTAAAATGAGATGACTAGAGGAAAGAGGGCTTAACAACAAATAAATTAACTTTTTGAGGGATTTGTGTTGAAAATAACATAAGTAAAGTGCACAATAAAATTTGGATATGAACTACATTGCATTAATCACAGAAATTTACATAAGAGTGCAGGGAAGACATGAGGAGAATGAGGGACTGAGATAGAACATGAATTCAACCTCTCTTCTTAAACCCTTACAAAAAATCTCTCAAGAACAACCCCCAAAATTGTCACCAAGAGATGCACAATGGTGGTGCCAGATCACTCCTTAAGAAGCCCTTTACACCCTTTAGAGATGTGGTACACACTCCAAGATAGCCCAAAATGGTGGCATAACTCCCAAGACTCTTTCTTAGCAGCCTCTCTCCAAAGCCACCAAGAGGCCTTGCAAGAATGGACCCAAAGGGTCCTATTTTATGCCACTGTGTAGGTGATCTAGCACCCCCTCACACACGAAGCATGACTATGATCGGGCACCAAAGGTGATCTGACACCACAGGTGATCCAGCACCACAAGTTACCTTACACTACAGATGATTAGGCATCAGGGTGATCTGGCACCAAAGGTGATCCGATACTAAGGGTGATTTAGCACTAGGGGGCTCAAGGGTGATCCGACACCAGGGGTGATCTAGTTTAGGGTGATCTGACACCAAGAGTGATCTAGCACCAGGGTGATTCGGCACTAGGTGATCTGACACCAGAGTGTTGCGCACCAAGGGTGATCTGGCACCAAGTGATCCGATTGTCCTCTCCGCTTCCTCTCTCTCTCTCTCTCTCTCTCTCTCTCTCTCTCTCTCTCTCTCTCTCTCTCTCTCCTCCTCTCTCTCCTCCTCTCTCTCTCTCTCATGCAGTGGTTGTTGAGTTATGGTTATTTAAATAATCATACTCACTGACTTGATCAATATTCACTGACTTGATCATTGCTTTGATCTATTTTTGATGATGACACAATTATGTTAATCATGTTAAGTTGTTCTTAATGACACAACTGCTTTTAATGATGACTAACAATTATCATGTCAACTACCATGTTTGTTCCTACAACATAATGCTTTGATGATGACACAATTAGGGTTGTGAGATTGTTGGACTATGTTGTGTTAGATGTGCTTCATGGTTAATATTGTAAATTTGCCACAACATATCTTTTAATAATGACATAATGACACAATGATAAATGACATGACACAATGACAAAATGACATAGACAATGCCTACATGATATCTAATTTGACGCTTCTTTCTTGTAGGAGATTACATGAAAAGAAAGTGCAAATCTTGAAGAAACCTCAAGCATAAAAGTTCTGGAAAACCTAAGAGAACAACAGTTGTCGACAGCCAGGACTTATCTATCGACAGCCACTGAAGAACTTCATTTCAAAGCTTCTGGAAAAATCAATTCAGTAGTATCTGTCACACCACTGGGTCATCTGTCGACACCCCAAACAACCTTCAAGCCTATGGTTCAGAATATGATTTTGGAAGACATATATGGTGCAGTATCTGTCGACAGCCGATGGCATCTGTCGACAGGTGTCGGTTAAGTCACAACATGTGAGAAACATGTGATCTTTATTAGGGCATCCTCTTCTCTCACGAATCCCAAGAGTTGTATGAGAATAGGACACTCCTATATATAGATCTTTCAGCCTCCTTTTCACAGCAAGGATGTAACACCCGGAAATTCAGTAATTGGAAAATTAGAAATAATTGAAAACGATAAATTCAATATTAGTGAAATAGTAAAACGTACGTGCCATTATCGTACATACAAAAACCCATTGGAAAATCCATAAAAACCATAGTTCAACTCTAAATAATACTCCCTAATGACCCATGGAGAAATTTGTGCAAAGGAAAATATGATTTTCCAAGGTTAAGGTGTTTGCGATCGATTATCGTAATTAAGGAATAAGTAGGGAAATCATTATCACATGGAGTTAACGGAGTCCAAAATTATAATAAAATTTATGGGTGAACTCCAATCAATATGTGGGGATAGTCCATAAAAGAAATTGGACCAATGGACAACTTATGACCCATGAACAAATTCAAGTATGAAAATAGTAAATGAGTAGAAATAAATAATTATGTATAATCAAATAGTAGAATAGGTACCACTATCGTACGTGCGAGAACACATCGAAAATTCTGTAAAAATTATAAATCAACCCAAAACATCATCCTTAAATGTTCCATGAAGAAATTCGTGCAACAAAAATTCGATTGACCAAGTGTACGTCCATTGCGACTGATTATCCAAATTAGGAACTAAGTTGAAAAACCGTTAACACGAATTATACTAGATCATAAATTAAATAAACATGTTGGAGAGACTTCCAACTGTAGACACTCGTTTTCGGCCTATAAGTTGAGTACATTTCTTGTCCATATCATTGATGTCCCAAATTGGTCATCACTTTGGAGTCCTTCTCTGACCCATCATGAGCTCATTCACCCTCAATGTCAAGCCCATTCTCAAGCCCATGACCAAACACCACTTGAAATATCAAAACTGTGCAATCTGCTCAATCCTCTGAATATGCCTTCACTTTGAGAGCTCATAACGTCCTCATTTCTAATCCAAACTTGGCATTCCATACTATCATTTTGTAGCCCTCCGAGTCTAGAATCCAAGCAATAAAAGCGCATCATTCTGATATCTATGTAGAGAGTTATGGCCATTTTCGTGGGACCTACGCGCACTGCCCCTAGAGACGCGACCCTGTGCATGGACGCGACAAGAACGCGGCCCCACGATCCGATGCGACAGCGCCATGCACGTAAACACGTTTTTACGTGATTTTCGGCCTCTCTCTCCATCCTAGAGCCTATCTAAAGTCCCTATGAGTTGGATTACGACTCAACCTTCTATCCTCATCCCTAGGGAGCCCCCAAGCCCATCCAAACTCTAGATAGACTCTCAAACTCCCCTACAACTTGGACTCTCTCTCTAATTCGGGATTGGACTCTATCTCTCACTTGAACACATCCTAGGACCTCTAGGAGATAGAGGAAGGCTACCACTACGATGGGAGGTCCCTGGAGGCTCTGCTCACGAGGTCCCATCGTCCCCAAGGCAGAGGAGGAGCTGGACTTCACGTTTTCCTCCTCTCTCTCTCCTCTTTCTCTCTCATATCGCCTCCAGGACCAGCAGGACTTGCACGGCTTGTGGAGATCGAACCAGGCCAGATATCTTTGAGGTTTCTTCATCAAAGTTGCTCTACACAGAGCCCTCTTCAACCTCGAAGTGGAATCACGTCGATTGGTGGCTTGTGCGAAAAGTTACAGCGGATTATTCTTCACTTTCTCTCTCATATTGAGATCTGCACATGCGGGATTATCGTCTCTTCTACAGCCCAAACCAGGCCGGATCTCTTCAAGATGTCTTCATGAAAGTTGTTCAAGACAACCTCCTCTCCGACCTCCAACTAGAATCACACCAAACGGGGCAGTATCTATTTAGTTTTGATTTTTACTTTCTTTTCACGTTTTTACACATGTATGCATGAGTTAGGATTCCTCCTTCTCCTCTTCCATGATTTCTCCCCATGCATATTCCCCCCCACGTTTTCCTACTACCCAAGGGTTTTAAAACCACCCCCCCAAGTCTGTTCCCTCCATGCTCCATATCTTCTTCATTTAAGAATAGCTACTACACTTAACATAGTCTGACAGGGTTTTATTTCTTATTTTCGTTGTTTTGGCAGGCACCCAAGCGAAGATCCACGAGGAGCTCTCATCCTCTGGCCGGCTGGAGACGGGAAGAAGGTCCCATCCATCATCTCCCGCACAAGAAGAGAACGCGACGGAGGAAGGCGACGCGACAAGAAACGCGCTGGCAATGGCGACGCGTTCTCAGCATTGCTGCGGTCGTCCGGATGACCGCGACATCAGGTACTCCTCCGTTCTCTCTCTCCCTTCCTAGAGTAGCCAGCATTATTATCTTTATTTGGCAATGCTCTAGGTGGCGATCACTTTCCATATTTCCATGCTATCATATTTGATATTCATGTCTGTGTCGAGGGGAAGCACAATCCCTGTGATTACACCTTTTGGCGATCACGGTGGGACCTTCAGTGCTAGCTTCGCCGATTTGCTTGTGTGCCTGCCATGATGATCTATTTATGTGCTTATTAGATACCTTGTTAGGTTTGTTCCTGTGTCTTTCTTGTCCTTTTGTTCTCGGTTGTTAACACGGCGCATCGTGCCGCCGCGATAGCATCGCGTCCATAAGGGCCGACGCGACTACAGGTTCGTGTTCTCCCTCCTCCTCATGTGTTGTTCCTTCACTGAAGGTGTATCCATGTCTTCCCAATGTTGTTCTGCTATGCATATTCACACTTCTGTCTGTTAGAGTCCTGCTAGGGTTCGGGTTTTCCTTTTCTTTCTTTTGTAAGTTTTTGGTTCTGTCGCGGCGGGTCTTGAGACGCGACCAGGTCACACCGTGGAGAGCGTCGCGTCTACAGGTACGCTTTGTGTGTTATTGCTTGATCCATGTGTCGGTTTCGGGTGTGCTTCATGACCTCTGTTAGATTGATCTTGTGATTTCATGCTCATATCATGTTCTAGGTTAGTCCTGTATGCTTTGTATTTGTGACTGACTGCTGTTTTCGGGGCTCTGTTCATATCGCGGCAGACCGCTCTGTCGCGATAGGGTCGCGGTGTATCTGGCCACCGCGACTACTTGCCCGAGACCTGCTGGTCACCCTGCTTGGTCATTGTTCACCCTTGCATGCATTTTGAGCACTTAGGCCATTTGCATACACTGCTCTCCCGTTATTCAGGTTCCCCCTTGTTTGAGTGAGCCCTCTCACCTACGAGCACTCGTAGGCTGACTCGGGCCCACCTTCCGAGGACCTCTGTAAGTCCTCGTGACCGTACGCACGTTGCGGTTCACCGGGCCGGTTGTACCCGTTGCACCCCTAGTTCGAGCCATCTCCCCGTGTGAGTTGTGTGTTCCCCTTAGTATCACGGAGTACTTGAGTACACACCCATTAGGGTTCCTCTTTAGCCGAGTGCAATTCAATTAAATCAATATATAAAAGCCTAAGTGATAACCCTAAAATCCTAACGCTTATCATATCAACTTGGGTGTTTGCTTGAGAACTCCCTTTCTCATCCCTTTCGTGTGGTCTTGATTGTTGTTGTATCCTTATTTGTATTTTAGTGTATCCTTTTTAATTCCCCCTTTTTTATCATCCTCTCATGGCTCCTTTCCACTTCACCTATCCCCCAACCTCTCCTCCTCATGTAGACCCCTTGTCTCATGAGTCTATTCCAAATTCGGCCCAACCCAAGGCCCATCGGGCCGATGAGAGTGCCCATTCCCGATCTATTATGTCGCCATCTTCTTCTAATGAGGCCGCTGAATTAAAGAGCCTCCTGCTTGAAATGGGCCCTGACCAGGCCCGCGAATTGTTGTCCACCTTTGCTCTACGGTCTTCTTCTAGGATGGGCTCAACAAGCCCACATTGTCCTGCTCATTCTAGATCCACCCACATTGTCACTCCTGGATCGGGCCATCCTTTTGCTCAGCCCACATCATTGCAGTCGGCCCATTATGCTCAATCTGGCCCGGACCTTGACTTTCGACTCCGCTCTCATTTCCAAACTGGCCCTCGCTATCCACTATCCACTTCGGCTCAGGACTTCCAATCCGAGTTCGAATCCATGAAGTGAGAGCTCAGTGACCTGCGGGCAGTTAAAGCCAAAACCACCCTCCTTCAAGATACTCTCCCTGATTTCCATGGTCTTCGGATCCCTCCTCTCTCTCAGCTCCCTGTTTATCGCAAATATAGTGGAGTCGGAGACCCTTACATCCATCTGAAGGATTTCTCTATGAGTCTGTGTCCTATCAGCATGATCGCCGCTTATTGGCTTACCTCTTTAGGCGGTCGTTGGATGGGCCCGCTCTGGAATGGTTCTATTCCCTGCCTCCCAATGAAGCGGAGGACTTTGAGGTTGTTAAGGCTAGATTCGTGCAACAATATCAAGACCGGGCCGGGCCCGCGTATTCAATGGCCGATCTAGTGGCTGAGAAGATGAAGCCTGATGAAGAATTCGCAACTTATGCTGACCGGTGGCGTCAGATGTCTGCGCATGTCCAGATGCACATCCCAGAAGAGGAGAAAATCAAGCTTATCATTGCCAATACAACACCCATATACCGCCACATCCTGGCTATGAACAAAATCACATCCATGCAACAATTATACAGTCGTGCTCGCTTTGTTAAAACCCAACTCCTTGACTCCCCCATGCCATCCATGTTTGAGGCCCAACAACCAAATTCTTCATTTCAAGGGCCCACTTATGAGGGAGTCCAAACCCATGCCCAAGTTGATACCATCCACCACCCCACGCCTACCCACTCCACTAACCACCATGCACCTCCACCTTCATATAGCCAACTCGCCCCGCTTCCACAAGAACAACCACCTTGTCCATGCCGCAACACCCTACCATCCACTACCCAGCCATCACGGCATTCACTTGGCCCAAAGCGAGCCTATTATCGACCGTTGCCTGAGTCCCTTTCTGATGTCTTCACGCCCTGATGTCCATTAATGCATTGCAACTCCCTCCAGAAAAGCCAAGCTGGGACATGACAGTGGACCGATCAGAATATTATATATCATCGCCATCCGGGGCATACAGTCGCAACTGCTGCGAATTCTGGGATGTGATCTATGATCTAGAGCACAAGATAAATTGGACCGAAATGCGTAGACTCATCCTACATTGTCAAGAAGAGCAAAGCACAGGGCCAGGGGCAGCAATCCTCTCTACCACAGGCAGCGGAACAGCCCGCCCCGAGCAGTCAACAGCGCAACAAAGACAGCCAGCACAAGCCCCATTCAGGGCAGTCGTCATCTCCACCAGTTCAAGGCCGACGGCACTTCTTTACATACCCTCCAAGTGCACCACCCGCTCCGTCACAACCTCAACAACCCCTCCACCAACCCTTGCTCAGGCTATCACCACCACACCTACAACATCCACCCTGATGACAAGCTGTTAGCTCGACCCATTGTGTCGGTGCACTATCAGTCATCTCCACCAACCGCCAACCACTAATCCCTCCACTCCTGCCAACCCTCCATCTTTACCCCTCGCCATCATCTCCACCCCACTACCACTTGCACCTGAGCAAGCCATTACCGCCACACCAAGGCTCGAGCAAGCTCCACTCACCTCTGAGCCCGAGCAAGAGTTTCCTACTCCCAAGAGTAAGGCTGCTTCAGCCTTTGAGTTGGAGGAAGAGCTCTCTCCGCACGAGCCTATCCTTGCCACCACCCAGTCACCTCACATCAAGCCCTCCGCATCCGACAAACCCACCATAGCCACCATACATCCCATCACCACATCCCAACGGAGCGGGTGTGCATCACCAGCAGCATGCCTTGAAATTACTTCCCCTATGCAAGATGGACCGAGTGAGGTAGCCCAACTCCGGTCATGTGTTTCGACCCTTACAACATATCAGTCGCATGCCGGTCTATGTCCTTATCACGGGCACATTCAGGAAGGATGAGCTTCATCTCCCCAGAAGAGCACTGTCAAAAAGAGTTCCCAGGCACTAGTGTCGCCAGGTCCAAAGCGGGGACGGTAGCCATTACGTTGCTTATTGGAAATGCTACCATTAATGCCATCATCACTCTTCGTTCAGTTATATTGCATATGGCTGGTCAAGAGAAGGGGTTCTCTACAAATGTCGTGCTATCTCATGCATCTGCTAAGGCCATCATGAATCAGCTGTCACTCAAGGGGCAAGAAGTCACACTGCCCGAAGCATCCAAAGCCCTCCTTGCCATGTTTCAACCTGACCAGGGGCACATTGCTATGTCACCAAGAACACTCAAGGTTATGCCAGAGTCCTTTGCAATTTGCCTCAGCCTGTCAGTCAGTTGGCCGTGCTAGTGCCACCCATCACACTCCCAGAAGCATCCCCTCTTCAACTGTCAAGGGAGTTGGTCTTCATGCCAGATTGTCAGGCCAAGATGCCAAGTCTCAAGTTGCTGGTACGCGCATCAAATTCCCATGGATCTACACTGTCCACTTGTCAAGGGAAACCCTCTCAGCAAAGGAGCCTATTTATGGCATTCCCCCATGGGTGTCTATAAAGGTTGAATATGCAAATGATAGCCAAGGGGCAAGTACGCACACGACAGTCATGACGACTATAATTGATGAGAGAGCCGTGTGGCTGCAGAGAAGAGCGAGGCCATCTGCTGCCTGGTCCCGCTATTTAAGAAGACATGTCAAGAAGAAACCGTCGCATCTGGCTATGAGAGTAAAGAAGCTGTGGTGTCACAAGGAGAAATCTGCCAAGAAGCAAAGGAGGCTGAGATCAAGATTGAAATTCTTCAAGAAAAATGTCGGTCTCCCTATCCTGTCATCCTCTGACCTTGATCTTTCAATGCTACTCATCCTGGTCAATCTAGTTCCCAGAGGAGGCGCTCAATCTCTCAATCCTGGACTGGTGCCGCATTATTCCCCTCCTACTCCTTTAGGGTCTTTGGACCCTCACTTATCTCTTCCTCCTGAGCCACCCGATCACCCTCGAGGTTCCCAGGTTTTCTCTCCATATCCATCTGGGTCACCTACCTTCCTTCCTAGTGCTCAGGGTTCCCCTTTTTCCTCTTCCACCAGAGCCTCCTAATTATAGGTCAGGTCCGCACTCTCCAGAAGCATCTGATTCCCCTCCTTCCACTTCCCCTTCTGATCCTCATATCCTCCACCCTCCATTCTACAGTTCCTTCCCCTAACCCCTCCTGATCTCGGGTCCGACCCAATTCCTCCCTCACTACCTATTCGGGGTCCCGACCCTTTCTCCCATTGTTCCGAGGTTTTAGTCCTCACTAACATTTTTTTCCTCCTTTGTAATCCTTCTTGTTTGAGGGTTCTTATCCCTCATCTTCATGTAGTGTCATGTCTCTCTTGTTTGTGTTGAGTTGGCTTCAATTCTTGCGGACCCCTACTTTTCACAATTTTCTGTAAATGAGCTAATTAAAATCAACCAAAATCAAAGTTCAAAGACTAATGTAGGTCGTTCTTTCAATAAAGGGTCGTTTGCTCACCAAATAACCATGCAAATATTTCTTTAAACACCAGACATCAAAGAGAGTCGTCTCAGTTCACAGCAAGAGTGGTTGAGTCAGTCTTAGGTTTGCTTTGCTTCTGCAGCACTCAAGCTAGAGATTACTCTGTGTTAGGGGTTCAACATTCCTTCCCCTATCATTGAAGGTCACTTTAAGCAAGGATCATCACACACTCACACGGCAACCTTGGTCGGTTCCTCTAGCAAACACCGTTGCTATTTAGGCCATACTTAGGAGGTGCAAAAGCCATTCTTTTCTTTACTCGGTCGAAGTGTAGGGGCAAAAAAAGGGCTCTTTGGGCAAGGCAACCAACCTAAGCACATCTCGATGAGAGAAAATCTCAAATAGGGACGGTCAATCAAGCCTGCAAAAGAAAAGAAAAGCAAAATCAAAAAGAGAAGAAGGACAAATGAAAGAAAATCAAGGAATAGGGGCATGGCAAAGAGTGGCAGTACAGTTCCCCGCGGGACAACCTTGAGCCCGGTCGTACGCATGCCCCAAACAAGAAACAGGCACAATAAAGTGACCAAAAGTCCTCCTCAACAGATTGAACTCTAAGAGGTATGCCGTGGAAGGAAGCTAAACTTAATTTGTCTTTAAAGCTTGCACTAGACTTATCCCAATACTTTCTTCTCTTTCTCTCTATAAGGCTAGGTCGTCTCCCGGGTATAGCCTTTGTAGTGGCACCGTGAGCCAGGGGCAACCATCTACAGGACGCCACCATCTTAATGCACATCCGACATTTTGGTGGTCTTTAATGAAAGGTGAATGAATGAGGACCCCTTGCCAGTAGTTTGATCTTGTTTTAGTGTTGTAGTAGCAAGGGTAAGTACCTTCCGTCTCATTTGTCTTTTTAGGAAGGGCTAACGTCGGCTTTAGGCATTATGAAAATCCAAAAAAAAATCAAATATTTCCAAAAATCCAAAAAAATCAAATATTTCAAAATCCCAAAAAATCAATATTGCAAAAAATCTACAAAAAATCAAATATTGCCAAAAATCCCAAAAAAAAAATAGATATTTCCAAAATCAAAAAAATCAAATATTGCCAAAAATCAAAAAATCAGATAATTTCATAACTCAAAAAAAAAACCAATGTTTTCAATCTAAAATAACAAAAATGAGCAGATCTAATCATACATGCTAAGTGTGCAGGTACATTGGCTCCCAAGCATTGATCGCTCAGATCTCCACATTTCTTCATTACTTTTGTCTGAGTCTTGCTCACATCATCTTTACGATCTGTCTCTCCTCCTCAGTCCTATCCATGATTTGAATTTCAAGCTTATTTTCTCACCAAGTCCTTCCGAAGTCCCATAAATATTCTCCTTCATCTGAATGGCTCCATGAGAGGACTCTCTATGTGTGAATCTTCAGTGCTTTGTTTCAATCATGTGGATGACTGAGTTGTTTATGCTTGTTGTTGTTAGCTTGTTTATTGCTTCATTTACACCAAAAAACAAAAAAAAAATCAGAAAAAGCAAAACCCAAAAAATGGCGAGTTCAGCGCTCCACAGGTAAGTTCAGGTAAGTATCCCTATCCTTCTCCCCTGCATTACTATATGGTACTTATGCTACTATATTATCTCAGGACCGGCTGGTTTCAATGTGCTCTAGGATTTGAGTTCCCTTTTACAAAAAACAGTGATAATCTAGGTGCACATTGCTAATCGCTGGATAGGCCGTTGAGTTGTGTAAGTTTGGGGACGATAGATTCAGGCCTACACTACGGTTGCAGGTAGTTTCTTGACCCATTCTTATTCGGCTTAACAATATTATCCTTGAGTATTTTCTACTTTTCTTTTCTTTGCATAATTGATTTGATGATTTCTTTTATTTTAGCCCAGCATGCATCATGTAGGACTTTGAGCTTCATGCCTCATGATTTGTCAAAGGTTGCTTCCCTGGTGATGGTCAATCAGCTTAAGTTTCTTGAACAAGAAATATATTCCACTCACAATTTGAAGGTCTTCTTTGAACTAGTCACTTGGTCAGTTGGCAGTATGACTTCTGTCTGGAATTTACTCCCTCCATTCATCTAAATCAGCTTAAATATCCCCCTGATCCGTCTTGGTTGCGAACCGCTCCCAGGCCTTGAGTCATCGTGACCTACCTGGCATGCACATGTCCTCCCAAGATGAAACCTGCAGGCCAATCAGCTAGGGTACCTCTTAATCAAGAGGTTGATCATCCTTCTTTTGCTTTCCTTTTTGTCGTTCCAAAAGGAGCCGTCCGTGCTCGCTCTTCCTTGAGGTTAGTTTAGAGTCTTCCAGAGAATTTCTATCGCTTATTGGTTGTGACGGGTGTCTCTTTACCTTGATGCTCACTTTTCAGTCCACTCTTCTTCATCCTCGCTCCATTCCATTTCATTACACTTCGCTCTCTTTCCGCTTCGCTCCCTTGCAAAGCGGGCATCAAGGAGGGGCAATCTGTAGACACTCGTTTTCGGCCTATAAGTTGAGTACATTTCTTGTCCATATCATTGATGTCCCAAATTGGTCATCACTTTAGAGTCCTTCTCTGACCCATCATGAGCTCATTCCACCTCAATGTCAAGCCCATTCTCAAGCCCATGACCAAACACCACTTGAAATATCAAAACTGTGCAATCTGCCCAATCCTTGAATATGCTCTTCACTTTGAGAGCTCATAACGTCCTCATTTCTAATCCAAACTTGGCATCCATACTATCATTTTGTAGCCCTCCGAGTCTAGAATCCAACGCAATAAACGGCGCATCATTCCGATATCTGTGTAGAGAGTTATGGCCATTTTCGTGGGACCTACGCGCACTGCCCCTAGAGACGCGACCCTGTGCATGGACGCGACAAGAACGCGGCCCCACGATCCGACGCGACAGCGCCATGCACGTAAACACGTTTTCACGTGATTTTCGGCCTCTCTCCATCCTAGAGCCTATCTAAAGTCCCTATGAGTTGGATTACGACTCAAACCTTCTATCCTCATCCCTAGGGAGCCCCCAAGCCCATCCAAACTCTAGATAGACTCTCAAACTCCCCTACAACTTGGACTCTCTCTCTAATTCGGGATTGGACTCTATCTCTCACTTGAACACATCCTAGGACTCTCTAGGAGATAGAGGAAGGCTACCACTACGAGGGGAGGTCCCTGGAGGCTCTGCTCACGAGGTCCCATCGTCCCCAAGGCAGAGGAGGAGCTGGACTTCACGTTTTCCTCCTCTCTCTCTCCTCTTTCTCTCTCATATCGCCTCCAGGACCAGCAGACTTGCACGGCTTGTGGAGATCGAACCAGGCCAGATATCTTGAGGTTTCTTCATCAAAGTTGCTCTACACAGAGCCCTCTTCAACCTCGAAGTGGAATCACGTCGATTGGTGGTTGTGCGAAAAGTTACAGCGGATTATTCTTCACTTTCTCTCTCATATGAGATCTGCACATGCGGGATTATCGTCTCTTCTACAGCCCAAACCAGGCCGGATCTCTTCAAGATGTCTTCATGAAAGTTGTTCAAGACAACCTCTCTCCGACCTCCAACTGGAATCACACCAAACGGGGCAGTATCTATTTAGTTTTGATTTTTACTTTCTTTTCCACGTTTTTACACATGTATGCATGAGTTAGGATTCCTCCTTCTCCTCTTCCATGATTTCTCCCCATGCATATTCCTCCCCACGTTTTCCTACTACCAAGGGGTTAAAAACCACCCCCCCCCCCAGGTCCGTTCCCTCCATGCTCCATATCTTTCTTCCATTTAAGAATAGCTACTACACTTAACATAGTCTGACAGGGTTTTATTTCTTATTTTCGTTGTTTTGGCAGGCACCCAAGCGAAGATCCACGAGGAGCTTCTCATCCTCTGGCCGGCTGGAGGACGGGAAGAAGGTCTCATCCATCATCTCCCGCACAAGAGAGAGAACGCGACGGAGGAAGGCGACGCGACAAGAACGCGGCTAGCAATGGCGACGCGTTCTCAGCATTGCTGCGGTCGTCCGGATGACCGCGACATCAGTTACTCCTCCGTTCTCTCTCTCCCTTTCCTAGAGTAGTTAGCCCGCATTATATCTTTATTTGGCAATGCTCTAGGTGGCGATCACTTTCCATATTTCCATGCTATCATATTTGATATTCATGTCTGTGTTGAGGGAAGCACAATCCCTGTGTGTTACACCAACATCATGTATTGATGACCCCTTATTGTAATTGGGCCAAGGATCACTTTTGGCCCAAGAACAAAATGGAGCAAGAAAATACCCAAAAATTCGTAACCTTAATTGAGCTGAAAATAGGAGGAGGTAATTAGGGCAAAACCCAAGACAATTAGGCTTTCTTGGCAACCCAATTTCGTGGCTAACATGGTGGGAGGTTTCCTAAAGCCTCACCCACTCTATTGGGGTGAGAAATCATCAAATATGGAAGGTGGAAGGCCAAAACCGCACTTGCCTCAATGGGACTTCCAAAACACACTAAATGCATATATACATGCCATGAAACCCTAGGGGACGAAAATACACATTGTTGGGGTCGTGGGAGGCTGTTCTTGAGCACTCAAAGGAGGAGGAAACCACCCCAACTCGGAGCTTCTTCTCTGCTGCATCTGCATCACCTGTGCAGAAAGCTCTTCTTGGAGTCGACCTAAGGTGAGTCAAACCACAACCAAACCGTGCAAGACTTATACCCCTGGAAAGAGGGTCGAGTCTAGTTCCTAATCCCACTAGTTTGCCTATTTTTCATCCAGTGGATCGAGAGTATTAAGCGTTCTCCAACAAGTGGTCTGAACAAGGACTGTCTGGAGAATGAGACTTCTTCAACCCAAAAGGTAGGTGATCTCGAGCCGAAACAAAACAAAACCTATACCATCTTGTAAGTGCTGCATGTCTAGTTTCATGTGCAAGTGATTTCCCAATTTTCATGGTGTAATCCGTCGAGTTATAAGTGTTTTCCCTAAGTCACGCATAATTAGGGCTTTTTGCATTCTTCATATGTTTCATGTGAATCAAGACTGAATTAGATCCAACCCAAAACATGCAAGTTCTTCTACTAATTGTCCATCATGTTTCATGTTGAGAGTTTTGTCTAAATGTCATTAGATTTCAAGTTTATAGCCTTGACATGAAGGTTGTAATGATTTCCTGCATTTTTTTGTTGGGGTTTGAATTGCGACCGCCAGGCGACGCGATTCCAGCGCCTGGTATCGCGTTGGCCTTGGTCGTTGTGATTTGCTAAAAAGCGATCGTGAAGTCCGTCGCGATTCGTTGTATGACCAGTCAACTATCCGTGGGGACTACGCGCTGCGTGGATTTCAGCGATTGTCTGATTCACGACGGGAACCCCTGTCGCGATTTGTCATGTTTTCCCACTCAAACTTTTCGCCAATTTTTATATTACTATTTTAAATGCTTTTCATGAAGGCGACAGGGTATCCCGTCGTGATTCAATGATAAAGGCGACCATGTAAGCCGTCGCGATTTACAATCTTCACAATTAGCCGTGTTTGACTATGCACCGTGTTATGAATGGCGTCTACTGTGTATGACGCGATTCGAAGACCGACCTGAGACTGTTCTTTCCGGCTAGTCAGTCAGCATATTAGTCTCTTAGTCTATAAGCATGTTACTTAGTGTGCATGGCTTAAAAGCAATCAACCCATTTGAAACGATAATGACATGAATATGATTATAATGTGTATTATGCAATAGATTTTATGTTCATTTGATTATCATCTTGTGATCTAGCTTGATATGAAATTGTCATAATAAGCATGTGATTTGAATCTGTGATGAATACATGTGAGATGGACTTGTTTAGTTAAGATTTTCTATCATGATTTGCATGTGGATTGTCCTTATTTATATGTTTTCCGATGTTCCATTAATTATTCATCAAATGCATAAACGATAGGAATGCTCCGTGACGTGACACTACACATTTGCACGATTAGGCACACCTCTCTTGGGGAATTGGGAGCTCTCTGCCGATCATTCCGTATTGACAGACTAGCGATCTTTTCCTTAAGACCTCCGTAAGTCTCTGTACTCTTATGGATTCCCTCATAGAAACTGAGCTGGTTGTACCATGAAGTACCCTAGAGATAGAGAGCACATCTACCGCATACGATCTGTCATTAGTCATCCTCTTATCAAGACATTAAGAAATATGAAACATAGATACGTCGTTATGTTGTCCAAATAATCTCTTGAGCTATTGTCATACCTTGACTCTATGAATGATCATGTCCTTATTGCAATGAGCTGTTATTGGAATTCCGTAGCCATAATATATATATGTTTGATCGGCACAACATGGGACTTTAGTCCATTTGACTAATGCCTGTGCAATAGGGGACTTGTCTGGTCCTGGGGAGGAGCTCCCCAACGTACTTATAACCGCGGGAGTATGGACTTGTGGTGCGTGGCATCGCACTAGAATGTGCAAGATTTGTGAGAATGTCCTTCATTTGATATGATATGATAAGTTTGATATGATATTCTGATCACGTGAATATGTGATATCTGTGTGAATATGGCCAATCCTTATGATACGATTCTATCTTGAATACCTGTCTAATGTGTATGAAATTCTGTATTTGTTCCATTATGATATCTGTTCTATTCTGCCATTTGACTTGTTAGAAATGCATGCATTGTCATCATGTTCATATTCAGATCCTGCCTATTAAAATGTTAATCATGTACATTAGTGCCTGCACATTGAGATGTAAATCCTACTGAGCTAGTTCACTCACCCTATCATCTGTCCTTTTCAGGTAGTGATGAGGCTAGTGGACTCCGATGGGGCAGGGCATGAGTGAAGAGCACCTGTCATACGAGGAGTTGAAAGATTAGGAATAAATATTTGAGTAGTTTATGTAATAGTAAACATCTTCATGGGCGTTTATATTTGATAATGGGCCCTATGGTTGGCTCGGATGAATGTAAGGTTTTTAATTAGTTGAATGAATGAAGAAAGAGTATTTTAGCTTGCAATATTATTGTCTCATTCCGCTGCTAAATTCGGGGCGTGACAAAGGAGCCTCCACATCAATTCCCCAGCCAAAGAAGAAGAAGAGGTTCCCCTGGTTTCTGCTCCAAGTCCTCAAGCATCATCACAAGGAGATCCATCTAGAGATAAAGTTGGAGCAGATTTGTCCACAAGTTTCAAGCATCACGTCGATCTTCTACCCATGAGTCTGAAGATCATCTGGACGAAGGACTGAAGTCTGAAATCACGAGTGTTCAATCTGTTCTATCCTTTGTACTCTTCCTACACTTTAACTTTTCATATATCTGTGTGTGTGTGTACTGATTTGAGATCAGTACGTGGATCTTGTGTAGAGTTGTGCCTTGCAATCTGTACAAGCGTTGTGTATAGATCATAGTGTGTGTTTTGGTGATCTATGCTAATTTATGCACAGATCTGGTTTGTGTGTGGTGGTGTGTTGATCAGATCAAGGCTAGATGATCTGATCTTTTGTGGACTTGATCTAGCATGGTGTTGTGTGGTTGAGCCGTTGTGCTCAATTGTGTGTGTTGTACTCAACCTTGAGTAGTGTGTCCTTACTGTGTGAGGGGTAGATGTAGGAGTCACGGATGTGATCTCTGAACCACCTAAAAATCCCTTGTGCATTGTAGTTTGATCTTGTGTTGCGCTAGATGCATACATAAGGATTTCGCCTACACACTACTTATTAATTTGTTCACACACATCAATCACATGTTTGCTGCTTAAACTAATTGATGAAATGTAGCACCCCAAAAATTTTAACAATATAAAAATACAAATAAATAGAAATAAATAATTTCCATAATATCAAAGCATTTAAAACATATGAATCATTATCGTATGTGCTAAACACATCGGACAAATCCGTAAAAATTATAAATCACCCCAATATATTCCTAAATATTCCACAAAGACATTTATGCAAGAAAAATCATTTGGGCTAGGTTTAAGAGTTATTGTGACCGATTATCCAAATTCGGAAACAAGTCGGAAAACCGTTAACACGGAATACGACGCAACCATAAATTAAATAAAAATGTTGGAGAGACTTCTAACATTATATATTAATGACCAATATCATAATTGGGCTAATGGACCACATATGACCCAAAAATCAAATGAATCAAGAAAATGCATGGAAATTCGTAACCATAAATAAACAAAAATAAAAAGAAAGAGGCAATTGAGTTGAATTAGGATGCAATCATGCATTCTTGGCAACCCAAATTCGTGCTTAACTATGGTGGGAAGTTTCCTAAAGCCTCACACACTCAAAGGGAGGGAGAAATCATCAAAATAGGAAACCAACATGCCAATCCCGCAACCCTTCTTTCCTAGTTACAATAGGACTCCTAAACACCATGATTGCTTAAATACTCTTCACCAAACCTAGGGACGAGTTTTAGAACTTATGGGGTCGTGCGGAGGAGCTCTTGGTGGCTAGGGAGCTGTGGATCAACCACAAGAAGCTCATCTTTTCCCCGTTCGTCTGCTGCGACCTGCACAAACCACTTCCTTGGAGTCGAGCTAAGGTAGGCCAAAACTAAATTCCATCGTGCAAGGCTTATACCCTGGAAAGAGGGTCGAGTCTACTTCCTAACCCAAGTGGAATGCCCAAATTCCATGCAGTATACACGGAGTATTAGGCGTTCTACAAACAGTGGTCTGAACACGGGATTTCAGAAGAATGGGACTTCATCAACCCAAAAGGTAGGTTTTCTCGGGCCAAATCTTAACATATCTTATACCAATGTGTAGAGCATCAAGTTAACTTTCGTTTCCTTTGGTTTCATCGAATTCCAATGAGTAGATTTTAAATAATAAGCATTTTCCCAAAGTCACGCACTGTTAGGGCTTTTCCGTTCTTTATATTTGCATGCGATTTGAGACCGAATTAGAGCAAACCCTCAACATGAATGTTATCTACTTATGTCCTCGGTCTTGTGTTGAACGTTTTGTCTAAATGTCATTAGTTAGAGTGTTATAAGCGTGGTAAGAGGGTTGCTGCATGAAACTACGTTTTCAGGTTGCACTTGGTATTACGTTGTGTTTGACTTGATTAAAGCCTATCGAAACCATCATTGTTTTCTAATTCTGATTTACTAGAAGCACCCTTGCATGTCTAGGTTGGTTTAAAACTGGTTTCGTTATTTTTCATGCACTGTACAATTTGTTCTCTATTTTGAACCACCATGTGTCAATATAAGGCAGTTCTGGACCGCAATCCAAGAACATGTCCTTTCTCTATCAGATTCAGGCGCAGACCCTGTGAACGCGACAGCCCGATAGGCCGCATTCTGAGGGCTTATCGCGAAAGCACAACCGTCACGATCTGAAAGCGACGAGTACCCCGTCGCTATCTCGCTGCCTGATCTGACTGCCCCGTCCCATTCTTCACATCCCAGTGTTGCGTTATGTTCCCAACCCGTCGCTACCCTTACAAGTGTCCATCGCGACCTGACCTCCGGGTCTGACAGCCCTGTCGCCTTCTTCATATGCACCCGTCGCGATCTGCCTGCCTGATCAGACAAGCCTGTCGCGATCCTTACAAGGCACTGTCGCGTTCTGATCTGACTCCGTTGCTACCCTTACAAGGGTCCGTCGCTACCTCAGTATTTCGCATGAAACCCCACTGACTTTGTTTGTAAATCTTACCGCTATACCCAAGGTTGTTTAATATGATTTTAAATGTGTAATTGTATGTCTTGGGTCTGATCATTACATGAGGTTTATTTAATGACTTAAAAGTGTTTAACCCATTTAAAAAGCCTTAATTATATGAATATTATTCTAATTGCTTCTTAATGATATGATCATTCATGGAACTTGTGATTGACTCTTGTTATCGGTCTAGCTTGATTAAATGATATTATCATCTTTAAATCTTGTAAACCATGTGTAGTTAAATGCATTGTCATCGCACGCCATCATGTTAAGTGTTTTCCGCGAGTTTGAGACCGATGGATTGAGAATGAGATGTGTACATCACTACACACTTGCACATCTATAGGCACCCTTCTTTGAGAATTTGAAGCTCTCTACCGGTCATTCTGAATCGGTACACTAGTGACCTTTTCTCCAAGGCCTCCGTAAATCTCCTCTGACCATGGATTCCCACATGGCCGACGAGTTGGTTGTACCATTGAAGTTCCCTGGAGATAGCATGCACTTCCTTTCTCTCCTTATTCTCGTGAGTGTGATTTACATCTGGACTAAAGCCATTAATGTAAAGATTGAACCAAAGTATAATCGTACTGTTATGCTGCCGATTTATCTCTTGACCACTGTTATCATGCAATCATGTTCACATTACTTATTCTCATCTTATCATGAACATGACATTACACATGCTTACTTATTGAAACTCTCATTGGCCATTATTAATGACTTTGGGTATCTACATTTAAAACTTTAAATGAGATTGTGACTGGGCACGGCGTGTGTCCAAGGGCTCCGTCTAGCCCCAATGACAGCGAGTCATAAATATACTGTTAACCATGGGGTATAATGATTACTCTGGCGTTGCATCTGCGTTGGGAGTCTTGCTTGCTTGTTGAATGATAGATACAATAACCACATACACGTGTCCTAGTGTACATTCTTGATGGATCTTTTATTGGTGTACATTAGTGTCTACGTGCCTGATTAGTGTTCATTGTCGTGCTCGACACTCTTGCTTGCTTGCTTGCGTGATATGGCCATCCTGCATTTAATGCAATTAGTGATATCTTGCATTCTTGAAACTAATGTCATCAAATGAAATCTTGCTGCTTGTACAAAGTGATCTATTACTAGTTCTATCTTGTCATCTTGTTCAAAAATCTTGTTCTATCTATCACTCTCTCTATCTAGCTTGTTTTCATGTACCATGTTTTAATGAGTTTTATTCGTACATGCATCATGACATTCATCGTGCTTACCTAGTTCTAAATTGCTAATCACTTATATCATTGCCCGCACATTGAGATATAAATCCTACTGGGCTAGTTTGCTCATTCCCTACTTTTACACAATCTAGGTGACTATGAAGATCAAGAGGAAGAGCAAGTCGAGGATGGGAATGCGTCCGAGTGATGAGCGTTCCATTATGAGTCTATCTATAGTTAGTTTATTTTGAGTGTTAGAACAATGTAGTAGGAAGTGAGGTATTATGTACTTTTGCTTTTATTGAGTCTTAGTCCTGTAATAGTTTCCATTTGGAATACAATGAGTTGAGATTTGAATAAAAGATTAGATGAGTTCAATATTTGGGCCCTATGATGATGTATGTTGTTATACATTTAGTGTGTGCTAGTTAGAGGCTATTTGCCGACTGTTCACGTCTCGGAATATCGACTCGAATTATTTTCGAATAATTATTTATCCACTGCGTATTCTCGGGACGTGACAGTTTAGTGGTATCAGAGCCTAGGAATACCAAATAGGATATATGTCTCAGGAATAGGAGATACCTATGGAACCTAGGTCATGGAAATTAAATACAGTACCTGGTGAGAATGGGTAGAGACTGGGAATATGATAGATGAACAAAACACTCCTACCCATTGACTCTAATAATGTATCTAGAGACACTAATTGGTTTCCATCCTTTTCTCAGGAACCCTCATAACTCCTATCCTCAACTGAAATGGCTCGTAATTAGTGGCAAGCTATGCAAGAAACGTGGCTGGATTGACCCAGGCATTACAAAATGTAGTTCAGGCTGGAAATCAGCTGGAGCTGCAAGGAATGGAGCCGGTGATCTGCACCGGAATTTTAGGAGTTTAAACCCTCCTCGTTTCTCTGGATCCCCTGATCCGGACAAGGCAGAAAACTGGCAGGAGGAGATAGAAAGGATCTTCCAAGTCATGCAATGCACTAACAGGGAAAAGGTGGTACTAGCCACTTTCCAATTTACTAAAGATGCTCGAGCATGGTGGAAGGCCACCTCGGCCCATCTTCCTAATGTAGCTGAACTGGAGTGGGCCGGATTCCTGGAGATATTCCGGGGAAAGTATTTCTCTGATAGAGTCAAGGAGAAGAAGGCAGCGGAGTTTGCCGCACTAAAACAGAGAGGAATGTCCGTGGCTGAGTATGAAGCTCAGTTCGCGCGTCTGGCTGTGTATGCCCCACACTTGGTGGGAACTGAAAGACTTAAGGCAAATCGGTTCATGGATGGGCTCAGGCCCATGTTCATTGAAAGGCTCGGATCACACAACATTCAGACTTACACTGAGATGGTCTAAGAGCTCAGCTGGTAGAAGACACCATAGCCAAAGTAGAGGGCATGAGGGGCAAGGACAACTCCAAGCCGGTCTTGTCAAGAAGGGAGCACCTAATGTTGCTCCAACTTTTCGTAACAACAACGTCAACAACAACAACAAGAGGCCGAATGTCGGAAGAGATGTTACTGGAGACAAGAGAGTCAAAAGGAAGGTAGCAGTTGATTGAAAACTGCAAATTCTGTGATAAACCAGGCACCGAGCTGAAGAATGCTGGAAGAAGCTCGGGGCATGCTTGAGATGTGGGGGCGTGACCACCGTATTCCTGACTGTCCAATGATGAAGGACCAACCAGGCAAAGCCCCGAATGTACCACGACGTCAGGGACGTCCTTAATGCTGTCATAGAAGCTGACCTACCCGAGGAAGGGGGTATGGTGGAAGGTACCATTTCCATACACTCTCAACCTGCTTTTGTGCTTATTGATACTGGAGCTGCATATTCTTTTATTTCCACCACATTTGTTGCAACTCTACCTGTCAACATGTACCCTTGAAATCCAAGATCACTGTAGCCTCTCCACTAGGCTCAGAATCTGAACTCACTCACTACTTGCCAAATGTGAAACTATAATTGGAGGACACAATCTCCCTGCCGACCTTATCTGTTTAGTCATGAAGGGTTATGATGCCATTTTGGGTGTCGATTGGCTAATTGAATATGATGCCGATGTAAACTGTTGCCATAGGAGGGTCACTTTTAAAAGACCAAACCTTCCAACTCTATCACTACTTGGCACCCAATATCACAAACACCCTATCTTGATATCCTCCCTAAAGGCTTCTAAGCTGATCAACCAGGGTTGTGATGCTTTCCTAGTCTCCGTCTTGGCAACTGAAAAGAAGAAACCAACCCTAGGGAACATTCCAATAGCCAGGGACTATCCTGATGTATTTCCAGAGGAATTACCTGGTATACCACCATGAGCAGGAGGTAAACTTCACCATTGAGTTACTCCCTGGGGCAGCCCCTGTTTCAAAAGCTCTGTATCGCATGTCCCCTGTTGAATTGCAGGAGTTAAAAAGACAGATCCAAGAATTGCTAGATCAGGGTTTTATCAGGCCTAGCACATCCCCGTGGGGAGCGCCAGTGCTATTTGTCAGGAAGAAGGATGGGACAATGAGGCTATGTATTGATTACCGTCAGTTAAACCAGTTGACAATAAAGAATAAGTATCCACTGCCCCGCATCGACGAGCTGTTTGACCAGATCTCCGGTGCACAATATTTCTCCAAGATAGATCTAAGATCAGGCTACCATCAACTAAGAATAAATGAGGAGGATATTCACAAATCTACATTCCGGAGTAGATATGGTCACTATGAGTTCGCGGTCATGCCGTTTGGTTTAACAAATGCTCCAGCGGCTTTCATGCAACTTATGAACAATATTTATAGGCCATACTTGGACTAGTTTATAGTGGTGTTCATTGACGACATCCTTATTTACTCCAAATCCAAAGAAGAACATGAGGAACACTTGAAGGTTGCTCTGCAAGTGCTCAGAGATAATCAACTCTATGCTAAACTTAGTAAGTGTGAGTTCTGGATGGAGGAAGTGTCTTTCCTTGGTCACATCATATCCAAGGAGGGAATCTCTGTGGATCCATCTAAGGTGGAGGCGGTAAAGAACTGGGAAAGGCCGACAACTGTGTTTAGCCGGTTATTATCGTCGCTTCATTAAAGATTTCTCAAAGATAGTTGTACCATTGACCAGGCTTACCAGGAAGGAGAATCCATTTGCATGGACTGATGAATGTGAAGAAGTTTCAAGGCATTGAAAGGCACCTTACCTCGGCACCCGTACTGACACTGCCAGTTGTTGGGGGTAGTTTTGAGGTATCACTGATGCATCCGGGATCGGCCTAGGCTGTGTGCTGATGCAAAATGGGAAAGTTATATGCTACGCGTCCAGACAATTGAAGAAGCAGAGGACAATTATCATGTACATGATCTGGAGCTAGCTGTTGTAGTCTTCGCCTTGAAGATATGGCGTCATTATCTATATGGTGAGAAATTCATTGTGTTTTCTGACCATAAAAGCTTGAAGTATCTGTTTTCTCAACAGGACTTGAATATGAGACAGCGGAGGTGGTTAGAGTATCTCAAAGACTTCGACTTCACGATCCAATATCATCCAGGAAAAGCAAATGTTGTGGCAGATGCTCTAAGTAGAAAGCCAATGATCACATTGTCAAGTTTAATGGTGGATGAATGGAAGTTATTAGAAGACTTCGCCAAGTTAATATTGATGCTGACATCAAAGAGAAGGGATGCTTTGTTGCTAGTGTTAGAGCACAACCTACACTATTGGAGGACATCACAACACTCCAAGACAATGACCCTGTACTTGTGGAGATTAAGGCTAATCTAGACAAGAGGCCGGATTTCTCATTAACTGAAGATGGAAGACTATTGTTCCAGGATCGAGTCTGTGTACCCGACCATGCTGAGACAAAGAAAATGATTATGGATGAGGCTCACAAGACCAGGTATACCATCCATCCTGAAACTACCAAAATGTATCAAGATTGAAAAGAAACTTTTGGTGGCCTAATATGAAGAGAGAGGTGGCAGAATATGTCGCCCGATGCTTAACATGTCAAAGGTCAAGGCGGAGCACTGGCAACCCGCAGGTAAACTCAAACCCCTAGAAATCCCGGCATGGAAATGGGAAGGTATAGGGATGGACTTTATTTTCGGACTACCCAAATCTAGAGGTGGATTCGATGGTATCTGGGTTATTGTCGACCGCTTAACTAAGTCGGCTCACTTCTTGCCAATGAAGAATAAGTGGTCAGTAGATGTTCTGGCTGCATTGTATGTAAAGGAAATAGTCAGATTACATGGAGTACCATTGTCTATCGTGTCTGATAGAGACCCTAGGTTTACATCCCACTTTTGGAAAGGACTGCACTACTCCTTGGGATCTAAACTAAACTTTAGCACGGCTTTCCATCCACAGACAGATAGTCAGACGGAAAGAACCAACCAGGTGATTGAAGATATGCTTAGAGCATGTGTCCTAGATTTTGGAGGTAGCTGGCATGAACACTTATCTCTCGTGGAGTTCGCCTACAATAATAGCTATCAAGCTAGCATTCAAATGGCACCATTTGAAGCACTCTATGGCAGGAGTTGCCGATCTCCAATATGCTGGTATGAAGTTGGCTAAAAACAAATGCTAGGACCAGATATGATAAGGGAACCACAGAGAAGGTAAAGCTTATTAAAGAAAGAATGGCAGTGGCGTAGTAAAGACAAAAGGCATATGCAGATAATAGAAGAAGAGACCTGGAGTTTCAGGTTGGTGAACATGTATTTTTAAAAGTGTCTCCAGGCCGTGGGATCAGGCGTTTTGGCATTAAAGGCAAGTTGTCACCAAGGTTGTCGGGCCTTTCGAAATCCTTGAAAGAATCGGCGAGGTAGTATATCGTCTCGCTTTACCACCACAAATGGATGGAATACACAATGTGTTCCACATATCCATGTTGAAAAAGTATGTACGGATCCGTGGCATGTCATAGAATATGAGCTCCTGGAATTCAACAAAGACGGAACATATCAAGAGAAGCCAGTTAAGATCGTGGACCGGGAACTGCGCCAACTAAGGAACAAGGTCATCCCAGTAGTAAGGGTTAGATGGAATCAACGCATGGACGAAGATGACACGTGGGAAACCGATGAAGCAATGCGCAAAAGATACCCGGAGCTATTCACAAGTAAGTACACCTCACTTGTACAATAACTTTCTATACATGAATTTGGGGACCAAATTCTCTTAAGTGGGGGAGGGTGTAGCACCCCGGAAATTTTAACTATATAAAAATACAAATAAATGGAAATAAATAATTTCCATAATATCAAAGTATTTAAAACATACGAATCATTATCGTATGTGCTAAAACACATCGGAAAAATCCGTAAAAATTATAAATCAACCCCACATATTATTCCTAAATGTTCCACAAAGAAATTTGTGCCAATAAAAATCATTTGGGCTAGGTTTAAGACTTATTGTGACCGATTATCCAAATTAGGAAACAAGTCGGAAAACCGTTAACACGGAAATACGACGCAACCATAAATTAAATAAAAATATTGGAGAGACTTCTAACATTATATATTAATGACCCAATATCATAATTGGGCTAATGGACCACATATGACCCAAAAATCAAATGAATCAAGAAAATGCATGGAAATTCGTAACCATAAATAAACAAAATTAAAAAGAGGCAATTGAGTTGAATTAGGATGCAATCATGCATTCTTGGCAACCCAAATTCGTGCTAACTATGGTGGGAGGTTTCCTAAAGCCTCACACACTCAAAGGGATGGAGAAAGAAATCATCAAAAATAGGAAACCAACATGCCAATCCCGCAACCCTTCTTTCCTAGTTACAATAGGACTCCTAAACACCATGGTTGCTTAAATACTCTTCACCAAATCCTAAGGACGAGTTTTAGAACTTGCTGGGGTCGTGTGGAGGATCTCTTGGTGGCTAGGGAGCTATGGATCAACCACAAGAAGCTCATCTTCTTCCCCATTCGTCTGCTGCGACCTGCACAAACCACTTCCTTGGAGTCGAGCTCAGGTAGGCCAAAACTAAATCCCATCGTGCAAGGCTTATACCCCTGGAAAGAGGGTCGAGTCTACTTCCTAACCCAAGTGGAATGCCCAAATTCCATGCAGTATATACGGAGTATTAGGCGTTCTACAAACAGTGGTCTGAACATGGGATTTCAGAAGAACGGGACTTCATCAACCCAAAACGTAGGTTTTCTCGAGCCAAATCTTAACATATCCTATACCAATGTGTAGAGCATCAAGTTAACTTTCGTTTCCCTCTGGTTTCATCGAATTCCAATGAGTAGATTTTAAATAATAAGCGTTTTCCCAAGTCACACACTGTTAGGGCTTTCCCGTTCTTTATATATTGCATGCAATTTGAGACCGAATTAGAGCAAACCTCAACATGAAAGTTTATCTATTAGTTGTCCTCGTCAGGTCTTGTGTTGAATGTTTTGTCTAGATGTCATTAGTTAGAGAGTTATAAACATGGTAAGAGGGTTGCTGCATGAAACTACGTTTTCAGGTTGCACTTGGTATTACGTTGTGTTTGACTTGATTAAAGCCTATCGAAACCATCATTGTTTTCTAATTCTGATTTACTGGAAGCACCCTTGCATGTCTAGGTTGGTTTAAAATTGGTTTCGTATTTTTCATGCACTGCACAATTTGTTCTCTATTTTTGAAGCAGCATGTGTCATATAAGGCAGTTCTGGACCGCAATCCAAGAACATGTCATTTCTCTGTCAGATTCAGGCGCAGACCCTGTGAACGTGACAGCCCGATAGGCTGCGTTCTGAGGGCTTGTCGCGACAGCACAGCCGTCGCGATCTGCAAGCGACGAGTACCCCGTCGCTATCTCGCTGCCTGATCAAACTGCCTCGTCGCGTCTTCACATCCCAGTATCGCGTTCTGTTCCCGACCCGTCGCTACCCTTACAAGTGTTCGTCGCGACCTGACCTCTGGGTCTGACAGCCCTGTCGCCTTCTTCATATGCACCCGTCGCGATCTGCTTGCCTGATCAGACAAGCCTTTTGCGATCCTTACAAGGCACTGTCGCGTTCTGATCTGACTCTGTCGCTACCCTTACAAGGGTCCGTCGCTACCTCAGTATTTCGCATGAAACCCCACTGACTTTGTTTGTAAATCTTACCTCTATACCCAAGGTCTGTTTAATATGATTTTAAATGTGTAAATTGTATGTCTTGGGTCTGATCATTACATGAGGTTTATTTTAATGACTTAAAAGTGTTTAACCCATTTAAAAAGCCTTAATTACATGATTATTATTCTAATTACTTTCTTAATGATATGATCATTCATGGAACTTATGATTGACTCTTGTTATCGGTCTAGCTTGATTAAATGATAATTATCATCTTTAAATCTTGCAAACCCATGTGTAGTTAAATGCATTGTCATCGCACGCCATCATGTTAAGTGTTTTCCGCGAGTTTGAGACCGATGGATTGAGAATTGAGACGTGTACATCACTACACACTTGCACATCTAGGCACCCTTTCTTGAGAATTTGGAAGCTCTCTACCGGTCATTCCGAATCGGTACACTAGTGACCTTTTCTCCAAGGCCTCCGTAAATCTCCTCTGACCATGGATTCCCACATGGCCGACGAGTTGGTTGTACCATTCAAGTTCCCTGGAGATAGCATGCACTTCCTTTCTCTCCTTATTCTCGTGAGTGTGATTTACAATCTGGATTAAAGCCATTAATGTAAAAATTGAACCAAAGTATAAATCGTACCGTTATGCTGCCGAATTTATCTCTTGACCACTGTTATCATGCAATCATGTTCACATTACTTATTCTCATCATTATCATGAACATGACATTACACATGCTTACTTATTGAAACTCTCATTAGCCATTATTAATGACTGTGGGTATCTACATTTAAAACTTCAAATGAGATTGCTGACCAGGCACGGCGTGTGTCCAAGGGCTCCAGTCTAGCCCCAATGACGGCGAGTCATAAATATTGTTAACCATGGGGTATAATGATTACTGGCGTTGCATCTGCGCTGGGAGTCTTGCTTGCTTGTTGAATGATAGATACAATAACCACATACACGTGTCCTAGTGTACATTCTTGATGGATCTTTTCTTGGTGTACATTAGTGTCTATGTGCCTGATTAGTGTTACATTGTCGTGCTCGTACATTCTTGCTTGCTTGCTTGCGTGATATGGCCATCCTGCATTTAATGCAATTAGTGGTATCTTACGTTCTTGAAGCCTAATGTCATCAAATGAAATCTTGCGTGCTTGTACAAAGTGATATATTACTAGTTCTATCTTGTCATCTTGTTCAAAAATCTTGTTCTATCTTAATCACTCTCTCTAGCTTGTTTCATGTACCATGTTTTAATGAGTTTTATTCGTACATGCATATCATGACATTCATCATGCTTACCTAGTTCTAAATTGCTAATCACTTATATTATTGCCCGCACATTGAGATATAAATCCTACTGGGCTAGTTTGCTCATTCCTTACTTTTACACAATCTAGGTGACTATGAAGATCAAGAGGAAGAGCAAGTCGAGGATGAGAATGCGTCCGAGTGATGAGCGTTCCAATATGAGTCTATCTATAGTTAGTTTATTTTGAGTGTTAGAACAATGTAGTAGGAAGTGAGGTATTATGTACTTTTGCTTTTATTGAGTCTTAGTCCTGTAATAGTTTCCATTTGGAATACAATGAGTTGAGATTTGAATAAAAGATTAGATGAATTCAATATTTGGGCCCTATGATGATGTATGTTATTATACATTTAGTGCGTGCTAGTTAGAGGCTTATTTGCCGACTGTTCACGTCGGGATATCGACCCGAATTATTTCCGAATAATTAATTTATATCCGCTACATAATTCTCGGGACGTGACATGAAATGTTTCTTACATTTTAATCACTCACACACAGTGTAATCAATCTCATCAGATCGGTGAGGTTTTAATTGAGTAGATTTCTTAATCTGAAGTAATTTTTAAATTGCTTAAGTTTCCACTGCAAATCTATTCAACTCCCCCTTCTAGCTTTGCCATCACAGAATATCCGATCCTAACAATGGTACCATCGTGCAGCGATGGGTGTGATGTCGGCACTAGTAGGGGTGCATTGGCCAGCTCCCTCCCTCTCTTTCTCTCTCTGATCTAAAAAAATATGGGAAATTGACATGACATAAATAAAAGTGAAAAATAAGAGGATGTGAAAAAATTGCCACACATGAGAAGAAAGAGACATAGTCTTGTAAATATGTTTGCATTGAACATATTTGGATAAATATTAAAATAAAATTATTTTAGTAAAATCCCTTAGCAAATATTCAGAGCAAGGTTTCTCGTTACAATTGTCACATATGAATAGAACTGGTTGGCTTGCTTCCCAAGTTGAGAAGTATCCCTCAATTAGACAGCTACCTTTTCTCGAACAAACATTTAGGACATGTTTAGTATTAGGATAGACCGAAGATATTCCCAATCTATTTTGATACCAAACATGCCCTCAAGGTCTACGAGAAGTTAAATAGAAAACAACAATATCTAAGAAGTTCAATGTTTGCATAGGTGTTCTACCTCCATCCTTCATGGTGAGGTGTTAATGGTTTCTTTCTTGTTGTCCTCTTTTTACTTTTCTTTGGTCTAAGTTTTGCTGTACTCCTAGTAATGTTTGTTCCCTTCATTATGCTTCATTAAAAAAGGTGGGCCTTTGATCTATGGATACACCTAACAAACAAGAAAAAATAACTTAAAATTTGTTATTAATTTCACCCCCACCCAACAACACAACCCTTTATGGGAGATCAAGACCACCATTTGTTGGATCTCTTGTTTTGATGATGTTTAACTATGATCCATACAATTGTGGAAATCATGCTTCAATTATAGCTAACACTATTTTCCATGTGAAGCTTACAGAAATGTTCTCATGATGACAGTGGTGTCGACACCAATTCAGATAGTGTGTCGACACATGACTCAATCCCAGGCAAAAATACATGAAAGCAAGCCAGATGTGTCGACACATGTACAGTGGTGTCGACACATCCCATGCATCCAGCAAACAGTGAAGGAAGCAGTGGTGAGTAGTGTCGACACAGGATGATTGTGTGTCGACACTCACTGTCCCTCCCAGGAGCTTGTTATGTAGCCAGTGGCCAGTGGTGTCGACACAAGATGATTGTGTGTCGACACTCACTGTCCCTCCCAGAAGCCCATTCTATAGCCTGTGGATTGTGTGTCGACACAACTCAGCAGACCAAGCTATCAGGACTTAAAGCCAAGGACATGTGTCGACACATGTCTCATGTGGTGTCGACACACTTCGACTATTTTCCAAATCTGAAATTTTAGGACACGTGGATGGTTTTGGTTGAGGGCTTTTGAGCGGGAATCTTTGTGCCCCAAATTCCAAGGGATCTCGTGGATCCATGGGACTATAAATGCCCATTATCCACTCATGTTTGGGGCACACACACTCCAGATTCTTCCAACTCTTAGAAGCAGCATGTGATTTCAAAGGAAGGCTTCATCCTGGAGATCTGCACCCCGATCTGAAGAAATTGAAGCCCCAAGCACCTTGGATGATCCATCTTAAGAGGAATCTCCGGACTTCAGAGCCTTCTTCCTGGAGTTGAAGCAAAAGATCTGATCTCCCATCTGGAAGCAGAACAGGGGGGTTCGAACCAGACCTTTCCAGTTTTCAATTCAAGTGTCTATTCTGGTTCTTCACCTTAAACTCAATTCATTGTGTGTGGTTTGTGAGATTGGAGCAATCCTTGTGCCCAATTTCATGTGTGTGTGTCCAGATCTGAGATCTCAATTTTCTCAGACTGTGTGTGTTGAATTGTGATCTATTCTGAACTGGCAACATAAGCCACATTGTGTGTGTGTGTGGATGGTGGATGTAGGATACACTATTGTGTAATCCGAACCACCCTAAATCATTGTGTCTCTGTGGTTTGATTGCCTGTGCGATAGATGCTTGGTAGGCTCGAGGTTGTTACATCATCTGATCTATCCAATTGTTCAGAATTGTGATTGAGCTTTAGATTTGAGTCTAATATCAAATCCTCTAAGATTCTAATAGAGTGAATTTTAAATTTAGTGAAATCTATTCAACCCCCCCCCCTTCTAGATTCATCATAGCAGTTTTTCCGCAACATTTCATTTGGTATGAGAGCGGGTTCTCATTGTACTTGATAAGTGTTTGATCTAGCGATCAAGAGTTCTTTCTATGGAAATCACTAATGGATTTATGGCTGAGGGTCACTCAGTTACTAGGCCTCCTTTTTTCGATGGATCTGATTATTCCTATTGGAAAAATAGGATGCAGGTATTCTTAAGAGCTTAGGACTATGAGCTCTGGAAGATTGTTGATAAATGACCTACTGAATTGCCAGAAGATGAAGATTTATGGACTAAGGAGTAGATCAAGAAGTCCACACTCAACTGGAGTGTTATGAATATGATGCAGTGCGCCATCCATCCCAAAGAGTACTTCAGTAGTATCATCATGTAAGTCTGCGAAGGAGATGTGGGATAAACTCCAACTAATATATGAAGGAACCTCTAAGGTAAGGGAAACAAAGGCAAGTATCTTAGTCTCAGAGTATGAAATGTTTAGAATGAAAAGTGATAAGACCATTTCTGAGATGTTTGCTAGATTCATGCTTATTGTAAATGGTCTTAGGGGTCTAGGAAAAGATTATTCAAATAGTGATCTTGTTAGAAAGATACTTAGGTCACTACCATCAGCTTGGCACACAAAGGCCACAGTAATTGAAGATTCAAAGAATTTATCAACCATGCAATTAGATGAGCTGATAGGTTCACTAATGACATATGAGATTAATTTGAAAAGAAATGCATCTGTCATTACACCTAAGAAATCTATTGCTTTAAAAGCCTCATCTAGTTTAAAGAAGGTAATTGAAAATTCTGATGAATCTTCTGATGAAGATGATGATGATGAATTAGCCTTATTACAAGGTAATTCAAAAAATTCTTGAGGAAGAAGGGAAAGGTAAGCTCAAACCTTATAACAAGAAAGAATTTTCAAAGAAAAATGACTTCAGTAAGAAAATTTAGACAAACAAGAAAACTGACATAATCTGTTATGAATGCAGGAAACTAGGACATATGAGAGGAGAGTGTCCTGACTTGAAGAAAAAGCTGAAGAAACAGATGTTCAAGAAAACCAAAGCCATGCTGGCCACATGGAGCGATGAAGATGATGAAGAGCAAGAAGAAAGTGGATCTGATGAAGAAGAAGTCACATGCTTGATGGCCAGAAATGAAGAGAATAATGAGGTAAGGTCTTCATTTGAAGATTTTTCAACTGAGGATTGGGAAGAAGCATATGCTACATTATTTGAAAAATTGTGTGAGCTAAAATCTGAAAATAAAACATTGAAAAAGAAAATTCACAACATATTGCATAATTCTCAAGAATCTGAACAAATAAATCTTCTGAACAATGAGATTGTGAGCTTGAAAAAACAACAAGAATGTTTAAATGAACAGTTTGATC
The DNA here is from genome assembly GCA_014218235.1 of Colocasia esculenta. Classification (NCBI taxonomy): domain Eukaryota; kingdom Viridiplantae; phylum Streptophyta; class Magnoliopsida; order Alismatales; family Araceae; genus Colocasia; species Colocasia esculenta. Next base: position 138,347,171 of record CM024757.1, read on the forward strand.
TTGTTAAATAAAGATGCTAGTATACTGAAAAGGAGAAACAAATTCTGATGGATGAAAATGAGAAACTTAAAAAAGAAAAAGAGGTGATTCAGGAAGAATGAAGATTGTTCAAAAAGAACTGAATGACAAGAAAGAAACCTTGTCCAAATTTGTTAAAGGGAAGGAAAACCTAGATGCTATGTTAGGAGTTCGAATGAACACTACTAAGCATGGTTTAGGTTTTAGTCTGAAAACAAGAAGAAAATTGGACAAACCTTGATAACTTCATTTGTCCAAGGTGTAATCACGGGGATTGTGCGCCCCCCAATACACGTAAATATGTGCTCAATATAAAGACATGGAGAAAAGGATGTGATCGCCACCTAGATAGTTGCCTAAGAATAGAAATAACATGGGCTAACTAATCTTGGAAAAGGAAAGAGAACATCACACTGACCTGAGGTCGCAACGGGGAACCCCGTCGCGATGAAGCTGGTGTCGCGACGCCCTATAGGGGCGCATTTTCGTTGTCGCGTCGCCTTCTTCGGTCGCGTTCTCTGCAGTGCGGGAGAAGTGTGGAAGGACCTTCTTCCTGCCCTCCGGCCGACCAGAGGACAAGAGCTCCTCGTGAGAACTAGCTTGATTACCTGCCAAAACAACGAAAATAAGAAAAGGAACCCTGTTAGAACATATTAAGCATAGTATCCATCCAAAAATGAAAAGAAGAGATGAAGCATGGTGGGAACGGACCTGGGGGTGGTTTTAAACCCCTTGGGTGTATGGAAAACGTGGGAAGAAAAGGGAAATGAGTCATATCTAAGAAAATAAGAAAAATGCATGAAATGAAGAGGAAAGAAGGAGCCCCGTATGGGGCGACTCCCTGGCGTGGTGGACGTCCTCTGATGCTCCAGATGCTGAGGAAAGGTGATGGGGTCGCCCTCTTCACTCACCAAGCTCCATTGATGAAGAAATCATCATGGCTTGGTGTGAAGAATGTGTGGAAATGAGAGGGGAAGGGATGATTTCGAGCTAAGTCCAGCTCACAGAAAATTTTGGCAGCCCTTCGGGGTGAAATTCGGGGTCCTTCCTTCTCTGAAGAAAATGGGCTTGCTTATATAGAAAAAGAGAGAGAAAATCCCATTATTAGGTGATAAATACCCATATAAGAGGATAAATCTCATTAAAACTCGTGGGTAGAGTCATAGGGAGACTCCAAGGAGACCCTTAGCCCCAAACCACGGCCATGGGGGTTGGGAGGTTCAAATGGATAGAGATAAGGCCTTAAGGAGATAAATAGGAGGTGGTTGCGGAGGCCAGCTCACGCGACTGAAGTCGCGATGCATCGTAGGGGCACGACAAGCATGATCGCGATGACCATGAGGAACGCGACAATGAGGTCACGTGCATGGATATGCATGGGCTGTCGCGGCGGCCAACGGGGTCGCAACAGACTAACGCGCGCTACGACCCGTCACGTTAAAGAAAATTGATTATTCTTGAATTATTGGCCAATCACATAGGAGGATAATGATCATTAGGGCTCATGGACTCTCTAAAAGATAATGGACGGGATTTTCATGGAAATTGGGCTGTTAACGGGCTCAAAGCAAGGCTAATGATGGGCTCAAGGTGAGTGACCAACTAGGGCTCACTAAGATAACAAGAAATATAGTTCAACTTATTAGTCAGAACCGGGTGTCTACAGATTGCCCCTCCTTGACTCCTACTTTGCAAGGGAGCATAGCGGAAGTGCAGCGGAGGTGTCATGAAGTGACGGCGAAGCGAAAATGATGCGGAGTGGACTGAAAAATAGGAGTCAAGGTAAAGAGACACCCGATCTAACCAACAAGCAATTGGAATCTTCGTGAAAGCCCTGAGTTAGCTGCTCGAGTAGAATGCAAAGAAAAGCACGAGTCTGGATGAGAAGGAAAAGAAAAGGATGATCAACCCCTCGATTGAGAGGTACCCTAGCCGATTGGCCTGCAGGTTTCGTTTTGGAGGGACATGTGCATGCCAGGCAGGTAACTCATGACTCTGTCCTGGGAGCGGTTCGCAACCAAAACAGATCAAAGGAATAGGATGAAAATTCGGATAGAGAATCCAGACAGGGAAATTCTTGTCAAACTGACGGGAACAACTCACTCGGAGGCAAACCTTCCGATTCGGAGTGGAATTGGATTTCTTGTTTGAAACATGAAGAATGATTGGGCACTCAACAAGGGCTCACCATTAGCCAGGGATGAGTTGTGAAAGCTCAAAGACCTACATGATGCATGCTGGGCTAAAAGAAAAGAAATTATCAAAACAAATGCAAAGAAAAGGAGAAAATAGAAAATAGATCAAGGATAATAATGTTAAGACAAATAAGAACGAGTCAAGAGACTACCCACAACCGCAGTGCAGGCCTAAATCCATCGTTCCCGAACTTACCCGACCTAACGGCCTATCCAACGATTGACAATGTGCACCTAGATTATCACTGTTTTTGGTAAAGGGGAACTCAAATCCCAGAACACATTGAGAACCAACCGGTCCTTGAAACGATATGATAAATAGAATACTATATAGTAATGCAGGGAGTAAGGAGAGGAATACATTACCTGACTTACCTGTGACGTTCCTTCTTTTGTGATTTTTTGATTTTCTGATTTTTTTGATTTTTGACAAGTAGACATAATAAATACAAAAATGACAATATATACATAAATACAATCGAATAAGCAAACACATTATGCACGAACGTGGAAAATAACACACAAGATAGAGAGGCGACGCCTTTGGGGTCCGTGACATAGTCGCGTCGCCCCGCCATGTCGCGACCTTGTCGTGTCATATCCTGGCGTCGTAACTCTGACCGAACTCAGAAAATGCAAAAACTTGTGTTTATCTCTATCCTAAGACCCTTAGACTTCCATTAGGACTCCTAGACCTCTTCTAATCTTATCCTAACACTTAGATATGGGATTAGGATGGGATGGCTCCCCCTTGAGCTATAAAATAGGGCTGTTTAGGGTGCTAATCCCACAGCTCTCTCTCCCCCTTCTCTCTTCTTTAGTTTTCTCTCTCCTGCAGTCATGAAGAGATCTTATTCTGCCTTCCAAGAAGACATCCCACCCTATGCGGTCCCAAGGCGGCCCGAGAGTCTCATGTTGAGCTCCAGCAGCTTTCCTCCATCCCCAGGCACATATGCACACGCTCAGAGCTTCAAGTAAGTGATCTTCTTCTTTAGCTTTGATTTTCTGCTCTATTTTTTCTTTGTTTTCTTCTTCTCCCTCCCCCGCTCTCAATCTCCTCTTTTCTACTCTTCTATAGATCCTTCCTGGCCAAAGGAGATTCTCCAAAGTGCCTTGGCTAGCCCCAATGATAGAGCTACTCCCCCTTCGTCCATTCATCACTTAAAGGAGTGGGGACTGTCTACTGTGTTTGTGCTAGCCAAGCAATATCATAAGATCGTGCACGTGTGGGACAACATTACGGCGTTGGTGGAGCTGTGGCATCCCCAACCCACACGTTCATCTTCTCCAAGTTCGAGGCTACTATCTTGCTGGAGGAGTTGGAGACAATGTTAGGTTTCCCACGGTACCAGAGGGGAGAGGAGGTCGCTCTCTCCTACACAGTAGCGCCTATCAATGCATGGCATCCTCGGGGGGAAATTACAATAAGAAGACTGACTTGCACTCCATAACCAGCCGGACGCAGGTACATCTTCTCCCCATCGCCCAATGGGTGATCTCCCAGTGCAAGCGCAAGATCGGGAACCATCTCGCTATTGCCAAAGCAGCCGCCATCTGCATCTGCGGCGTCACTCTCTCCCAGCTGAAGACGGTGCTATCTCCATTGCGAATCTGAGCATAATTGACTCCGTCTCAGAAGGTATGAAAATTGGCCAAGCCGTCCTTGGTTATCTTTATGCTGGACTTACCTCTACAGCCACTGGAGGTCCCTTCTTTGGCTCCGTCATCGCCCTCGAGCTGTGGATGGGCATGCACATACAATTCTGGGCCATGGATACCCTCTCCACCGAGTGCAAGACCATGCTACATCATCCCCTTGCATTCGTCAGCGCGCCTCTCTACATGACTCCCCAGGCATGGTGCAAGACAGCCCAGTGAAAGGACTAAAGGACTGGTGCAATTATCTCAAGAAGATGACAGTGGCGGAGTTTGACATGCGCCCACGCTTCCTTCACAACAGAACGGTCTACCTACCACAACGCCTCGGACTGGCACTTCGACTTCTGGAAAACGAGGCGCTGACCTTCTACAACCCAGACCGATGCTATCTACAGTGTGGAGTGGCCCGCACAGTGGTCCCCTATCTTTCACACTACCCGCCTATTCAAGTGAGGAAGAGGGGAGATGAGCAGGATGAACAAGACGTGTGGAGCACCATCGTCCACTAGGAGGTGTGTGCCACGAGCATCATCACGGCAGAGGTGGGCGAGGACGAGGACGTGATCCGAGAGTACCTCGAGATGCTGGAGCGGATCCGTCCAGTTGCACCAGCAACTTGATAGCTTAGATAGATAGACATTGTATCAGGTGGTAGTTAGGGCGGAAAATAGCATTGATTGATTGTAGGGGGAATTAGACAATGTATTTGATTATTTGACTTAGTGAAAATTTGACTTTTGTTCAATTTGTGCGCACTGTCTAAGTCACGACCTCTACAGATGTCGCCTTAAGGTCGCGACGGGGCGGGCGGTCGCGACAAGGTCACGGCCGACCTAGCCGTCGTGATAAGAACGTGACACCTGTGAGCGCCGCGACACCAACCGGCGATTCAAAAACACAAAAGCCCTTCCTCTTCCCCCCTTTGTGCGTTCAAAACTCTTTGCTCCGGTGAATCTCTCCCCGAACGATCCTCTTCCTTTCTACACTCTTTCCTCTTTCTCTTTCTCTCTTTCTCACTCTCTCAAGGCGCTAGCAATGGAGGGAGGAAGCAACGGAGGCGGAGGCGGGGCGGCGGCGGTTCGCCAAACGATGGGAGGATGAAGCGGCCGACGACGAGGACCGCCCGACGGCGCGAGGAGGCTTCTCCGGCCATTGAAGAGATGCCTGAAGTGGAAATGGCGGAGGAGGAAGCCCCAGCGATCAACGTGGAGGCGGGGCGGCGGCGGCCCGGGAGGAGGCGATGAAGAAAGTAAGTTTTCTGACCCTAATCCTTTCAATTTTGATTGTGGATGAGTGGGGAAGCCCTAGAGGGCCGAAATGTAGGGCGAAAAGCTCAAGAGAACCGCCCCCAAACAAGGGGAATCTCGGCCAAAGTCGCGTCTGAGAACGCAACGGGGTCACCCCGTCGCGACATCAGTAGTCGCTAGGCCAACAGGCCGCGATACTGTCGCGGTGCGTCGGTGCGGCGCGACAATGTCGCGACGCGACGAGGTCGCGGCGCACCGCTACGACGCGACAAGGTCGCGGTGGACTAAACCGCCGCAACCTCAGCCGAACAACCCAAAGTTAATGCTTTTATTGATTAACTGCTTGTTTTGTGTTTGCAGGGTGAGATGAGGGCCCGGGTTTCCTGGATTGTAGTTTTAGCAGTATTTCTAGCCTTCCCGGGGTTTCAAAGAGAGAGGATCGAGGAGATGGGGTTCGGGGAAATCCTACAGACATAGTGGATGAGGGCGGATGCCCCTCTTACCCAGGCCCTGCGCCGCAGGTGGGACACAGAGGCGACTGCATTCGTGTTTCCATGGGGACACATGATCCCCAACCTGGAGGATGTGAGCAGGATTACTGGACTGAGGGTGCATGGTCGTCCGGTGAGTGGGTTCACTTACCCTTGCTACCGAGATTTAGCCCATAGGCTCTTAGATTTGACTGTAGGGCAGAGGTCTTCCCTCCTCTCTAGAGTTGATTTGCAGGAGAGTCTAGGACTGCTAGAGACTGGGAGGAGGGTAGCAGAGTCGGTGGGTGAGCAGCTGCAGCGGCTAAGGAGAGGTTGCGAGGAGATCCTAGCCAGCGAGCCGGGACCGCAGGCAGATTTGGATCTGCGTCGCTTCCTCACCCTCCTCTTTGGTAGACTTTTGTTTGCCACGAGGGGTGACCCAGTCCACTGTCGGTTCCTGCCGCTATTGGAGGACCTAGGCCATGTGGGTGGCTATGCGTGGGGAGCAGCGTTCCTGGCGCATCAGTTCGAGAGCTTGGGCTCCTTCGACCGGCAGACAGCAATCAGCGGCTTCTACCCCTTCCTCCAGGTACACACTTCTTCACTTTCCCTTCACTTAAATTGCTTCTTGATATTACAAATGTGGTCTGATTACAGCTTCATGCTCTTGCGGGTCTGGGCCTACCTCCACCTCCCTGGCCTGAGGAGGGGAGTACTAGAGCGACCGGGCGCCGTGCCCCTTGCCCGCCGCTGGGTGCCGTGCCGTGACACGCACCCACTGGGAGACCAGCTGGCATCCCTCCAGGATGCCATCGACGCCTACCCCCAGATAGATGTAAGTGTTTTTATTAAATTGCATTTTCAATTGCTTTCAATTGCCTAGCTACTAATGATATGTGCTTAATGTGCAGGTGGTGTGGCAACCATACCTGGGGGAGACAGACGAGGGACAGCCTTGGTTGGAGCTGGCCCGCCCCTACTTCGGTAGGACGGTGTGGATCCATGCTCTCAACCTTGTGCTACCTCTTCACCACTATCTGACTCAAAGGTCTCTTGGCCTACGTCAGAGTGTGGTGGAGTTTCCTAGCCGTGACCGGACCCTTAGGCCAGGTCGGAGGTTTCGGGGACTCCACGACACTACCCACTGGCGTGAGATGGCCCGCGAGCAGATAGCCGACTGTGAGCACAAGGGAAAGCGGGTCCGGTCGGAGGCCACCTCGGACGACGAGTACTTACAGGCATTTGCCTTAAAGTACGACGCGAGAGTCTACCGAGGCACGAGGCAACAGGTAAGATCTACAACGTCAGATTATTTGAATTGTTCTTTGATTGAATTGAGCTGACAGCTGTGATGTTTTGCAGGTAGATGTGACTGGAGAGATCGCCTCGCTCCGGGCCCTGCTCCACTTGGTGGCACAGGATCGCGAGGCCGCTCGGAGAGAGGTAGAGCAGTGGTAAGTACTTACTTAGACTTCAGCACCTTACCGAATCATAGCTGATTTGAAAAAAAATTGACGTGTGTTAAATGTGCAGCGGAGAGAGCTAGACCGAGCGAGGAGGACACAGGGAGGTGCCTCCTCTTCTAGAGCAGTAGAGGATTCCCAGTCGGATCTAGCAGACCGACTGGCTGGTGCAGTGAGGAGAGCTGAGGAGGCAGAGGCATCATTAGCAGAGCGGGTAAGTGTGCCAGTGATTTGAAAATTGAGATTTTATTCATACTGACTTTCAATTGACTTCCTGCAGGTGGACGAACTGAGGACTGCTACTGACCGAGCGGCTGAGCTGGAGAGGGAGAGGGACAGTGTAGCAGCAGAGAGAGATCAGCTACGCCTCCAGACGAGCGAGATGACTGCAGAGCTAGAGAAGTTGCGTACGCAGGGACCGGCTCCGGATCAGGCGGAGTTGACACGACTTCGCTTTGACTTGCACGCGCAGCAGACTCTAGCTCGGAGTCTGCAGGAGATGATCACGATGATCGGCCAGTCCCAGAGCAGGAGCAGGAGCGGTGCGAGCGGTGCTAGCCGGGCGACGGGCGCCTCCGTGAGGCAGTATCTAGTAGACTCCTCTGGCCGTCGAAGGAATGAGGAGGAGGAGAGACGCCTGGCAGAGGAGGCGAGTGCCAGGAGCGGTCGGGGTGGTGGTGAGATGCCACTACCACCCGATAGGCGTGAGGGATCTAGGGAGAGTGGTGGTGGCCAGTGAGGAGCTTGTGAGCCATCTCCCCCTTATTTTTGTACATATCGCTCTTACTAGTGGATTTTTACATTTTATGCCAATGTTTGTGATTGTATTTGAATGTGATTGACACGAGTGAGATGAGATCCAAATGAACGAGAGAGTACGAAAGAGAGTGGAAAATGAACTAAGTACAATGTTTGTATCGTTCTTCAATCTCCTGTCCCTGCACACTTAGCAAAACATGTTAGATCTGCTCTTTGGCTCAACCCCTTGCTCTAAATAAAGGAGTGTTTTGATCTTCGTGATAGTCAAGGGACTGAGCCTTATTAAATAGATGAGAAATTTAAAAGAAATAATGCATGCTAAAAGAAAATGATATGTACATCTCTCTTTTTGTTTGGATTTTGAGCTTTTGTGATTTTTGGATTTGGGGTTTCTGATTTTTTTATTTTGGGGTTTCTGATTTTTTGAATTTTTGGGGTTTTCTAATTTTTTTAGATTTTTGGGGTTTTCTATAGTGGTACCCTTCGCATTTGAGCAAGCAATTATGAGTCTCCTTTTCTTTTGACTGTCGACCAACCCCTAGGTGCAGTGTGCATGTTCTTGGACCTCCCACAGCCGATTGCCCCTAACCATCGGTGTTCCTACATAGACCAAGTGCAGAGGGGAATTCAATCTTTTAGGAAGACAGGAAGACATATAGGTAGAAAGACATGGCGTCGGGGTGCGGGGCGTTGGTTTGTGTGATCCGGTTAGGGGAGTGTTCATGTGAAATCCGTCTATTGTCCAGAGACTTTATGGTCATTTATTAGGGCATGCGTACGACCGGGCTCAAGGGCGTCCCGCGGGGAACTGTACTACCACTCTTTGACATGCCCTATTCCTCATATTTTGACTCATTTATTCTTTTTCATTGCATATTTCTTTTGCACATTTTTATAGATCGTCTCTATTTGAGAGTTCATTCGCACATGATCAACTCCCCCTTACCTAGTCTACAAACCAATCAATCCTTTTACCCTAAACCTTTGTCCAAATAAGAAGAGAGCAGACCTGTACCCTCCTACGCAAGGGCTAAGCCGGAGCACTCTTGTCTAAGGGACTTTGGCTATGGGTGGCCGTGTAGTGTGTAGTGACTAAACTTAGGAGTGATCCAACAGTCATAAAGGATGAGAAGCTCAAAATAGTCAATGCTCTTTTAGAAAAGGGTGCCCCTATAGATAACCTTTTATTAAGGGTAGAACCTTTTCAAATACAAACCATTCCACGGGTGAGAGAGCTCTTCACCATCAGCATTTATCAGCCTGTACGCGTTCCCAGAGTATACTTCCTTAACGACGTACGGACCTTCCCAAGTAGCTTGCAGCTTGGACCTAGGACCTCTAGGTTTTATGAAAATTCGCTTTAAAACCATGTCTCCTTGTTGGAATTTGCGTTCAATCACCTTATTTTGAGAAGATCTTGAGAGCCTATTTTGATATGAAGTACATGATCGGCCGCGGCAATACGTCGTTCGTCTAGGAGTTCCAACTGTGTAAGCAACGCCTCCCGACGTTCATCGAGATTAAGTTCTTTATCCAATTGTACCCTTAGCGAAGGAATGAGAATCATGTGGCATACCGCCTCCATCCCATAAGTAAGTGAAAATGGAGTTTGCCGAGTGGGCGTGCGGATGGAGGTCGGTAGGCCATAGAGCTTCAATCAATTTCTCTGGCCAATCAGCAAATATGGGACTCACAATTTTCTTTAGAATTTTCAAAAGTGTTTTGTTTGTGGCTTCAGCTTGACCGTTGCACTGGGATAATATGGAGACGAATGATGCAAAGCAATAAAATTTCTTACACATGCTGAAGTTCCTGGGATATGAACTGTGATGGAACGCCTCGGCCAAGCCCGTTAAACTGATAACGTACTTGATCCGAGTCCGCCTCCCGCGAACGGGCCGAAGCCTCGCAAGGGATACCAAACCACAGTCCGTGTAAACACAAAGGAACACACCACATTTTATACATATATCACAAGTTTACATAGCCAAATTTCCACAAAACTGAAAAGAAGTACAAGAGCCTGGGGCATACCCCAAGGTACAACTGAAGAAAGTAAACAACTAACTAAACTACACAACACTACACTGCTGGAGCTGCTACTACACAGCTGGAGGTACCGACCCTGCACCGCTACAGCGCGGCCCTGAACTGGACGACGGTCGTGAAACGTCCTCCTCGCTCTCACCTGTGGGGGTAGGGGTGAGCCTCTCTAGTCACTGACTCAGTAGGGAACTCCCCCAAAACCGAGCAACCAAAAACCACAGGTACAAAGCTATAAACAATACCAACAATTTATAGAACAGCTAAACAGGATATTATAGCTGTAAAAGTACTCACCGTCTGCCGACTACGAGAAACAACTGTAATAATTAAACGGCAAACCAGTACAGGTGTACAAGCCAAAGTAGAGACTGCCAAACACAAGTCACGTGAACTGGTTCGCGACACCAGCAACTGACTCGGACAAGCTAACACAGGTCTACCTCTCAGTCTCGCAGCCACGGACGAAAGGTCTAGCTGCCGCTCCACGTAAAAACTCAAGAAACTGTGGAGACCAACTAAACACCACCACCTGTGTACCACACGGTCACAGGCCCATGCCTGGCACCTCTAGAGATCCTGGCCCGGAACTCTTTAGAGTGAGACACTGGAAAAGGACTAGCTGGGGTCCAGTACGTCTACTAGTGTTCGTACCCCCAACTACGAGCGCGCTACAAGTGACTAAAGACAAACACAAGTGTCACTGTCCCATTGTCGTCTTTCTCTCAGCCGGACGTACAACTCAAACACAGAGTGAGGGTGTCCAGGTCAGACGACACAGACCTCGACGGTACAACACAAGTACCGGGACAAATCCCCGAGCTAACAGCCTGGCTCACAAAGAACCTGGGGCACCCAACTGGAGAGGTAACCACGGTAGGCGTCGTACTACTCGCCACGTACACAAAACCACGTGCACGTCACACACAAGCCACGTGAAACCTCACGTAAACCACAAGTAACACTGGTCCACTACACGTGAACCCAACTGACTCACGTAAACAACGCGCAGTCACTGAAGTAAATAACTAATTGCATACCTTGTATGCTAAACACGAAAACCATGTGCACTTAGTGCACCTCATGTGTCAACACACATGCATTATCGATAAATACTGTAATCAGTCATTTCTGCTTATAATCAGTAGGTGGCAACGTCGACTGCCGCTTACAACAAATCAACGGCAAGGGACCTGGCCGTTAACATCCTGACTGAGGAGCTTGGCGACAAGCGATGTTGACGCCAAGTTCTCCGGCCTTAAACCCTACAGAAACCCTAATCCGGCTCTGCGGGCTTTCCAACCATTCTAACTACAGAAAAACATATAGAGACGATTCTTTTAACATGCAGGAACCCAACATAGCCCAACACAGCATGCTTCGAACATTAAATTACTCAAACCACCCATTATCCCCGCATGGTGCAACTTTATCCGAAAATGCATTATCATGCTGATTCAGGTGGTTACGATGTGTTTTAATGTTTCTACGGAGCTAAACGGGTTCGTCCCCTACCTCAGAACACGCTAGAACCTCCCACAATCTCCCGGTTCACGCCGAGCCCTCCGCGAGCTCCCACGGGAATTGCACCACGCCGCGACGTTTCCTCGCGCAATTCAGCAACGCCACGCGTTCTACGATCGTCCAACCACTCTTCGGTACCTGTTTAAAGCTTCAGAAACACCAGGACGCGAAGCTGGGGCAAGAGGGGAAAAGAACCAGGTAAGAAACCTGCCCTCGGGTGAGCATATAACCTGCATCATTCTCAGGTTGGCGTCAACCTCTATGCCGCCAACAGCAACCGCCACCCTCAGCGTCCACAGATACAGCCGCCAAGATCATGCAGTCAACGTCCACTAACCTGGACGCCAACCAGTCAACGGCCACCCCTGGCCGCCAACTCCAACTGAACAGCAGCAGGTCCTGTTTTATTTCAGGACTAACCTGCACTTCACCTGTTCAAACCACACATTCACACCACACATTCCACACAACCAACTCACATATGATCCGCATGGATCCGAAAAGCACACGACGTTACATTACTATCATCTAAAAATAAAATTTCGACCTCGAAATTCATAACACAACTCAAAGTCAAACAACTTAAACACATACACACTTTTACAAGCACTATCATCTAAAAAGAAAATACAAAGGCTTACATAAACAGATAGGGATACCCTTTAGCCATTTCCTCAGCTAATTCCCAGGTATCCTCACCACCCAACCTATTTTCCCATCTCACTTTAACTAGCTCAATTCTTTATTCTCAACTTTTTATCTTTCGATCTGTGATCTGTACCGGGTATTCTGGCATAGTCATATCCGGCCTCAGGTCACCACTTAATATCTGATTATTTGAGCTGGATCTTCAATACACTTTCTTAACATAGAGACATGGAAAATATCATGCACATCTGCGAAATCTGCTGGCAAATCCAGCCTATAAGCTGTTTCCCAATTCTTTCTAACACTTGAAAAGGTCCCACATACCTTGGACTCAACTTCCCAGTCTTGCCAAACCTCATAATACCTTTACTCGGGGAAACTCTCAAGAAAACAAAATCTCCCACCTCAAACTGAAGTGGTCTCCTCCGAACATCTGCATAACTCTTTGCCTGCTTTGAGCTGCCTGCAATTCTCTTAATAAGCTTTACCACCTCCGTGGTTTGCTGAATCAATTCAGGACCCACTAATTGCCTTTCTCCCACTTCATGCCAGTTAATGGGGTTCTACATGGCCTTCCATATAAAGCTTCATACGGTGCCATCCCAAGACTGGTATGATAACTATTATTGTAGGCAAACTCAACCATTCCCAAATGGTGCTCCCAGCTACCTCCCCAAACTAAACAACAAGCTCGCAACATATCTTCAATTGTATGGATAGTCCTTTCTGTCTGACCATCTGTCTGGGGATGATAAGCAGAGTTATACCTCAACTCAGAACCAATTACTCTTTGCAGACTTCTCCAAAAACCAGAAGTAAATCTTGGATCTCTATCAGACACAATAGTTTTCGGAACACCATGCAGTGGAACAATTCTTTCAACATAAACATTTGCCAATCTGTCCACTGTCCAAGACATACTTACTGCCACTAATCTGCACACCTTAGTTAATCTGTCAACAAACACCCATATTCCATTATGTCCTGAACTCGACCTTGGTAAACCTGCCACAAAGTCCATAGCAATGTCATCCCACTTGCACTGTGGAATGGGTAACGGTTGCAATAGACCTCCAGGCTTCTGATGCTCTGCTTTAATCTGTTGACAGATAGTACATCTTGCAACAAATTCTGCTATTTCTTTCTTCATATGAGGCCACCAGAAATGTTTTCTCAAATCATGGTACATTTTAGTACTACCCGGATGGATAGTGTACCTAGATTTATGAGCCTCTTCCAGCACTCGCTGCTTCACCTCTCTTTCTGCAGGAACAAACAACCTGCCTCGGAGCCTGACCACACAATTATTATCAATAGAAACTCCTTCCATTTTCACAATTTCAGGCAAACTTGCATCTGCTCTCTGAGCCTCTATAATCTGCCAATACAAAGACGGCTCTACAGCACTAGCAGCTAGAATCGCCCGACGCTGACTACTGGGCACATACAAAGAGTTCTCCACTACCTCTTCATACAACTTCCATTCCTTAATCATCATCAGATTCATATATGCTTTTCTGCTCAAGGCATCTGCTACAACATTGGCCTTACCCGGATGGTAAGCCAAACTAAAATCATAATCTTTCAAATACTCAATCCATCTGCGCTGGCGAAGGTTTAAATCTTTCTGCGAGAAGATATACTTCAAACTTTTATGATCTGTAAAGATCTCAAATCTTTCGCCATACAGATAATGCCTCCACATTTTCAAGGCAAATACAACAGCAGCCAATTCCAAATCATGAGTGGGGTAATTCTCTTCTGCTGGCTTCAATTGCCTGGACGCATAAGCTATTACTTTACCATACTGCATAAGCACTGCGCCAAGTCCTCTCCTTGAAGCATCAGTATACAACACGAAACCACCACTTATGTCAATATAGGTGCTGATGTAAGTCTCTTCTTCAATTCCATAAAACTTCTTTGACATTCACCGGACCACACAAAAGGCACATCCTTTCTAGTCAATCTAGTCATAGGTGCTGCAATCTTAGAAAAATCTTGAATAAAGCGCCTATAATAACCTGCCAACCCAGAAAACTTCTAATCTCAGTTATTGTCTTAGGCACTTCCCATCTCATCACTGCCTCCACTTTACTTGGATCCACTGCTACTCCTTTAGCTGAGATGACATGACCCAGAAACTGAATCTCTTTCAACCAAAATTCACACTTATTGAATTTAGCAAACAACTGGTTATCTCTTAGCAACTGCAGAGTAAACCTTAAATGAGCTGCATGCTCCTCTTCAGATGCTGAATAAATTAGAATATCATCAATAAAGACCACAATGAATTGATCTAAATATGGATGAAAAATTCTATTCATCAGATCCATAAAACCTGCAGGAGCATTAGTCAACCCAAAAGGCATAACCACAAACTCAAAGTGACCATATCTGGTTCTGAAAGCTGTTTTGTCTATATCCTCTCTTTAATTCTCAATGATGGTACCGGACCTTAAATCAATTTTAGAAAACACTTTCGCTGATTGCAACTGATCAAACAGATCATCTATCCTCGGCAACGGGTACTTATTCTTAATGGTCACATCATTCAACTTTCTATAATCAATACACATTCGAAAACTTCCATCTTTCTTTTTCACAAATAAAACCGGCGCTCCCCACGGAGAATGACTCGGTCTAATAAAACCTTTCTGCAACAACTCTTCTAACTGCTTTTTCAACTCTTTAAGTTCTGCTGGTGCCATCCGATATGGAGCTTTAGAAATTGGCATGGTACCTGGCAGCAACTCAATGGTAAAGTCCACCTCTCTATGTGGAGCTAAACCGGGCAAATCCTCAGGAAAAACATCAGCAAATTCCCTAACTACGGGAACTGCTTCCACTGGCTGACTGGCTTCTACCAAACTTACTGAAGCTAAATAAGCCACACATCCATCATTTATCAATTTTCTAGCTTTAATTGCAGAAATTAGAAACTTGGAGGTATAAAAAGGCATACCTTGATATTCAAACACTGCACCATTAGGATGACAAAATCTGATCCTCTTCTTTCTGCAATCTAACATTGCTCCATACAACTCAAGCCAATCCATACCCAAAATAATATCATAATCTGACAACTGCAGGGCATACAATCGACCCGGCATCTAGTTCCCTTCAATCATAACAGGAGCTTCATCTACATAGCTCGAAGTGAGCAAGAACTCACCTGAAGGAACCTCCACTACTAACTCACAGGTCTTCTCTTCTAGAGGATAAGCTATACAATCCAGAAATTCTTCGGAAATGAAAGAATGAGAGGCACCCGAATCAAATAAAACTCTTGCTGAATAATTATAAAGAGGTAAGTACCTTCTATCATATTCGATGCCTCCGCCTGGGCTCGGGTGATAGCCATAACCCGGCCTCTTCCTTGCTGCTGCGGTACTCCTCTGCCACGACCTGCCTGTGGCTGCTGAAACTGCTGAGGTTGCTGCTGCTGCAACCTCTTCCATAACCATACTCTCTCGCATAGGGACAATTGCGAATCAAATGTCCCGGCTGATTACAATTATAGCATCTATATCCAGGTGGAACAATAGGCTGTCTGGCAGTACTCTGCTGAGACTCCTCCACCTCAGGCCTACCTCGGCCTTGCTGGAACTGCGGACGACCTCCCCATCCTCTTCCTTTTCCTTTAAGTGCTTGCTTCAATTTCTGGCCCCATTTCCCAAAGCCTGATGAAGAAGGTCCTGCTGGTGCTTTACCTTTACTTGCACCCATTGACTGCTGCGGTAGCCGGAAACTACCTGAACCTGACTCGCCCACCTGTCGAGTCCGAATAGACCTCTCTAAAGTAGCTGCTCTCTGGGCTGCTTCTTCCACTGTCTTACACATGAGAGGTACTATCGCATCCTGCAATTCCACTCTCAAACCTCTGATAAAATACTCGACCATCATATTATTATCTGAAACCACATAGGGCGCATAACGGCTAAGAGCCATAAACCTCATCTGGTACTCTAAAACTGAAGAGTTACCTTGCTGGAGAGTCCGAAATTGCTCTCTTTTTACTTGCTGCACTTGAATCGGAAAGAATGTATCATTAAATACATCAAGAAATTCCGACCAAGTAATAGCCTCTCCTGTCCTGCCTGCAAAAGTGGTCTGCATCTTCAGTCGCCACC
Source organism: Colocasia esculenta (assembly GCA_014218235.1). Taxonomy (NCBI): domain Eukaryota; kingdom Viridiplantae; phylum Streptophyta; class Magnoliopsida; order Alismatales; family Araceae; genus Colocasia; species Colocasia esculenta. Next base: position 138,363,330 of record CM024757.1, read on the forward strand.
ATTCTAATGCAAAACCTCTCAACTGATAAGTAGCTAACACCACTCTATCTGCTGCAGGACACCTCATAGTTGCAAAGACCCTCTCAATTTCATGAACCCAGTGCTCTGCTGTATCTGGATTCGGCCCTCCTGAGTAAGTAGGTGGTTGCAATCTCAGAAACTTTTCAACCTGCATCACTGGTTCTTCCGCTAATAACACTGGCGGTGGCACAGGTGCTACAAAAGGCACCTCCACTCTTGGCGGAACTGGAACAACAGGTACAGCCTCTCCATCCCCAGATGGCACTGCAATTGGTGGTACTGGCGCCTGCTGATCCATCCTTGCCCGAATATCCGTGAGGCTTTCCCAGATTCTTTCTATCATACGCTGGGTACTTTCCTCCGGATCATCTCCTCCACCACCCCAATCTCTTCTATCAGCCATTCCAGCAAATTCTACATACACGAAACACCAACCAAAAATCAAAACAACAATTATCAAAAAACAGGGTCTCTACCAGCAGGTTTAAAGACCGAAATAAGGCTATGTATCCTTCTAATTCCCTTATATTAACACAGACCTTGCTCTGATACCAACTGTGACGGAACGCCTCGGCCAAGCCCGTTAAACTGATAACGTACTGATCGAGTCCGCCTCCCGCGAACGGGCCGAAGCCTCGCAAGGATACCAAACCACAGTCCGTGTAAACACAAAGGAACACACCCCACATTATACATATATCACAAGTTTACATAGCCAAATTTCCATAAAACTGAAAAGAAGTACAAGAGCCTGGGGCATACCCCAAGGTACAACTGAAGAAAGTAACAACTAACTAAACTACACAACACACACTGCTGGAGCTGCTACCACAGCTGGAGGTACCGACCCTGCACCGCTACAGCGCGGCCCTGAACTGGACGATGGTCGTGAAACGTCCTCCTCGCTCTCACCTGTGGGGTAGGGGTGAGCCTCTCTAGTCACTGACTCAGTAGGGAACTCCCCAAAACCGAGCAACCAAAAACCACAGGTACAAGCTATAAACAATACCAACATTTATAGAACAGCTAAACAGGATATTATAGCTGTAAAAGTACTCACCGTCTGCTGACTACGAGAAACAACTGTAATAATTAAACGGCAAACCAGTACAGGTGTACAAGCCAAGTAGAGACTGCCAAACACAAGTCACGTGAACTGGTTCGCGACACCAGCAACTGACTCGGACAAGCTAACACAGGTCTACCTCTCAGTCTCGCAGCCACGGACGAAAGGTCTAGCTGCCGCTCCACGTAAAAGTCAAGCAACTGTGGAGACCAACTAAACACCACCACCTGTGTACCACACGGTCACAGGCCCATGCCTGGCACCTCTAGAGATCCTGGCCCGGAACTCTCTAGAGAGACACTGGAAAAAAGGACTAGCTGGGGTCCAGTACGTCTACTGGTGTCCGTACCCCCAACTACGAGCGCGCTACAAGTGACTAAAGACAAACACAAGTGTCACTGTCCCATTGTCGTCTTTCCCTCAGCCGGACGTACAACTCAAACACAGAGTGAGGGTGTCCAGGTCAGACGACACAGACCTCGACGGTACAGCACAAGTACCGGGACAAATCCCGAGCTAACAGCCTGGCTCACAAAGAACTGGGGCACCCAACTGGAGAGGTAACCACGGTAGGCGTCGTACTACTCGCACGTACACAAAACTACGTGCACGTCACACACAAGCCACGTGAAACCTCACGTAAACCACAAGTAACACTGGTCCACTACACGTGAACCCAACTGACTCACGTAAACAACGCGCAGTCACTGAAGTAAATAACTAATTGCATACCTTGTATGCTAAACACGAAAACCATGTGCACTTAGTGCACCTCATGTGTCAACACACATGCATTATCGATAAATACTGTAATCAGTCATTTCTGCTTATAATCAGTAGGCGGCAACGTCGACTGCCGCTTACAACAAATCAACGGCAAGGGACCTGGCCGTTAACATCCTGACTGAGGAGCTTGCGACAAGCGATGTTGACGCCAAGTTCTCCGGCCTAAACCCTGCAGAAACCCTAATCGGCTCTGCGGGCTTTCCAACATTCTAACTACAGAAAAACATATAGAGACGATTCTTTAACATGCAGGAACCCAACATAACCCAACACAGCATGCTTCGAACATTAAATTACTCAAACCACCCATTATCCCCACATGGTGCAACTTTATCCGAAAATGCATTATCATGCTGATTCAGGTGGTTACGATGTGTTTTAATGTTTCTACGGAGCTAAACGGGTTCGTCCCCTACCTCAGAACACGCTAGAACCTCCCACAATCTCCCGGTTCAGTCGAGCCCTCCGCGAGCTCCCACGGGAATTGCACCACGCCGCGACGTTCTCGCGCAATTCAGCAACGCCACGCGTTCTATGATCGTCCAACCACTCTCGGTACCTGTTTAAAGCTTCAGAAACACCAGGACGCGAAGCTGGGGCAAGAGGGGAAAAGAACCAGGTAAGAAACCTGCCCTCGGGTGAGCATATAACCTGCATCATTCTCAGGTTGGCGTCAACCTCTATGCCGCCAACAGCAATCGCCACCCTCAGCGTCCACAGATACAGCCGCCAAGATCATGCAGTCAACGTCCACTAACCTGGACGCCAACCAGTCAACGGCCACCCCTGGCCGCCAACTCCAACTGAAAGCAGCAGGTCCTGTTTTATTTCAGGACTAACCTGCACTTCACTGTTCAAACCACACATTCACACCACACATTCCACACAACCAACTCACATATGATCCGCATGGATCCGAAAGCACACGACGTTACATGAACTGCGGCCCGTTGTCGGTGACGAAGTCACTTGGTACTCCAAACCGCAAGATGATGTTCTTCATGATGAACCTGCACACGGTTGAACTTTGATTTCTGCAAATGCTTCAGCTTCGGCCCACTTGGTGAAGTACTCAGTAGCAGTGAGAATGAAAGATTTTTGTTTGATTTGAGCATTGGATCACCAAGGGGCCGATGATATCAAAGGCCCACATGGAGAAAGGCCAAGGGGAAGATAGCAGATGCAAAGAGGAGGATGGAGCATGGATTTTGTCGGCATGGACTTGGCACTTAACACACCTACGGACGTAGATGGCACAGTCTTCTTCTAGGGTTGGCCAATAGTAGCCCTACCTAAGAATCTTCTTAGCCAACATTTGACTATTCACATGCCCACCGCATTCACTGGAATGAGATCCTTCCACTACCTTCCAGGCTTCTTCATCCGACAAACACCTAAGGAGCATTCCATTTAGAGCGCGTCTATACAACACATTTCCAACAATGGTATATCTTAATGCCGCTCTACGGATGGCCCTCCTATCCTCAGGTTCAGCCTCTTCGGGGAAGGTATCGTCCTTGCAATATTGCTCAATCTCGTGATACCACGTTCTTTCTTCTTCCATCATTTCTCCTAGTTCCACGAGCATTATCTCTTCGCTTCCTTTCTCACTGCCTTCAGCACCAATGAGCTCCTAAGGTTAATGAACCAAGGATCCTGAGTGGAGGGCACTTCTAACCTTTGGACAGTGATTGTCTCAGCGCTGCGGCTGAGAGGGAAGGAGAGAGAGGAGGCCAGGGATGCCAGGGCATCGGCCAGGATATTCTGAGAGCGAGGAGTATGAATGTAGATGAGCTTGCGGAATTGCTTGGCTAGGAGCGTGACCAGATCTTGATAAGGCTTGAGCTTGGGGTCACGAGTGCGGTAGGTAGAAAGGACTTGCCGAAGAACGAGCTGAGAGTCTCCTATGATCTTGAGATGGCGCGCGCCTAAGAGATAGGCAAGCTTTAGACCAGCTAGGAGAGCCTCATACTCAGAAATATTATTGGTGGCAGGGAACTGGAGTTGATAGGCAAGTGGAATGGTGATCCCTTCTGGGGTAAGCAAGACAGCACCTATGCCCCATCCCCTAGAATTGAGAGCTCCATCAAAATGGAGCGACCAGAAGGGATCGCGAGAAATAAGTGACAGGTTTTCATCAGGGAAGTCCTCTTGAACCGTGTCACTCTGGGGAAGAGGGAGGTGAGCAAGGTGCTCAGCAATGGCATATCCTTTTATAGCCTTCTGGACTACAAAGGTGATATCGAATTGAGATAGGAAGCTCTGCCAGCGAGCCAATCTATCGGCGAGGACCGGCTTCTCTAGGAGATACCTAATAGGATCCATTCTAGAAATCAAACTCACCTTATGGGCTAAGAAGTAGTGTTTCAATTTCTGCACTACCCACACTAGCGCTGCACATGTTTTCTCCATTATGGTGAGTTTGAGCTCGGAAGGATTGAAGAGCCTAGATAGGTAATAGACTGCCCTTTCTTTACCAAAGTCGTCTGTTGTGCAAGGACAGCTCCTAGGGAGTCCTCAATAGTCGACAGATATAGGATTAAGGGTTTCCTGAGACAGGCGCCTGCAGCACGGGCGGATTCATAAGATAGCTCTTGAGTCATCGAAGGCTTCTTGGCACTTAACATTCCACTCAAATTTGGCTCCTCCTCTAACAGTTCATAGAAAGGGCGACATCAGTGCTGAGATATGAATATCCTTATGAACTGTAGCCGACTAATCAAACCTCGAAGCTCAGATATGTTCTTAGGAGGAGACATCTCATTGATTGCCTTGGCCTTGTGGGTCTATCTGAATCTCCCGTTTGCTGACTATGAAACCTAGCAATTTGCCTGAAGAAACCCCAAACACGCACTTCTTTGGATTCATCTTCAATTGGTATTCTTGTGCGCGGCGAAATACTTTGGCAAGCATGGAGGAGTGTTCTCTTCGAGTCCGAGACTTCACCACAATATCATCACGTATACCTCAACATCAATATGAATCATATCGTGGAAGATAGCTAACATTGCCCTTTGATAAGTGGCGCCGGAATTTTCAATCCAAACGACATGACCACATAGCAATAAGTTCCTCAGGTGTGTGTGAAGGAGGTTTTCTCTTGGTCCTCCAGGGCTAGACGAATCTGATTATAGCCTGAGTACCCATCCATGAATGATAAAGTTTCGAACCCCGTGGTGTTATCAATCAAGACATCCAAGTGAGGCAAAGGGAAATCATCTTTTGGACATGCCTTATTCAAGTCCCAGAAGTCTATGCAAATCCGCACTCTTCTGTCCTTCTTCATTACCGGGACTATGTTCGCCACCCACAATGGATAGAGGACTACACGGATGATTTAGCTTTGTGTAGCTTATCAATCTCCTCTTTCATCTTCAAAGCAATGTGGGGGAGAAACCTCCTTAACTTCTATTTAACGGCAACTGCCCCTGGTTTCAAGATTAACCTATGTTCTACCAGTTCGGGGTCAATGCCGGGCATGTCGTCATAAGACCAAGCAAAGGAATCCTTAAACTCCCTTAGCATTTCTATGAGTGCCTCTTCTTCCTCAGGAGGGAGACCGGAAGCTATGGTCAAAAGCCTAGGGTCATCTTCTGTTCCGACATTTACCTCTTTGGTGGGTTCGTCTACTGCCGAGGTAGGTTCATCAAATCTTTTCATACCACTCGCATACATCTCGGCAGGTTCTCTATCTCACAATCATCTTCATCCAATGGATCATCCTCAGCTAAGATCTCATAAACACCAAATCCATCGTCTAGCCCTTTCTCCTCGTGCTGAGCTTCTATGTTCAGAATTACCGCTTCTTGGACGAACTCTTCGACAGCTAGAAGAGCGCCACACCTTTGCACCATATCTAACAAATACCTACGGGGTATGCCACTACCCTTCTTCCTCTTAGACGGGGATGGGGACTTGCTAGATCCTACCCTTGAATTTAAACTAGGTTTGATATTTACAGAAGGCTCTAGAAAAGGGTCCAGAGGTTTATTGGAATGGAAAGGAACAGGCGCGGCGGGGCCGCAGAAACCCTCCGATGGGTCTGGAGGAAGAGGCGGGCCACCCGAGCTCAGGGTGCCTGCAGCAGATTCGGGGTGCAGGGGAACAGAAGGCCCCTCACCCAAATCGCCCAAAGTGACCATGGTGGTCAGTGGGCGAAGACCGCAGCTTGGGCCGAAGGAGAAAGGCGGGGATCGCCGCCAAGGAAGAAGGGGGTGACGGGGATCGCCGTCAAAGCAGAGAAAAGTGCGGGGGTGACGGGGATCGCCGTCAAGAGCAGGGGAATTTGACAGCAGAAGGCAGAAGGTGGGGAATGACGGGGATCGCCGTCATGAGTCAAGATGGAGGTGGGAGTCGGGGATCGTTGTCCGGAAATCAAGAGGTGACGGGGATCGCCGTCGAGAGCAGGAAGGCGAGGGGACGGGGATCGCCGTCCGAGGATCAAGAGGTGATGGGGTTTGCCGTCGAGAGCAGGAAGGCGAGGGGAGGGATCGCCATCCGAGGATCAAGAGAACTGCAGTGGGAGATTGGTGTTTGAAAGGAGAAGGACGGGTATTGCCGTCCAATGAAAGAGAAAGGGGAAAGCGGGGATCGCCGCCTGATGAGAAGGGCAGGGAAAGATGGGAAACGAAGAAGAGAGGAGGCATTTTTTTTTAATGCAACATATTAAGAAAGGAAATTAACCCTCCTAAGAGCGAAGGCATCGGGAGAAGGATAGAACCGAGCCATTAAAAGAGACGTGAAAGAAGATGCAGAGGAGGTTAACGCCTCGAGAGCGTCGGGAGAGAACTGGAGAATAATGGGAGGGGAAAAAGGGATAGAGGTGAATTTATAAACAAAGATGGAAGACACAAAATGATTGAAAGGCTGGGAACACCCCGGCCAGAACTCCGTTGTTGGGTTGATGAGGTTCATGATTTCAAATTTTTCACCAAGTCCAAGCAATTGTCGCTTGGTGGTGATTGCTGATGCTGATTCTATCACTGCTGGCAGCTGTGCCACACTGTCCTCGACAAACAGATGACTCACTGATGAAACAAAGTCTTCAAGGCCCTGCTCTTCTGCTTCTGCTTCTGATGGCGGAGTGTTGTTGTCCACCCTGAGTAGGAAACTCACCGCAGGGAATAAATCTTCAATATCTGAATCCACTGTCTCTGTCTATGGCTTCCATTTCTTGCTGGGCCGATGAGCCTCTAGGATTTGATACGCTGACATCGGTGCCTCCTCCACTGTGGTGTTATACTCGGGTTGTAGGCCCTCTGACAAAGTGGTCATATAATGTCCAGGTAAGAGGTCCGGGGCTTGACTGTGGGGCAGATGAGAATACTGCCCATTCTGCGTATCCTAGACCATGCTTTGTAAATTTCTTTGTGCCAGTGACAGCCTTGGTCCTCCTTGGAGATGGGTTCCCAAACCTTTCCTGTTTGATAGCCGATCCTGAACATGATATCCTAGCCTTTAGCATTGCTGACGCATCCTTTCTAACAGTTGCCACTGATGGAGACACAATCAGATGCTTGGAGGAGAAAGTGTAAGCCCATGGGTAATTTATATCGAGCACCGAGATGACATGCTTATTAGATGGCCAGACTGACGGCATGATATTCTCTATAGCCTCCACAGTGTGAGTAGTCGCTGCACTTTGACTTTGACTATACGCCCTTGAAAGGGGAATTTCAAACACTGATGAGCTGTGGAGGGTACTGCCCCTAATGCTTCGATCAAGGGCGGCCTAGGATAGCATTGTAGGTGGGATTGATATCTAGCACATAAAAGTCCACAGTCATGACAAGTGGCCCTAATTCAGCCTGTAGGAAATAAGGCCATGGCAGGCTCGCCGAGAATTGTCATAAGCCGCCACCATTGTAGGAGTGGGCTGCAAGCGGCGCTCCGAGATGTTGCAAGCTCTCAAGGTGCTCAGCGGACATACATTAACAGAGGCCCCTGTATCAACCAATGCTGCATTAATGGCCACTTTGTTTATGGTAAGGGTTACACACAAGGGCATTCTTCTAGCCTCAGGAGGAGCTAACTCACCATCTGAAAAGATAATGTCGGTCCTTTGTTCACAATAGAGAGCACGGAAGGTAGGTTGTCAGGGTTCATGTCTTCACTTACCATGACCTTTGCAAGAACGCTCTCAGGGCATCTTGGTGAGTGTGTGACCTCTTGATTAACTCAAGGATGGAGATTTTTGCTGGAGTTTGGTCCAAGTGCTTCAAGATGTCATACTGAGTTCCCGGAACGGATCTGACTCCTTGGCATCCTGTTGTTGCTGCTGACTGTTGGAGGATTGGGTTTTCTGACCCGGCATAGACCTGGATGCATTGGGTACATCTGGTGAAACATACACCCGCTCCGCAGGGCGAGGTTAGGTGGAGTGGAGGGAGTGGTGTCAAGGATGGAAGGGTTGGGTAATAGTGGTGCTGGCGTAGGGGAGAGCAGGCTGCTGATAGGCGAAGGGACAACGGTTGTATGACGGGGAGCTGTAGAGCGGCGAGGTAATGGTGGCTATGGTGGTGTGGTGGATATAGATGTAGCAGAAACAGGGGTGGTATGGGAAATGGCCAAGAGTTGACCCACTTCGTGTTCGTCATCGAAGATCCATGCGGCTTCTGGTTGTGGGTGGTGTATGACTGGATTAACTTGGGCAGGAGGAGGAGGTGGTGGAGCAGGTTGTGGGTTGGAGCGGCTGATGTTCAGGCATGGGATTACGAATTATGCCAAGTCATTTTCCGGTTGTTGGGGTTGCTGTTGTTGTTGGAATTGTTGTTGGAATGGCTGTTGGAATTGTTGTTGTTGTTGTTGCTGTTGTTGCGGCTGCTGTCGCCTCTGCTGCTGTTGTTGCTGTCTTTGACCCTGTTGGTCCCTCAGTGTCTGGATTAGTCTTTTCATCTCTGCCCAATCAATCTGATTTTGCTCATGAAGGTCATATATGATATCCCGAAATTGGAAACAATGACACATTATGGCCTGGATGGCGATGGTACACACAGTACTTCGTCTAGTCCGCTGCCATATTCCAGTTTGGCTTCTCAGGAGGGAGTCTAAGGGCATTTAAGGACATGAGGGCTGCAAAAATATCAGCTAGGGTCTCTGGCAAAGGAGGGTACTGAGCTCTTTTAGGCCCATTGGGCTTTCTACGAGCAAAACCATTCTGTGGGGGAGGGACTTGGTTGTATTGGCGCTGGTCTTGTGGAGGATTTTGGCCTTGAGGAGGAGGCTATCTATTGTTGTTCCACGGTTGTTGGGGCTGCTGAGTATAGGGAGACCTACTTGCCGGGCCTTGAGGGTTGTTCACCGCACCTACTTGCTCATTTGTTTGGACACCTTCAGTGACTAGGCCTTGGGGCTTCTTAGGATAATGAGACTTAGGGGTCTCAAACATGGAGTGAATTGGCGAGTCCTTAAGTTGTGTCTGGATGAAGCGGGCTCGACTATACAGTGGTGCATGATGGTGATGTCGTTCATGGCTAGGATGGCCCGGTAGGTGGGAGTGGCATTGGAGATCAGCAACTGACCTTTCCTCTTCAGGCATTGGGCAGCGAACCTTAGCAGCAAGGGGATGCCATCTGTCGGCGTAGACTGAAAATTCCTCATCGGCCTTCATCTTTTCGGCCACTAGATCAACAAATGAATATTCGGGTCTAACCCGATCTTGGAATTACTGTAAGAACCTTTCTTGTAAATTCAGAAATCTTCGGTTTCCTCAAGTGGCAGAGAGTAAAACCATTCAAGGGTCGGACCATCCAGCGATTTCTGAACAAGTATGCCATGAGATGGCGGTCATACTTGTGCGGTGCAGACTCATATACAAATCCTTCAAGTGTATGTAAGGGTCCCTACCCCAGAGTACCGCCGATAGACAGGGAGTTCCGACTGGGGTGGAATCCGGAGATGCTGGAAGGATGGGAGGGGGATGTCAGCGACCTCCGAGGATCTATTTGTCTCCTGAGGTCGTGGAGCTCCCCTATCATGGTCACCCACTCCGCAAGGAAATCGGAAGGGGACATGGTGTGAGAGAAGGAATGAGGGAGCGGGATTGCTCAAACGAATAGGACCTCTCACGGGGCAGGGGAGCAGGTTCGGCTGATAGAAAGAGGACATTGGAGGGGCCTTGGGCCAAACTTCCCGTGCTGGAAGGTAGCTAGGCTCCGAAAAATAAATAGCCCGAGGACGGAGGGGGTGTGGGGTCTGCCATAACGGAAGGTACATGTGGTGCTGAAATAACGGGGGCAGAGGAGGCCGTCTGTTGGGCTGAATTGTGAGTAGGTGGAAACAAGGGTCGCTTGCCTTTGGCAGCGGCCAGAAACTCACGAACTTGGTCCGGACTAAGATGAGGAAGAAGCTGACTAAATTGAGAATGGGGGTCATCTACCCCTGGAGGAGAAGGAGGGCGGGATTGATTTCCAATGACAAGAGGGGGCTGGACGTGCCCGGAGAGGACGGCCACAGAGGTTTAGGCCACATCCTCGAGGAGCCCAATGGGCAAGGCATTGTCGGCAAGGACCCGGAATTGGTCCATGTTGAACAAAGGATTTAATATAATACAATGGTGGAGGGGACTGACTCGATCTACCTAGATAATGACGCATGCACCGCCCCTAGGCAATTTAGGGGAGATGACACAGACCAACCAAACCTAGACTTTAACACAACATGAAGGGACTGTGAGATAAGAAGGAGCACTCAAGTTATCATGATTATGGTCCAAATTTTGAGGTTTGCACTTGACTTTTAAATGAATAAATTAATAAAAAGCCACTCGGTCAAGTGGGACCCTAATTGGTGTGAACTCAAGTCCTCCGGTGCAACTAGGGGAGGAACACAACTCACGCGCAGGGGAGGCTCAAACTAAGGGGCGACGGGTACAACCGGCCCGGTGAACCCACAACGTGCGTACGGTCACGAGGACTTACGGAGGCCCTCGGAAGGCGGTCCTGGTCAGCCCACGAGTGCTCGCAGGTGAGAGGACCCACTCATCCAAGGAAGGTAACCTAAACAGTGGGATTAACAGTGTATGCATGGGCCTAAGTGCCCAAGATGTATGCAAGGTAACTAATGACCAAACAGGATGACCAACAGGTCTCGGGCAGAGTCGCGGCGGCCGGGTACACCGCGACCCTATCGTGATAGGAAGGCCTGCCGCGATACCAACAGAGTCCCGAGAACAGCAGTCAGTCACAAATACAAAGCACACAGACTAACCTAGCGCATGATATAAGCATGAAGTCACCAGATTAACCTAGTAGAGGTCATGAATCACTCAGAAACCGATACATGGATTAAAACAATAACAAACAATGCATACCTGTAGACGCGACGTTCCTCCACGGCGCGGCCTGGTCGCGTCCTCCGGATCTACCGCGACAGAGCCCGAAAACTTACAATAAAAGGAAGAGGAAAAAACCGAACCCTAGCAGGATTCAAACACCCAAAAACACGAGAACGCATGGCAAAGAGGCATGGAACAGGCATACAAGAACTCATATGAGTAGAATAAGGCAGACAGAAGATAAGAGGAACTAACCTGCTGTCGCGTCCACTTCTAACGATGCGATCGTATCGCGTCCCTACGATACGTCGCGACTCGAACAGAGAACAGAAACGCAGAAAACAAAACAACAACAACCTAACAGGGCTCTAAAAAAATATCTAAACAAGGAAACATGGCAAGCAAGCAGACTAGACTCATGAGGGTGGCACTGAAGGTCCCACCGTGATCGCCAAAAGGTGTAATCACGGGGATTGTGCGCCCCCCAATACACGCAAATATGTGCTCAATATAAAGACATGGAGAAAAGGATGTGATCGCTACCTAGATAGTTGCCTAAGAATAGAAATAACAGGGCTAACTAATCTAGGAAAAGGAAAGAGAGAACATCATACTGACCTGAGGTCGCGACGGGGAACCCCGTCGCGATGAAGCTGGTGTTGCGACGCCCTATAGGAGCGCATTTTCGTTGTCACGTCGCCTTCTTTGGTCGCGTTCTCTGCAGTGCGGGAGAAGTGTGGAAGGACCTTCTTCCTGCCTCCGGTCGGCCAGAGGACAAGAGCTCCTCGTGAGAACTAGCTTGATTACCTGCCAAAACAACGAAAATAAGAAAAGGAACCCTGTTAGAACATATTAAGCATAGTATCCATCCAAAAATGAAAAGAAGAGATGAAGCATGGTGGGAACGAACCTGGGGGTGGTTTTAAACCATTGGGGTATGGAAAACGTGGGAAGAAAGGGAAATGAGTCCTATCTAAGAAAATAAGAAAAATGCATGAAATGAAGAGGAAGAAGGAAGAGGAAAGAAGGAGCCCCGTATGGGGCGACTCCCTAGCGTGGTGGACGTCCTCTGATGCTCCAGATGCTGAGGAAAGGTGATGGGGTCGCCCTCTTCACTCACCAAGCTCCATTGATGAAGAAATCGTCAAGGCTTGGTGTGAAGAATGTGTGGAAATGAGAGGGGAAGGGATGATTTCGAGCTAAGTCCAGCTCACAGAAAATTTTGGCAGCCCTTCGAGGTGAAATTCGGGGTCCTTCCTTCTCTGAAGAAAATGGGCTTGCTTATATAGAAAAAGAGAGAGAAAATCCCATTATTAGGTGATAAATACCCATATAAGAGGATAAATCTCATTAAAACTCGTGGGTAGAGTCATAGGGAGACTCCCAAGGAGACCCTTAGCCCCAAACCGCGGCCATGGGGGTTGGGAGGTTCAAATGGATAGAGATAAGGCCTTAAGGAGATAAATAGGAGGTGGTTGCGGAGGCCAGCTCACGCGGCTGAAGTCGCGATGCATCGTAGGGGTGCGACAAGCATGATCGCGATGGCCATGAGGAACGCGACAATGAGGTCACGTGCATAGATATGCATGGGCTGTCGCGGCGGCCAATGGGGTCGCGACAGACTAACGCGGCGCTATGACCCGTCACGTTAAAGAAAATCGATTATTATTGAATTGTTGGCCAATCACATAGGAGGATAATGATCATTAGGGCTTATGGACTCTCTAAAAGATAATGAACGAGATTTTCATGGAAATTGGGATGTTAATGGGCTCAAAGCAAGGCTAATGATGGGCTCAAGGTGAGTGACCAACTAGGGGCTCACTAAGATAACAAGAAATATAGTTCAACTTATTAGTCAGAACCAGGTGTCTACACAAGGAAGTACCTCTTATAGTCAGTCTGAGAAGAGCATCCAGGAAAAACCACAAATAAATTCAAAAATCAAAATCAATTCAAAAATTCCAAAACACAATTCAAACATAAAATAGCTTAAGGTAAAAATCAACAGAACTTGAAGTCCAGTGTTAGATCTACTTCATATCCAAAGAACAATAAAAACTTCACAGTTGGATCTAACTCTCATTTCAAAAGGAATAAAAATTTCACACCACAAAGAATCATGCATGCACAATTGCAAGAAATTGGTCATACTGATGATAAATGCAGATCAAAAATAAATGCAAGAAAAATGAAACAAATTTAGATTCCAAAATAACTTGCAATAGTTGAAAAACTGATGGGACCCAAAGCAATTTGGGTACCAAAATTCTCTTTCTAAATTTTTTTTGCAGGAATGTCTTATAGCCCACAAGAAAGACAAATAGTACCTTGACAGGGCTGTTCAAGCCATATGACTGGAGATAGAGACAAATTTTCTACATTAACTGAGAAAGATGGTGGACAAAGTGATTTTTGGAGGTAAAAACAAAGGACAAATCTTTAGAACTGGAAAATTGGTAAGAATCCTTCAAGCTCTATTGAAAATGTTTTGCTTGTAGAAGGCCTTGATCATAACTTACTGAGCATCAGTCAACTTTGTGACAAAGGCCTTAAGGTAATTTGTAATTCTGAATCATGTGAAATTGTTGAAAAGGATCTGGGAAAATAAAATTCTTGGTCAAAGGATTAACAATGTTTATTTAGTTGACTGAATGAATATCAACATGATAATCTCTGTTTAGTTGCTAGCCAGCATGATCTATTTCAATTGTGGCATCAAAGGTTAGGTCATGCTAGTGAAAATGTTTTGAATAAATTGATGAGACATGCTCTTGTGAATGGATTACCTAAAATGAAGAAAAGAAAATTACAATTGTATGTTCTGCATGTGCTCAAGGTAAACAAACTAGGAAATTATTCAAATCTGTTGCACCCTTAATCACTTCCAAACCCTTTGAATTATTGCATATGGATTTATTTGGTCCTACTAGGACACTCAGTCTTAGTGGACATAGATTTGGGTTTGTGATTGTTGATAATTTCTCTAGGTTTACCTGGGTATATTTTCTGTCTCACAAGAGTGACACATTGGAAAATTTCAAAGATTTCGTTAATAAAATTAAAAATGGAAAAATAAATAAAATCTGCTCCATTCTTACTGATCATGAAGGAGAATTGACAATAATCTGTTTTTTTATTTTTGTAGAAATAAATGAATTGATCATAGATTTGCTTCCCTAAGGACTCCTAAACAGAATGGAATTGCGAAAGGAAGAATAGGACATTGGTGGAGATGGCTCGAACTTTGTTGATTGAAAGTCAGCTTCCAAGGAGCTTTTGGGCAGAAACTATCAACACCTCATGCTATGTTCTCAACAGAGTTATGGTAAGATCTGTCCTTAAGAAAACTTCCTATGAACTCTTAAAAGTAAGAAGCCTCACATGCATATTTTAGAGCCTTTGGAAGTAAAGTCTTCATTCACAACAATGATAAACATGATCTAGATAAATTTAAAAAGAAAAGTGATGTAGGCATTTTTCTGGAGTATTCTGAGAATTCAAGTCATACAGAGTTTTAATAATGAATCAAGAATTGTGGAGGAAACTCCACATGTCATCTTGATGAAAATTGTGAAAAATCTAATGACCATGACTCTTGCAGTAACCAAGAAGAAGATGCTGACATTCTTTTAAAAGAATCAGATCAATCAGTGGAGAATGAAGTACTTGATGAACATGAGGATGTGTCGACATAACATAGCATCAGGTCGACACCAGAGCAAGTAAGTACAGTAACAAGAGGTAATTTTAAATATTCCAAGATCATCCACTTGAGAATGTAGTAGTAATGTCAATGATAGGGTTCATACTAGATCTCATTTCAAAAAATATCATTGCACAAGACCAAATGGCTTTTATATGTCAAGTGGAACCTAAAAACATTGAAGAGGCCTTGAAAGATAACTCATAGATAGAAGCAATGCATGATGAATTGAATCAATTCAAAAGGAATAATGTTTGGAGTCTAGTTCCCAGAAATCCTGAAAACTCAATAATTGGAACTAGATGGATATTTAGGAATAAATTGAATGAGGAAGGAAAAGTTGTGAGAATAAAGCTAGACTGGTTGCAAAAGGATACAATCAAGAATTTGGAGTTGACTTTGAAGAGTCCTTTGCACTAGTAGCTAGGTTAGAAGCTATAAGAATTCTTTGGCATATGCATGTTCAAGAAATTTCAAACTGTTTCAATGGATGTGAAACTGCTTTTTGAATGGTTATATTAAAGAGGAAGTATTGGTGCTCAACCACCTGGATTTGAGGATCATGATAAACCTAACCATGTTTATAAACTGCACAAAACTTTGTATGGATTGAAATAGGCTTCAAGAGCATGGTATGACAGGCTGAGCAGTTTCTGGTTAGTAAAATTATTCCAGAGGTAAGATAGATCAACTCTTTCACAAAATCTGTCCACAATCACATCATTATAGTTCAGGTTAATGTGGACGATATCATTTTTAGTTCCACCAATCCATCACTGTGTGAAGAGTTCTTACATCACATGCATAGTGAATTTAAAATAAGTCTCATGGGGGAATTACAATTTTTTCTTGGCTTGCAGGTTAAACAACTTGAAGATGGATTCTTCATCAACCAAGCAAAATATGTCAAAGAATTGCTGAAAAGATTTAAGTTTGAACAAGCTAAGCCAGCATCCATTCCCATGAGTACAAGCATCAAATTGGACAATGATGAAAAAGGTAAATTGGTTGATGCAAAGCAATACAGAGGTATGATTGGATCTCTCCTATATCTTACTGCAAGTAGGCCAAATATTCAATTCAGTGTGTGTCTTTGTGCTAGATTTCAGTCTAGTCCAAAGGAAAGTCACTTACTTGCAGTTAGGAGAATTTTTAGATATCTCTGTGGTACTTCTGATTGGGTTTGTGGTATCCAACTGGATGTCATACTGATTTAATTTTATTCTAATGCTGACTATGCTGGTTGTAAACTTGATAGAAAAAGTACTAGTGGTTACTGTCAATTCTTGGGAAATTGCATGGTAACATGGGCATCTAAGAAGCAACACTCAGTTGCACTCTCTACTGCAGAAGCAAAATATGTTAATGTAGGGAGTTGTGCAGCTCAAGTGTTGTGGATCAAAAGTCAATTACTTGACTACAATACTGTTATTGGATGTTCATCTATCATGTGTGATAATACTAGTGCAATTAATCTCTCCAAAAACCCAATACAACACTCCAGGACAAAACACATTGAAATCAGACATCACTTTCTTAGGGATGAAGTTGCTAATAAGAACATTGAATGGAATTCATTCCCACTGAAAAACAAATTGCTGACATTTTACAAAACCATTGGCTGAAGAAAGATCACATCATTAAGAAGAGAACTTGGAATTTGCAACATGTAATAAAAACTGAATTCAATGGGATTCTTATGCAAAGATCAAATTGGTATATCAAATGGTGAACGGTGGAAAGACAAGTCAGGCTTGTCTGGAAACTATCATTATGTGTAAGGAATAACCTCCGCCAAGTACCAATGATCTACCTTGTGTAAGAATCATTAATTAAAAAAAAATTGTTGTGTTTGAAACATGCTTGATCATGCTTGTTTGCTTGCTGAAATTGAATGCTGAGATTCAGTGTGTATGAGTGAATGTCACATGTTTCATTAATGCACTTGTTGAGGGGGAGCATTATTGCTTGAGAAGTGAAAGTTTGTTCTGAAAGAAGGTTTCAAAGGAGTCAGATGTGCACATGAAGTATTTGAGAACAAGCTACTGTGTTTGATCAGATTTGTTGAGAATATGTGAGGTTCTGCAATGCTGTCAGGTCGACACACAATCAGTGTAGTGTCGACACCAGATCTTTGTTCTTCAGCTATGAGTGATTCTTTCACAGTTTCTATATCAACACACCACGTCTATGGTATTCTCAAATCTTTCAATCTGATTCACATTCATTTCATTTGACTATCTTGTAACTTCTATGATTGAAGAAGGACTTTCTTTATTTTTGATGAAAATTGATAAGATCAATAATTCAGGGGGAGCTAAAGGCTTCATTGCTTTTTTTCTCTCATCAAACCAAAACTAATTCAATGAGTTGATGAATATGTAATTCATGAAATGTTCAGTAATTCTTCTAAAGACAACAAGAAATGAATTCTTAATTGTTATAACATATTCTTCCAGTCAACATTCTTTTATTTTCTGAACTTCTAAAGTAACTTGATTTCTTTGGTTGAAAAATGTTCAATTGTGTATTGACTTTACACATTTCTTTTAAGGTTGATGAAGGTTAAAGTTGTGTCAACTTCTCAATGTTCATTAACAAAGTATTTTTTGGCAGAGCAATGGCATATACACTGAGAAACTGCACACCTTCACAAAACGTGATGAGCTATGTATGTCATGAGGTGTCATGCTATCTCTGTTCTAAGGGGTTAAATCAAAATATTAAAGATCAATGTTAACTGAGTAACTGGAAATATTGGCGTCTAATAAACGTATATTTCCATGTCAAAAGGTTTTCATTAACCCTTTGAAGCAGAATAATTAGTAAATCTTAAGTAACCAGGGACTCTGGTGTGTGAAAAAAATATGTGTACTTGAGTGAAAAAGATTTACTACATTTGAATGCTCATTGCTTCAATCTAAAGAAAATATCAATCAAACAAAATGAACAATTTATACCTAAATTAAATCTTCTAAGGATGTTTAACTTCAATACAAATTGCATTTATCCTGAAGAAATCACATTACTTTGGTTTCATAAGTTGTAAAAGAATGAAATTGTCTGAAGAGAATATTTTATTTCAATTAAGTTGTCATCTAGGTGCTTCAGAATTTTTCAATGATCCAATCTTGACAGATATTTTTAAACTCGGTGAGTTTGTAATGGAATGATGATGAGAAATTGGAAATAAAATCTTTAACATATAAAAATCCTGAATAATTGATTTTAGATGTTTTTATCATAATAAAGATTTTCTTCTCATCTTTTTCAAAAATTTCACATTCTTGTAAGATCATGTCGACACTATCAACTCCTGTGTCGACACAGTTTAATGTCAGGTCGACACATGTCTTTCCTGTGTCAACACCACTGGACCTAGCCGCTGGTTCCAGTTTGGGTTAATGGACCGGGGGTTCATCTTACCTTCTTTCTCTTTGTGCCGTCCTATTCATAAATGCTCTAACTCCTAGGTCGACCCTACCTCTTTCAATTTCCCAAACTTTTAAACTTCTCCCTCCTCCAACATCCTTGGAACTGATCCTCTGCGTTTCTTCCAGAAATCTTCATCCAACTTCCAGGCTCTTCATCTCTCCTCTTCTTCAACAACCATGGCACCCAAGCAAACTCCAAGGCGTGGAGCCAAGTTAGAGCAGCTGCAAGGGGTGTGTCATCGAGGAACCACAGCCAGAAAGACGGAGCAAATTTCGGCATGATCCGTCAAGAGGAAGTCCGACTCGTCCTTCTGGTACACCATCCAAGCGGGGGAGATCAACTCCACAAAGTAAAGGCAAGTCCCCCATGCCTTCGAGATACCCTAAGAGGAAAGTTATTCATGCCTCCAGTGATTCCGATGAAGATGATTCATCCTTTGATGGCACACCTTCCAAAACCCTAAGCGTCAGTTGGTAGAAGAGTCTTCCTCTGACACATCTGGGACTCCAGTAGCAACTCCTTCTCAGACTGTCACTGAAGGGAGGTCCATCTTAAAACCTAGGGCTGTGGATTTATCTGATCAATACCTTGATGATGCATTTCCTGAGTTTGTTCCCTTCTTTAAGTTTCAAGGATGGCTTCATTTCATTTCTAAGTTCAGAACCTTTTACCCTCGATTGGTTCAAGAGTTCTATTTAAATCTTGTGGATACTGAAGAAGGTTTCAAATCAGAGGTTAAGGGTGTTCAGATTCTCTTCACTCCAGAATTGGTTTCACAACTATTTCACATACCTGATTCTGGTGAAGACTACTGCAGCTATAAGTTTAACCTTCATGAGGCATTACTCTTCTTACTGGTCTTCCTCATGACAAGAAAGATTTTAAACAGACTCATGTCACTCGTTTCAACACAAACAATTTTCTCCAACACTCAGATTGGTACACCATATTTTCACCACCATACTCACTCCTCAAGGTGGTGGTAGGAACAAGCTCACTGACATTCAGAGGTTTATTCTGTATTGCATGACAGGTGAACTTGAATTTGATCATGTCTCAAATTATTTCTGAGACTATTAGGAAAGAACTTCATAGATCCTTGCCTTATGCTGCTCATTTGACTGCTGTCTTTGAGCATTTGGAGTCTCTTTTCAAATGAGAAGGTAAAGAAAATACCTCAGAACAATATAATGTTTACACCATTTGAAGAAGTTTATGGGGTTCAGAATTGAAGGAGATCATGTGCTTAGAGGGCCTGTTGTGGAACCACCAGCAGCTAATCCAGAAGAAGAGCATGTTCCAGAAGTTGAAGTTCCTCAGGGTGATTCAGTGGAACAGCCACCTGATGAACTTGCTATCCCACAAGACATGTCAGTTCCACCCACTCCTCAGGCTTCTCCAACTCCTTCCCATGTGCTTGTCCTTCAAACTTTTTCCAACAATATCATAGCTCAGCCTCCACTTCTGGTGGATCATCTGTTCCTCCAGAGCTCTATAAATTCCTTCAGGTTTAATTTGACATCTGAACTCCTCTATGAGAGAAATGTCTGCCAGTTTGAACTTAGAATTCAAAGACTTGAAAATATAGTGAATGGTCAATTTTTGAGACAACAAGAGAGATGGTTGAACATGCTACTAGAAGGTTCAACAGATTGGTTGGAACCTTGGGTGATGATTTCCTCTCAACTACAGGGTCTTCAGTTGATTTGCAAGCTATTTTGTCTAATATTTTAGAACACACTCAACAAGTATTCAGACTGGAAAAGATGCTATGAGTCAAGTGTCAAAGTGTCATTTATCCTTTGCCCACTTTGTTGAAGACATGGAAAATATGAAGGCTCACACAACACATATTAATCAGGAGATAGCAGATCTCAGGACTGAGTTTGGCAACATCTGGCAGACTGGCACAGCTCTTAGTTCATCATCTGGTCCTCCTCCATGACTCCAGGCTTCACTCATTCCAAGCACATATTTTGAAAATCTTCAGAAGATGGAAGAGATTTTGCATACTAGGCTAACCACTATGCAATCTCAGTTGAGATCCAATTTAGGTGCTTTGGAAGCAAAAATGAAGGCAATTGAGGACAAGTTGCTTCCTCCTCCTCCTCCATCTACATGATGTCTTTTTATTTTGATGATGTCAGGAGGGGGAGAAGGGTTGCTTTGCAATGGATGCTACTCTAATTTTTTGCTTCATTTGGTTGTTGGTTTACACATTGAATTTTATGCTGATCATTTTGGAAATTGGAAATTGAATGATATATTTGTTTTGATGTGATGTGAATCTGGGATGTTATTGTCTTTCTTTTATGCCATGGAATGATGTGAATGACCGCATTAAAATCTCATGTTTGAGTAAACAAAATTGGTTAATAAATCATAGTTGCCATCATCAAAAAGGGGGAGATTGTTGGATCTATTGTTTTAATGATGTTTAACTATGATCCATACAATTGTGGAAATCATGCTTCAATGATATCTAACACCATTTTCCATGTGAAGCTTACAGAAATGTTCTCATGATGACAGTTGTGTCGACACAATTCAGATAGTGTGTCGACACATGACTCAATCCCAAGGCAAAAATACATGAAAGCAAGCCAGATGTGTCGACACATGTTCAGTGGTGTCGACACATCCCATGCATCCAGCAAACAGTGAAGGAAGTAGTGGCCAGTGGTGTCGACACAGGATGATGTGTGTCGACACTCACTGTCCCTCTCAGGAGTGTTATGTAGCCAGTGGCCAGTGGTGTTGACACAGGATGATTGTGTGTCGACACTCACTGTCCCTCTCAGAAGCCCATTATGTAGCCTGTGGATTGTGTGTCGACACAGGTGCAAAGTGTGTCGACACAACTCAGCAGACTAAGCTATCAGGACTTAAAGCCAGGAACATGTGTCGACACATGTCTCATGTGGTGTCGACACACTTCGACTATTTTTCCAGATCTGAAATTTTGGGACACATGGATGGTTTTGGTTGAGGGCTTTTGAGCGGGAATCTTTGTGCCCCCAAATTCCAAGGGATCTCGTGGATCCATAGGACTATAAATGCCCATTATCCACTCATGTTTGGGGACACACACTCCAGATTCTTCCAACTCTTAGAAGCAGCAGGCGATTTCAAAGGAAGGCTTCATCCTGGAGATTTGCACCCCGATCTGAAGAAATTGAAGCCCCAAGCACTTGAATGATCCATCTCAAGAGGAATCTCCAGACTTCAGAGCCTTCTTCCTAGAGTTGAAGCAGAAAATCTGATCTCCATCTGGAAGCAGAACAGGGGGATTCGAACCAGACCTTTCTAGTTTTCAATTCAAGTGTCTATTCTGGTTCTTCACACTTAAACTCAATTCATTGTGTGTGGTTTGTGAGATTGGAGCAATCCTTGTGCCCAATTCAGTGTGTGTGTGTCCAGATCTGAGATCTCAATTTTCTCAGACTGTGTGTGTGAATGTGTGATATTCTGAACTGGCGACATAAGCACATTGTGTGTATGTGTGGATGGTGGATGTAGGATACACATTGTGTAATCCGAACCACCCTAAATCATTGTGTCTCTGTGGTTTATTGCCTGTGCGATAGATGCTTGGTAGGCTCGGTGTGTGTTACATCATCTGATCTATCCAAATTGTTCAGAATTGTGATTGAGCTTAGATTTGAGTTTAATATCAAATTCTCTAAGATTCTAATAGAGTGAATTTTAAATTCAGTGAAATCTATTCAACCCCCCTTCTAGATTTCATCATAGCAGTTTTTCCGCAACATTCACCATTGTCCTATTATAAGGCCCTCCTCAAATTGCAATTATATGCCCATCCAAGCCTCTCTTATATAAGAAAAGCATGTCCACTTCTTGGCCTCTTCTACAAAATCTGTATTATTTGTTAGATGGGAGAAATACTAGAGTTCGTAGGCTAGTTCTGCTTCATTTCAACCACAAATAGCAAAGGAGAATAACACTCACTTACACCGTTACATTTGTTCCCCACCACTTCCCAAATATTAAGGGTATTTTTGCATATAAATTACAGTCACAAAAAATTTACTTTTCCTACATTTGTATTTACACATATATTATTGAAACATAAAAGATAAGAAGACTTTAGAATGGCCATTTTGCATACATTGGTGGGTTTTTGCAAAAGAAAAAAAAAGATTAATGCAACAAGATCATTAAATAGTCTTTTTGCATAGAATTGCAATTTTTAAGGGCTTTTTAAATATATACCTCTCTTAGGATATTAATTGTATGAGAAACCTTCATAGATTATATTTGATTGTATATCCTTCTTATGATATATAAAGTGTCCTAGCGACCCTCTCGTAACCTCTGGTGAAATATACATTTGATATTCTTACTGTCTTTCTAGCAAGGGTATATATATGTAAAAGTGAATGAAATACTCTCAACATCTTTTTGACATATGTCATGCATGTTACATAGGATCTTTGAAAGTCTTTTGTATTCATAAGATGGGTATATATGCAAATACAAATTCAAGAAGGATGATCAAGAAATTAATTTTTTAAGGAGATATATATAGAAATTCTATTTTTAATCGTATATATGGAAAGAGAAATGATTGTTGGGCATGGTACCAAACAAATGCTCGATGCCCAGCTGTCTCGCATGTCCTTTTTGCTGATGACACTTTAATTTTTTCAAATGGATCAACTAGACACCTCAGAAGGTTGATGGTTTTCCTTAAAAGTTATGAGGACGCATCTGGGCAGCTCATCAACAAGCATAAGAGTTCTTCTATACACTAAAGATGTGCCTGCAAATCTGATTCAGAAAATTAGTAACATCACTGGTTTCAGCAGAAACAAGTTGCCTCTCACCTACCTTGGTGTCTCCATTCACCCTGGACGGCAGAAACCATTCCACTTTGCCAATTATATCCAAGACAACCAGCAAACTTCAGGGGGTGGAAAACTGAATTATATCTACGGGGGGAAGGCTGGTCTTGATCCAGCATATATTATCTGCTCTCCCTGTGTACACATGGCCGCTCTCTCAATTTCGGTAACCGCCATGAGAGCTTTCCACAGAATACTAGAAATTTTTTTTTGGGGATCGTATGAAGGGCCAACAAAAAGGCACTGGCGTAGCTGGGCAAATATATCCAAACCAAAGAATTGTGGGGGTTTGGGCCTCCCTAACCTATACCACATGCAAGTTGCTCTCAGAACCAAGCTCTATGGAGAGCATTGTCCACCAACTCTATATGGGCCATATTTTAGAGGGAAGCATTTATTCAACTGCCATTACTCCAATGCTCATTTCCCTTTCATGACAGCCACTGATAGAAAGCTATGGCAGCAAGCCGCCCAGCTGATTCACAACAATCACAGAATTATCCCCTCCAAGGAAAACTCTGAGGCTTCTTTCTAGCTTGATACATGGACAGGCACAGCACCTCTCAAAACTTATCTCATTGAGGAAGCATGGCAGAATCTAAATGACAAACATTGCTCCATATAACAGGCTTTTAGCGATCCAAACAACATCCACTTGCAGACTGCTGCTCGGTTATGCCCCAGACATAGCCTTGCCAACATTTATATACTAATCAGTCCAAGGACACCTGGATATGGTGCCCTACTGCGAGTGGAATATTCTCCACTAAATTCGTGCGCCTTCTACTCCAACCTACTGTATCTCATAATTGGAACGCTATATGGCAGTCCTACATACTGTTGAAATGGTCAGTGTTCATATGGAAATTGATTTCAAATTGCGTCCCAGTTGATGAGACAGTTAAGGCAAAAGGGGTGCCTCTATGTTCTAAATGCTCATGCTGCTCCACCCCTCATGAAGAAAGTGCTCTCCATTTATTTTTCAGAAGTGACATTGCAAGCAAAGTGTGGGTAGATCTGGCAATCTCCTGCAGTTCAATAACAAGGCGCCCACCAATGTGACTGACGGGCTGCTATCCTTCCTATCATACCAGGCACCTTCCAGCACAGTGGGACGGCTTGCACACTACACTTCATGTCAGTTATGTGGGAACTATGGTGTAGCAGAAACTGGGCAAGATTTCAAGAGCAAACCATGTCGGCCAAGCACATTGTTAACAGAACCATGCTATCACTTCGCGCTGCTAGCACATTCTTTAAGCTCCAGCATCTATCTCAGCCGTGGTTAAATGCCCTCAGACAGATTGGAGGTTGTATATGAGCACTCAAAAATCGCTACCCCCATTGTGGTCAAATGGATGCACCCCCGACTGGTAGATTAAAACTTAATGTTGACGGGGCTTTCAAACTTGCAGCAGGCAGCGCTGGAGGGGGAGGCATCCTCGTGATCATAAAGGAAGATGCATCTTTGCCTTTGCCATGAAGTACCAGGGAGTTGTCTGCCCTTGATGCAGAAGCTCGTGCTCTCCGAGACAACATTAAAACATGCTGCAACGAGGGTATTGGACATTATGGTGGAGACCGACTCCTTAATCCTCATGCAGATTGTCACTGGCCAGAAGCCTCGTCCGTGGGAAACTAACTGGTGTATTCAAGATGTGACTGTAACTACTCAAAAGCTCAAGGCGCAAATCAAGCATGTGCCACGTGAAGCCACCAACCAAGGCCCACTCCCTAGCCAATTACGACCACTTCAGTTTTGGGATTCTGGGGCTGTCCCACCACATGTTGTAAGGGTCCCTACCGCCTTGATAAGGTGGGATGCCCTACTCTTAGGCCCTAGCCCCGCCATATGTATTCCCCCCCTTCTTGTCTTTCTTTTCATGATTATAATAGAAAATCTCAGCCGCTTGGCGTTGGTAGTGGCCCTCTCACACTGGAGGATGTCCCTACCTTCTCCTTTTGGTCCGGCATATTAAAAAAAAAAGAAATGATTTCTGCATGTAGTTACATTTGCGGTTATGATTAGAGGGTGCACATACAATGAGAGGAGATCCTCTCAATACTGTGTTGGAGAGAAGTCCGTCAGTATTAGAGGGCTATATAAAAGAATCTCTCCACACTCAACCCCACCCTAACACTTATATATAAGAGGGTTTTTTTATTATTATAAAATATCCATCTAATAGTGACATACTTCTCTCCAACCCCATATTGAGAGGATCTCCTCTTCACATCCGATGCATGGTACTTCTATTGCACACCATCTAATCATGAAAAATGTTTTCCAACCACCCTGTGGGATAGATCTTAGGTTTTTCTTTTATAAGTAAATTGGCAGGAGGAGAGGAAAAACAATACAACAGCGCGAATTAGATCTCATGCTACCAAAATGGGGGGTGACGAACGACTGTGCCAAAATGTGGGTTCAGATAGATCCTAGTTACCCCAGGACAAATAAAAAATCTCTCTCTAATCAACATATTTATTGTCAATATGCAACAAATATTTTTTGTTAAAAAATGAAAAGGTATGACTGATTATTTTTTAAGGCTACTTTGACAATTATATAAGGAATGTTATCTCTTATTTATCACCTATGATAATTAAAAAAGTGATTTGAAAATTAAGATAAATTATCTAAGATTTATCTAGTAAAGTGAAAAGCGACAACTCTATCAGGACAGATAAAAGATGATAAAAATTCTCACTTTAATAACCTATCTTAGATAAATTATTCAAATAAAGAAAAGATAATGGAGATAAAATATATAAAGTATCCAGTTATGAAAGAGAGTCAAGATGATAAATTTATGTGTCGGCGCGAAAGAGCAGGGTTTGTTAGATTGGTGTACCGCATCGACTCGAATTTCTCTTGAGTCGGTACGGTACTATACTAGGGCGAGATCCCTCCGTCTTTGCTTGGTCGCCCTTGGCCCCTCCTCCTCCCCCGTCTCGTCTCCCACCCTCCCCCCTCTGTCTCACGTCTCCCCCCCCCCCCCCCTCTGTCTCGCCCCGGCCCCCGACCCCCTCCTCCTCCCACTGCTATCTCACCCCCCCAGTCACCCCTCCCCCTTTGATAGGCCTCCCCCTCTGTCTCGCCACCTTGACCCCTACTCCCCCCTGTCTCGCACCCCACCCTCCTCCTCTATTGTGACGGTGGCGGCAACGTTCCTCCCCTCCTTGATGTAGCACATGCAGGGGAAGGAGGGAGGGAGGTGGCGGCACAGTGGGGTTCCCCTGCGATGGCAGCGAGCACAGCAGCAGCGACGCTCTCCCTTCTTTTCAGTGACGGAAGCACGACGAAGAGGAAGAAGGAGAGAGAGAGGTGGGGGCGAGACAGCGCGGCAGAAGAAGAGAAAGAGGAAGTAGAAGGAAGAAGAAGAGGGTGGGGGTCAACGGAGGGGGAAACGGGGGTGGTGGTAGTCGGGGGGGGTGGTAGACGGAGGAAAACGGGAGTGGGGTCGTCGAAGGTGTGCCAACCATGTCAAGACTCGTGGTGACCCTGACATGGTGGGATACGAACGTCCCGTCGCGGCAGCCAACCGTGCGACAGACTAGAATGCAATACCCGATCATTGTGCCGGCCATGTGCTTCTACATTGAACGACTTTGTTTAATCCATGTTACTCTACTATACTCACCTTTGGCCACCCCCATCCGTCGCTCCGTCCGGATCCACTGATCCAGATCGATCAGATCGGGGTCCACGCTCGCTCCACCGCTTCCTTCCTCCCCTCGCCGCAGCCACCGCCACCGCCACCGCCACGATGCCGTGTAAAGCGGAAAGGCGACGGTGCCCCCTTCTTCCCCGTTGCCGCCGCCCAGCCGGGGCCGGCCCACACCATTTCCCAGCCCTTTGGGCGAGTCCCGTCCTAAAAAAGGGGAGGACAAAAACTGGAAGAAGAGGTTCAGTCCACCACCCCGCCAGCGCCACGCGACGACCATGCCACTTTTCTCCTCTTCCGCACACCACCTGACCGGCCCCTCATCTCCAATCTCCATGTCGGAGGAGGAGGCAGGGGACGGGCCATTGGAGCAGCGGGAGGGGGAGGGGAATGCGGAGGAGGTCGATCCTGCTTCCCCCCTCCCCCCTCCCCCCGCCATCATTAGCCCACAGGTTAGCGATCCCATCTGGATTCAATAGTTTATGAAACTACCGGAAACTTCTGAAGCCATCACCCCAAACTTCCGGTGCTCATTGCGCCTGCCACTGCTGCTTCTTTTGTAGGTGAAGAGCCGACAGGAGGCAGTGTCAGTCGCTACCATTTCTTCTCGAGTGCGTCTGCCCTGCTTTGCTTTGTCGTTCTCCTTTCTTTCTCTTTGTGTTGATCTCCTTCTTTCTAAATATTACTTCGCTTGTGGCTGGGAAGGTGGTGTCTTTGTTGACGGGGGACGCGGCGGGAGCGGGCGCGGCCGAGGCGTTCGAGAAATGGGTAGCGCTGGTCCGTAAGCGCAGTGGCACGTACCGGTGCTCTGGCTTCCCCAACCGGCCTCCGAAGCGGGATCCCCGGATGCCGTGCGGGATCTTCCGCTCGTCCTCTTACTCGTCCTCCGAGTCCTCGTCTTCCTCTGACGGCGTCGACTCCTACCATCTACGGCTGTGTGTGTTTTTCCTTGTCCCCCACCCCACCCCCCTCCCCACTCCCCCCCCCCCCCCCACCCAACTAACTTTTATTCCTTCCTAAGTTGCGTTTGAATGTTTATGTTCGTCTGTATGGATTGGAATGGAAACTACATTTATGTTATTCTATCCGAGGTTTCAAAATGCCCAAGAATGGAGACACTTGAACTCAAACAATTGCTTATTTAGACCACATATATCTGATTTCTTGTTTAAATAGCATTTCTGATAATGTTAGCATTTAGGCTAGGATATTGCTGAGTATTACTGTGGAATGGATGAAATTGGAGTTACTCAACGATTAGCATTGAAGTAGGTAATTACCATTATGCTAACAACTATGTATATTTTATTTCTCAGGAATCTTTTTGTGTAACAGAATAGTCATATTGCCTTATCCCAAATGTGATCCTGCGATGCCCATATATTACATTTTAGTAATTGTGCTATCTGGTGTTGTCCTTCACAAAATCAGTTCTCCTGAGAATCCTAGACTAACTATTTAAAGCTTAATTGACTGATTAATGTGTTTTCAGTATTCTTGTAACAATATTAAAATATACTTTGTGCTTATGCATGACAAAGGTAGATATCATATTGGCATAACATGTACCGAATTGTTTTTTTTTGTCGTCTTCCAGACTATTTGAATATACTTGGTGCTTATGCATGACCAATAAGGTTAAAAGTATTTAAAAAGAATTTTGGGGAAATGTTGAAATGATAATCTGTTTGAGTGATTGGTGAACATTACATGACTAATTTTATTGAAAAAGAGAGGTAGTACAATAAAATAGTTGTGGCAGCACAGCCAATATTGCAGGAGTTCATCATATCACCAAACAGCAGAACCGGCAGGCTGTTGGTGCACTGGGCCACTCGTGTTTCATAGGGCTTTGGTATTTGTGTTCTCGGCACACTTTGCTCAGGAACCAGTAGCCGTCTGCCAACGCCCTGCTCTCTCCATCACATCACCTCATCTGGGCCTCTAATCTAGCAGCCTCGACTTCCCTGCACTAAATATGTTTGATGTGGGGCACTTGGCAGCCTCTCACAAACTCTTGGCTTGCCTCTTTGTGATGCCCATTTTATTGTCTCATGGGGTGTGCGTAGTCCCTGTCAACTGCGTTGCAGGTGTTCAACGAATTGTCTATGTACTGACATCCAGCGTCACTTCTATCTGTTCTTCTATGTTAAGTTTTTTTTTTTACCATTCTCAATGTGTAGCTTGTTAGGAATCTGTCCACTAATGTTGTGTCTAATTATTAGTTCATTCTTCTAGCCATGTCTTGTTAGACATCAGCAATTAGGCACCTAATCTGCATTGCAATGCACTATGTGGCCTCAGGTAGGCATTAGTCAGACATCCAATGCGGGTTAGCTAGATGACTGATAATTGACAAGAAGAAGTATATCAGAACAAGTAAAAAAAATGCCTATTGGTGTCTAATAAATTAGTTCTAGCAACTAGGGTCATGTTTGGTATGGGGATACTATAGGGTCAAGGAAGAGATAACCCCATTTTCGGTTTGGTTTGTTTATTGTAGCTAGGGATGAGGGTTTAAGGAGGTTAGGATATCCTAAAAAATTGGGGTAGGAGCAGGTATAATTTATTCTCTAAGGACCACAAGAATGAGTTAATCCCATTGTTTCTATCCCCATTTCACATCTTTCAAGACAACTTTTCTCCATTAATGCCCTTGCGCTTTTAATGTATTCTAAACAATAGTTGTAATGTAAAGACATATCAACAAAGTTATTATTAACTTATGAGAATAATTGACATAAAAATGTTACCATATTAATAGAGTATTAACATATTACTATATTCATTTATTACTATATTAATTAACATAGTAATAATAATCAAATCTATAAAATAATGAAAGTATAATAACATAGTAAATGATGATTGAGGGTGTCTGGCTGACACCTGCCCTCTTTACCTAGAACTATTGATGTCTTTTTGAAGGTGGCTTTGGGTAGGAAAAACATGTGGATTCTGATATAAGATTAAGTTTCCTTTTGGAGATCCCTTGCCTCTCTTTCTCCCGTGTGCTAAGTGGGCTGATCTGAGTCGGGCCCAACAAGGTTGCTTTGGGCTCAGTCTAAAAGCCTTATCATGAGCCCCCCCTCAGGGAGCAAATCTCAGGTACCGACATCTGGGCCCGGAGTAGCTCCGAGAGATCCAATTGTTTGATGTTGCTCAAGTGACTTGAGAAGGTCCTGGCCTGGGTGGTCTATGGCGAGCTGATGTGCTAGTTTGGGGAGATCAGCCTGCGTCACTGCATTGTGACACCGAGCCCACCTAGGTTGTATGCTGGTGGCATACAGTTGGGTCCCCATTGGTACTTAATGTGACAGAACAACGCATCACGTTGGTGGTTTGTCCCTCCCCCCTTTTTAGTGTTCGGCTAGAGTAAAGGCTAGTCATCTAAACTGAACACTCATGTAATTTTTTGATATTGGAATGGAAATATCATGTTTTTAAAATCTCAATGAGTGTTCATGTGTCGTAATGGTTTGCCTTTCGCTATTCGTCTGACTGAGTCTTGAGCAAACTGAGACTTGGGGCAACTAGGGGGCGACAACTAAGGGCACATCCAATCTGATGAGTTGTGTCGCCAAGGTGGTAGTGTAGGGCTATACTGACTTGGGACTTACGTGATTGAGAGGTGGCAGCTTGGGGCACGTCCAACCTCGATAAATTGTGTCACCGAGGTAGTAGCATAAGGATATATGACTTGGGACTCAAGTGATTGAGAGGCGGTAGCTTGGTACATGCCCAACCTAGATGAGTTGTGTCGTCAAGGTGGTAGCGTGAGGCTATATCGACCTTGGACTTGATCGATTGAGAGACGGCAACTGGAGGCACGTCCAACCTTGATCAGTTGTGTCACCAAGGTGGTAGCACGCGACTATACTAACTATGGACTTGAGAGATTGAGAGGCGGCAGCTCAGGGCATGTCCATCCTCGATGAGTTGTCACCAAGGTGGTAGCATAGGCTATATTGACCGTGGACTTAAGCAATTGAGAAACGGCAATTCAGGGCATGTCCTCAATGAGTTGTCGCGGAGGTGGTAGCACGGGGCTATATCCACCTAGGACTTGAGCAATTGAGAGTCGACAACTCGGGGTACATCTGACCTCGATTCATTACGTTGTCGAGATGGTAGTACGGGACTATGTCGACCTGTTACTTAAGTGACTAGGAGGCGGCAACTCGGGGTATGTTCGACCTTGATGGGTTGCGTCACCAAGGTGGTAGCGGGGCTATGTTGACCTAGGACTGAGGGATTGCTAGGCGGCAACTTGGGGCACGTTCGACCTTAATAGGTTTCGTCACTAAAGTAATAGTGCGGGGCTATGCTGACTTGAGAGTGAGTGATTGGGAGGCGACAACTTAGGGCATATCTGACCTTGATGAGTTGTGTCGCCGAGGTGGTAGCGTAGTGCTATACCGACCTTTGACTTGAGACTCATTCCAGTGGCTGTGTTGGATAATTGATTATCTGGCTTTGGTGATCGATTACCTAGATTATGGTAATTGACTATCTAGCACTGAGGGATTTCAGCGCCTGTGTTGGATAATTGATTATCTACATGTATGTGGAGTCTTGGAATGGACATCGGGAGATGATGGGACTGGAATTGAGCAGGAATGTCAATGAGATAGAGTAGAGCTATTGTTTAAAATATCTTTTGAGGTTGTTTACATTCCAAGTCCTTGGGATTGGCTTGCCTGAAGTGGTCTTGAGCCTGTAGGTCCATGCCTGAGGGCCTCGATCACCTTGTAGGGTCCTTCCCATGTTGGGGAGAGCTTTCCTCTTGT
Organism: Colocasia esculenta; assembly: GCA_014218235.1. Taxonomy (NCBI): domain Eukaryota; kingdom Viridiplantae; phylum Streptophyta; class Magnoliopsida; order Alismatales; family Araceae; genus Colocasia; species Colocasia esculenta. The sequence goes on from CM024757.1 coordinate 138,394,941, forward strand.
GTCTGCAAAGTCCGACACCTCCATCTTCTCCTGCTTTGAACTGCCTACCCCAAACACACAACAATTGTGGACACTGTCGTGACTTGCTGGAAGGTAGTTGCTCGTATTCTAGCTTGTGCCTGGTCTCATCGATGAACGCAATGTTGTTGAGCATCTTCTCGTTGTTGTGGTTTGGGTCATAGGCTGTGATGTGGTCGATGGTTTGTCGATTTCCAATGGCAAGACTGCCGACTTGTTGGTGGCTGATGTAGGGGTGGCTGGGGCAAAACGAAGGGTAGCTCCTCCACTTGACTTCTCTTTGCCTGTCCAAGAGGGGTCTTCAGCTGCTGGAGGATCATTCAATTTATGATCTCGATTAGGCGTTGGTCTGCAGTTGTGTGATTGAGGTTAAGTGATAGGCAATGTCGTGGTCGGCGTACTAAGATTAGAACATCTTCCCCACAGACTGCATCTCATTATTGTTGACAAGGGCTCGGGGTAATATGAAGAGGGTGATGATCGACTTCCAGACGAAGTCCTAGATGGTCCTCTTTATTCTCTGAGAGAGGGGCTCGACATCCACTCACTTGGTGAACTACTTGATAGCAATGACTAGGAACTTGTGCCGCCCTGTGGCTGGAGGGAAAGGGCCAAGGAGGTCGATTCCCCACCTAGGAAAGGGGTAGGGTTCCATTATGGCAACAAGCTTGGTGGTTGGGGCATGGTCTTGTCTAGTGAAGGTCTAGCATTTTTCTCATCTTTTGGCGAGGTCGCGACATCTTGGGTCATTGTTTGCCAATAGTACCCAAGCCTCACGAGCTTCCGAGCCATGACCCTTCAGCCAATGTGGCTACCGCAAATTCCTTCGTGTAGTTCTTTGAGGATGTAGTTGGCCTTTGTTGGACTGAGACATTTTTGGTACGAGAGATCATACACCTTTTTGTGGAGTTCTCCTTAGATGATGGTGAATTTGGTTGCTCAGCGCTTGATGTCATGGTCGAGCCGATTGTCAGTGGGGAGGATGTCGAGCTAAAGGAATTAGGTTATGGGATCCTTCCAACTTTTAGTGGTCTCTTCTTCACTGGCTGTGACTTCAATACCTTTGTAAGGCACCAATACCCGAGTCTCACGAGCTTTTAGGCCATGGCCTATTTGCCATTGTGGCTACCACAAATTCTTTCATGTAGTTCTCTAAGGGTGTAATCGTTCTTCGCTGGACTGAGACATTTCAAGTACAAGAGACTGTAGACCCTTTGTAGAGCACTTCTTAGATGATGGTGAATTTGGTTGCTTAGCGTTTAATGTCGTGGGAGAGCTAGTTGTCGGTGTGGAGGGTGCCAAGTTGAAGGAATTGGAATATGGGATCCTTCCAAATTTCGGTGGTCTCTTCTTCCTCGGCCATGACTTTGGTACCTTCGTAGGCCAGTGAGGAGATTTCCTCCACCAAGATCGATCGCCTTCGTCCGAGCTCAGTAGAAGAGGCTACTCAAGCTAGTGTGTCGGCCTTGATGTTCTCTGATCTTGGCACCTTGGTGATGTCGAAGTGGTGTAGCCTAGCGAGAGCTTTTTCACCGTTTGCAGGTACTTGGCCATGATGGGATCTTTGTCCTCATACTTCCTTGAGATTTGGTCGATGATGAATTGAGAATCACTACTTGCATGGATCTGCTCGACGCCGAGATGGAGAGCCATCAAAAATCCGAAGATGAGGGCGTCCCAGGGTAAGGGTTGTATTCCAAGGTGGATACTTGGTGACCTTGGGAGTTGTCCCCCAGGCCTTAGCTCATAAGGAGGAAGCTAGTTGACAGGTCATAGCTCCCACCAGTTCAAAAAGAGCCACTAGGCCTCTCATGGTGTAGTCCAGGTTGGTGACTTGGCAGGCTAGGGACTGGAACTGATCTAGTGAAATCGAGAAAGTTTGGGTGGCAGCTTGGTTGGTAGCTCCCATTGTTAACTCAATGTCCCTGTTCTTGGAGTCTTTTGACCAAGCGATGGTCTTGCCTTTTGGAGGAGCTATGGTGGTGCCTTGTTTCCCATAGATGACACCAATGATATAGTCGACCCAATCTCACTCTCAGACCTCGGTGGGGACGACTTCGATGGCCCAAGTCTGGACCTTGGGTGCCTAAGAGGAGGAGAGGAAACAAGAACCTGGCCCACTCTTAATTGCCTTTTTGAACTACAAGATAGCTAGTCCCAGGGATGAGGATCTCGAGGATGACCCTTTGACGGTCAAGTCAGCAGAGGAAGAACTTGATCCGAGGATGAAGTTAGGAGTTGAGCGAGTTTGCTTGAGGGGATTATGTTTGGCTGACACCTGCCCTCCCGCTTTACTTGGGACTGTTGATGCCTTTTTTTAGGTGGCCTTGGGTAGGAGAAGTATGTGGATTCCGATATAGGATTAAGTTCCTCTTTGGAGATCTCTTGCCTCTCTTTCTCTTGTGTGCTAAGTGGGCCGATCTGGGCTTGGCCCAACAAGGTTGCTTTGGGCCCGGTCCAAGGGCTCTATCAGTAACACAATCAAATTATTAATGACAGCATTGTAAAATATGATTAGACTTAACATAGTAATATTGATATTACTACATTACTAGTCTTTAACATAGTAATAATAGTATAATACTAAGGTGCTACAGTAATTAACATAGTAACATTATTATATTACAATAATATTTAACATATTAGTATATTAATTAATGTACTAACATAGTCAGATTATTAATGACAACATATAAAATATGATTGGACTTAATGACAACATAGTGAATTTATTTACTTGCCTCTCAAACTTAGGTTAAGGAGGGAAAAATAGTCTGAAATTAACTGTTATTCTTATAATTATCTACTTTTTCACCAAATGCAGGATAAAAATCAAATAGGATTGTCCCAATGCATGCTAGATGCCATGGGGTTAAGGGATAAGGATTAAACAACCCTGGTTGAATTCTGACTCTTCCTCTCCCCTCCTATCTCGATGCCAAACATGCCTAGGCGTCTCTAACTCAGTTGAGTTGGATAGTTACATTACAGTTAGGCATCTGTGTATCTTGCGTTATTCCCTTAATATGTTTGCTATAGTTGTTGGCTTGCTATTAGGTATGTAGTGGATGGACTATGTGTCTTACTGTTGTATTGAGTCAGACTGGTCTTGTTATTGGTTTAGTACTTTCAGTGCCTTGGGAATCTAAGTGTCCACAAAGAAGTGGAACTTGCTTGTTAGGCAGTAGGCACACAAGAGTTGTAGACATTAACACACTCTGCTGTTTGTTTACAAGAGCATCTCTCTCTTTTTTTTTTTTTTGAATAAACAAGAGCATGTCTCTTAGGTATCTAATTGCTTCTAGTTTGAGGTTAATAATCTTCTGAATTTAAGGTGTCTATGTCTTTTATGCAAGAATGTGTCTGATAGGCATCTGGCAGTTTCAGTTAATAGGCATTCAATGAAGAGCTGAATTGTTCTAATGCTGGTATATGAGTTGCCTAGCTTTCTACCTCAGTTTTCCAATTGTTGTGATTACCTATAGTATTTTGCGGTATAGAATTTTAGGTGTTGGAGGCTTATTGCTAGGTTTCTAGTCAGATCTCTTTGTATGCTTGTGAGGCATCAAATAGGCTAGTGACAGTATCTATACATCATTATATTCAAGCCTTATCTAAATCAAACTATATTAATGCTAGGTCTAAGTTTTTTCATCTGCCTCTCAGCTTATTGCTAGAGGCTTATACCTGTAACTCATCATTCGTAAAAGTGTTACACTATAATGAATGTTTGCAGTGGCAGTGTCATTACCAAAAACATTTAGTTTAGAAACAGCATACTCCCCCTCCAATCTCCCTATGTTCAATTCTAGAAAGTATGATGGTATGGTTTCTTTCCAGTTCCAAATAATGTTCAAACAGTTCCTCCATTTTAAACTTTTGTATAGATAATGAGTATGGTACCATTTTCAGTATGAGAAATGCTATTACCCAGCTGGACTGGTACATAAGCTGAAGTAGATTGCTGGGAGGAGCAATCCTATTGGGCCATGTCATCTCCACATGGTGGCATGGCATGGCAAGGTGGTGGTGACAGTGTGTAGGCATGGCGGGTAGGCAATGGCGACCAGCACCCGGCAGCGGCAATTGGATATAGCTCCTTTACAGTGACAAATAAATATTTTACAGTGACATATAGCTCCTTTGCGCTGACAAATAGGTCTGGCTAGCATCCAGTGAAAAGAGCTGTTTGCCAGTATAAGAAGCTATTTGTCACTTTAAAAGAGCTATTTGTCACTGTAAAGATCTACGTCAGTCACTAGCCACTGGCCGCCACCGTTGCCACCCATCGCCATGCCACATGCCACATTAGCTTGCCCCAGCAATACAGCTAGGATTTGCTATCCGGCTGGCATTTCTCTTGTTGGTATTATTGGTCTACAGGGGGTGACAAGACATTTTTGAGTCTCATCTGCTTTTTTTTTTTTTTCATTTTTGAGTCAGAAATGAGTTATCCCTATGTCTTGCCACGGTGCCACCTCATGTGGACCAATCGCTTGGAGACAAACCAACTAAAGAATTACTATCATATCTTTGTCTAAAGGATCAGAATCTCAAAGATCAAAAGCCAGTCTGTCTTGTCTAGAACTTTATGAATTTGGACTTGAAGAAGAAAAATAGAAAAACTTACTTAATATGGGTACCTAGGTTGCTCTCTTGGCTATTAAGTACATTGTTGGCTACTCCAATGTGTATGGATTATTGGATTAGGTGTGCAACAAATATTACTTACCATATCGTTGTCTAAAGAATCAGAATCTCAAAGAATATAAGCGAGTTTGTCTTGTCTAGAATTGTATGAATTTGGACTTGAAGAAGAAAAATAGAAAACTCACTTGATATGGGTACCTAGGTGCTCTCTTGGCTATTAAGTACATTATTGGCTACTCCAAATCTGGATGAAAATGTTCACCGAAGTGCTGTCCATGTACCGATAATGGTATGCAAAAAATGAATGGTTGATCTGTGAACCTGGAAATAGAGGATTGTTGGCATGAAAAAATTGCCAAAACCCCCATTCCCAGAAATCCCAAAGAACACCTCTAAATGGGGGTATATGGGGGCCTATTTATAGGCAAAATCCCCTTCTCCCCTAACCGATGGGGGTACCATCGGTTAAGGGGATTTTCCCCCCTAACCGATGGGGGTACCATCGGTTAAGGGGAATTTCCCCCCCAACCGATGGAAGCACCATCGGTTAAGGGGATTTCCCCCCTTAACCGATGGTAGCACCATTGGTTAAGGGGTTTCCCCCCCTAACCGATGGTCTTACCATCGGTAAGGGGTTCTCCCCCTAACCGATGGGGGGTACCATCGGTTAGAGGGGGGCCCCCCACTAACCGATGGTCTTACCATCGGTAAGGGGTTCTCCCCCCCTAACCGATGGGGGTACCATCGGTTAGGAGGGGGGCCCACCCCATGCGCATGTAAGGGGGGCCTTCCCTATAAAAGGCCCCCTATTCCCCTCTCCCGAGGGTGCTGAAAAAGGGCTCTTGCGCAGTCCTCTCCCGGGTCCCCTGCTGTCCTAAAAAATCAGAAAATTTCCAGAAAAATACCAAGAAGCATTCTCTCCTCCCAAACCTCCCCTTCTTGTTCCAAAAATCTCCCTGCTCGGCGTGAAGGTACCGGCCCTTCCCTCGCTCGGTGAAAAAGCGGAAACAATCCAAGAAAGCAAAAAGAACCGAGAGATCGCCTCCATACGACATCGACATTTCTTCTATCCCCCTCTATGCCGAGATGGCCTCCATGGAGGGCCTCTCTAAAAAATCATAGTGCGGTCCTGCCCCCACATCGAGCAAGACTCTGTGGGGGAGATATCTTTCGGGGTTTAAATACCATCCATATCGAGCAAGACTCTATGGATACACGTATTAAATACCCTTGTTCTCATGCTCTAAATACCTCCATATTGAGCAAGACTCTATGGGTATGCGCATTTAGATGCATATGTTCTCCCCGCCCGTCGAGCAAGACTCCAGGATGGGGGATATTGTGCTATGTGTATATGTTCTTAGAGGAGACTCGGCAAGCGGAGGTTCTGCCCAAGAACATATTCGTATAATCATAAATTTGTGTTCATATGTATATGTTTCTTAAAGGAGACTCTGCCCAAGCAGAGATGCCGCATAAGAACATATCCATAAAACTACAAATTTGTGCTTATATGCGTATGCTTCTTAGGGGAAACTCTGTCTAAGCAAAGGTTCTGCCCGAGAGCATATCCATATAATCACAAACTCGTGCTCATATGTATATGTTTTCTTAAGGACACTCTGCCCAAGCAGAGGTTCTGCCCGAAAACATACTCATATGTTCACAACTCTATGCTTATATGCATATATTTCCTAAAGGAAACTCTGCTCAAGCGGAGACTCTGTCGGAAATACGTCCATATATTCACAAGTATTGCGCTTATATGTATACATTTCTAAAAGAAAACTCTGCACAAGCGGAGGTTTCGCCGGAAATATATCCATATATTCACAAAAGAGATGTGCCCATATGGGTAGTTTCTCGGGGAGAAACTCCGTTTGACAGAGATCCTGCCGAAAATATATCTACGAAATCATGTTCATACGAATATATCTTCTAAAAGAAACTTTTCTAAACAAGGATTCTGCCCGGAAATATATTCATATGTCCATAATATACATGTCATATGACCGTATTCCACGGGACATCCTGTCTATACAAGGACTTTCCTAAAAAACAATACAATCATATGTTCATCAAACTCATACTCATATATTTGCATAATAATTCTACCTATGCGAGAGCGCTGCCCAAATTCTCAGCATATACCAAAGCCCGGATAAATTCATGGGCACACGCTTATTCATACTTAAAAAGACCTCATCCACATAAAATTCTGAAGCAAACAATATGCCCGGCACCAAACAAATCTACGGGTATATTCCTACTCTTCTCCCAAAATCATATTTTGAACCCCAAAAAGGGCATTCATACTCTTCCAAAGTGAAACTTTCATAACAGAATATTTCAAGGAACAAATCCTTCTTTCAAAATAAAAGTTAATTCTGTCCGATAATATAAAAAGGTGAAAGGAAAACGTCACATAGAATTTTCTAGAAATGCATATTTTTCTCGACTTTACTATGAATGGTATTCGGGTTAAAACTGATGTCAAATAACATCAAGGGCTTTTAACTCGATGTAAACAAAACATCGATTCCGATCGATGGAGCCAGAGGTCCAGCACACGCTACTCTAATCGCCTGACAATAAAACACCGCGGAACTTAAGAAGTTCAGATTATAAACCGGCGCACCCGTCCATTCTCATGGACATCAAATTTTCTCTCCGCATTGCGCGTATTTTTACTTCTGTCTGTTAGACAGCTGGCACATCCCGCAAGGCAAAGAAAGAAAAAAAGAAATCAATCTAAATCCAACATAAAACACAAACAACAAAAAAAGAAAGAAGGAGAAAACACCACAAACGAACCATACGCTATAAATTCTCCGTAGATCCTTTCCGCGTGTTCACAGCTGGCACGCCGGTGGGACCTCTTCTCACATTCATAGCAAAAAGGGCGAGATATATGCATTCTCTTATGAAAATTCTATACTGATGTTTTTCCTTGAGGTACTTGTACAAACAAAGAAGCAAATTTCAAACTGTTGGAGATGGTCGTCACTTATGGACCGCTCATCGTCAACAACCATGCCAGGTTTGGCTACCTGGCGACTCCGATTGTGTTCGGAGACTTCCCGGCAATCGTCGGATCCCCTTACTTCCTAGGGGTGGTTCCGGCCCATCAAGAAGAGGGTGCTATTCAAAAGTCTCCCTCCAACTAATCAGCAAAGAAGATCGGCAAGATCCATGCCAATACCAAAGTTCGTCCTGCAACTATCAACAGGGGCACCCAGATGCCCTTAAAGATGAGCTGCCAAAGGGGGCAAACCCCACTGAACCCAAGTTCGGACCTACTCGGTCCAGGTGATTTCCTCCACCATTGTAGCTCCCATCCCCTCACAACAGGGGCAATACAAACACCACAAAACAAGAGACCGTCTGCTGCTACCTCCAGATCCGGCAAATCCATCATGGTCGAAGGCATGCGGGTGCGGCTCGACGGAAGTCCACCGATCACTCCTCGTGATAGGTATGTTCCAACAATTCCAACCTCGAACCGCTTCTTACTCTGCGGTGGTTCCGAGGAAAACATGAAGACTCCATAGTAAAAGCCGGCGTCAAGCAAAAGACCGGCGATTTACCAAGCTCAAACAAATTTGGGTTCCTAAAAGGGAGACCCAGAAGCTCAAAAAAGATCAAGAAATTGCATCAAAGGTGGTCAAGAAGAGAAGCAGCATCAAAAAATACTCCTCTTCAACATACTGGAGCTGAACACCCCAAAGGACAAAAGAGAAAAAGGGGGTACAGAAAATCAAATTATATTCCCCAAGGCCCGGAAAATATCCGGGTAGTCAAAGAAAATCCAGTTCAACAATCCAAAGCTCGCGTATCGGTCTTCGACCGCATACCGCGAATCTCAGTATTTGACAGGCTGGGGGCAATTCCTAGTGCCAGTATCCGTCCGTCAAAAAGACGACGTGTTACTTGGGCGGCTCAGGAAAAACCCAAGCTTATAATATTCTCATGCTATGCCTCTGGGAGAGACTCTGGTGAACGGCGGAACAAATCGCGGAAGCCACTCCAAATATCCTTACAGAGGCTATTCATCCCAACACTAGACATTTGCCAGAAGAACTCGCCAACTCGGCGGGCAAGCTGGGACGTCTAGTCAAGCTTCTCCTCGGGTTGACTCTCAACATGAGGGAACTCAAATTCCCTTCTTCGAGAAACAAATATTCAAATCGAAGAAGCGTACCTTCTACCTCTACTATCACCCCCGTCACCGACTTGCCAACGAAGGAAGGTTTCCAAGCAATGTCGAATGATGACAAATATGAAGTCATGCAACAGTGGCGGTCTGAAATGGCCTCACTGGTCAATGAAATGAGACTACTGGCGACTTCAAGCCTTCGACAATCTATGGAGCCAGTCTCAACTCAACATCAACAACAAAGTCAGCATCCGGATGGATCCGCCCCGCCAAATAATTCGGCGGCTTCTTCAAGTGCTCTTCTTCTTCAAGCTGCGGATCAGGATATCAATGACCCATCTAATATTATACCTCCTCAAATAGGAGCAGTGCAAATATTGCCATGCAAAGGCATGAGATACAAAGATTATTGAAGATATATTCGCTCAGCAAGGCGAAGGTATTCAGGTTACGGGCTTATATTCTGTCCCGTATCCTATACATCATCAATCAAGAAGCTGCCAGAGGCATGCCCTAAAGTTCCCAAACTACAAAAGTTTGATGGACACAGGTCACCACTGAGCATGTGGCACATTATCTTACTACCATGGGTGATCTCACCGTCGACGAATCATATCTTCTCAGATATTTCGCAACTTCTCTGACCGGGGTTGCATTCCAATGGTATTCAAAACTCAAGTCCGGTTCAGTTGCTGATTGTGGCTGATATGCAAAAGAAATTCATCCACCGTTTCCAAACGGCTGAAAGGAAAGTCTCTCTTGCCGAACTATGTTCCTTCAAACAAAAGAAGGGGGAATCAGCAATTGACTTCATCCAGAGGTGTAGAGAGTTTAACATGAAATGCGACAATCCTCCCCTCAAGAAGATGCAATAACCATCTTCCGGAGAGGCCTCATAGCAACAATCAATGAAAAACTCTTGGGAGCAAATATCAAGAGTTTCGATCAATTAAATTCTATTGTAGCAGAAATTGAGATGTCTTAGCCGAACAAATGGTCATGATCCCATAAAGGCAAGCTCCCCAAAGAGCGCAACCCGCGGTAAAAGAAGTTAATGCCATTGACTTCTTGCCCGGCAATGAAGCAAAGGGGGCAGCAATTTCCACCACCCCAAAGAAGAAATCAGAGCCAAAAGCGCCAGTGTCAACTTTGGCCGAGCGCATGAAAGCTCCTTTTTCTTTTAAGGAGCATACCAAGAAGCTCTTTGATCTCTGCCTCGACAATCAATTAATATCACTGCCAACACCAAAGAAGCCGACAGACGTCAGTAAGATCAATCAACCTAATTATTGCCCATATCACCGTATGGTGGGGCATGCAATTGAAGATTGCTATGTCTTCAAAAATGAGGCTCAAAAGATGATTCAAGACGGCCTCATATCTATGCAAAATGGTCTGGTCGACCCTCCCAGCCTCATGCTTAGGATTGACCAGAGCAATCTGTCATGTTATACATACGACAGAACCCGCCACAAGCTCAAACAATCCTGAGGCTGGTTCTTCATGTGACCTACCTCAAGATACTTCTGGAGCTCATTCTCCACCAAGATCCAGGCGTCAAGCCACAAGGAGAGCAATGCGGAGAGTCCAAAGGCAACTCCAGCAACTACAACAAGGCCAGCAAGAGCTGCGGCAAATTATGCAAAGTGTGGAGAGACGTCAGGATACTCCCATTCAGGGACCCTACGCTCCACAACCCACTCAAATTCATACTCAGGTGAATCAGGAATTGCCTCCGTGGTCCCCATATGCGGATTCAATCGGATGGCTATCTGAAGGATCTTCAAATCCTGTCGAGCCGGCAAGATTATATTCTTTCCCTCGACAACAAACATTAGCACTCTTCCGGCTATGCATGCGGTCAGGATGGATGGATTTCCGTGCTCCAGTGGAAATGTTATCTAACTACTGCCCATACCATCAAATGCAAGGCCACGTCATCGAAGATTGTATAAAATTCAAAGATGATGCGGAAAAGCTGATACAACAAGGGGTAATCGACCTGGGTGGTTTTCTGGTCGATCCTCCACAATCTCATATTCAACAACCGCCAAGTGGGCCAACTAACCCTGGGTCTCACTCGGTGAATGTCATCAATGCCTCATCCTCTGGTTTTCCTGAGTCAGAGGAGGAGCAACCAATGCCACATCCATATCTATCCAGCCGTTGGTATATGAACTGGCATCCTCTACATCAGCGCTCCTTCGTCGAAGAAAATACCAAGCTCATATTTGATAATCTCAGGAAGCAAGAGCTGGTGAAGGTGTATGAACCTGCGCCTTATATTTCTGAAAGTGAAAAGCAAATGCTTGACTACTGCGAATACCATTCCAGAGCCATGCATCCCACCAAAGATTGCTCGGATCTCCATGACTGGATCGAAACAAATATTCGAGAAGGAAAAATTGATCAGGATGGAAATCTCGTGGCATCATCAAACTTTGGTGAGGCATCACAACAAATATATGATCCAAGTTCAGAGTTTCAAGCACAATATCAAAACATATGTGAATATTATCATCATCAACTAGGCTATGGACAAAGCAAACGCAAAGCCAAAATAGAAAGCGTTAAAGCAGCCTTTTGAGATACAGAAATCAAATACCAGAAGAAGTTGCGGCGGAGCCAATCTCGCAGCAAGTTGAGGAGTTTGTAGATGATTACTACCAACTCCCATCTGGAATTGTTCAAGAAGCAATCAATTCAACCTTCCAGGCACAAGCCTCAGAAGGTGAATGGGTCACTGTGGGCCCTCGAAAATCAATAAACTCCAGAAGACCCAATAAACCTATGGCGAAAGGTGGCCCTAGCAAAAGGAGCATCCCCAAGCCATCTCTAGAGCAGGAAGTGATACACTCATTAGAAGCCCTACAAATGAAAAATAAAGAGAAAATAGAAGAAGAAGAAATGAAAATAGAAGAATGAAAAAACAAATGGAGCGTGCTACGGCAACAGAAGTTCCTCAACAACTATCTCCTGTTCAGAGGCTCCAACAGCTAATTGATGAGCTGAAAGAATACATATCTCCCAGGCCATCTGATAAAACCACGCTCGATCAATATATCCCATGGGAGGAGATCGAGCGAAAATCCGGCTCCGGGATTAGCTACTCCAAGTCCAGCAAGAAGCTCTACAAGGAGAGGAGTCCCCTCCCTCGCCAAGCTTGGGTCTCTTTAATGAAGGTGAAGAAATCACCATGGAACAGTTGGACTCTATGTTCAGCTCTTTCACTTGCAATATGGTGTTCGTACCTCCACAAGGAATTACAAATCTCCACAAGTGATACTAATGTACAAGCTGAAGATAATCCAATGACGCTCACATATCAGCGTCGACCTGCAAATAATCCAAATCGCCATCCTGGAAGAGGTCGTGGTAAGCGGCAAAAAGCGGCATCCACTACTGCCAAGAAGCCAGATATCACAAATCCAAATAAAGTCATACTCTTCCGTGGCGAAGAATCAAGGCCTCTGCCTGAAACTCAAATTCGGGCAGATTCCTATGTCTTCAACCCTTCAGATGAAGAAGAGGGGTTGCCCGACATAGCCTCTCATGCAAAAGCTAAGGACCAAAGTCCATATGCTTCATCAAATGAGCCGGACAACGCTCCTCCCTTCCCAAATGAAAAGCTGTTAGCTCCCCTCTCCCAAAAGAAATTCGTCAAGCCAAAGGAGCCATCTGGATCCTTGACTGGGGGATCTTCCCGTTGGACCAGACACGTGCCGAGGCCGACGATAAAATTATTCGGCAACTCAAATCACTCCCCGTCAACATTACTGTTTGGGAGGCAATTGCTTGGAGCAAAGACCTGAGAGAAACTCTCGTCAAAATTCTCCAAGAACCAAAACCTATGAAGCTCATATGGCTAATTTCCAAGCTCAAGTATATGAAGCACTGGCGGCAAATGTCACCTTCACAGAGGAAGACATGTTGTTTCCTCTCCATATCACAATCGTCCCTTATATATGAAGGGGCCGTCAACGACAACGGTTGAATTGGATCCTTATCGATCCGGGGGCATCCATCAACCTGATGCCCTACAAGACCTTTGAATCCCTAATCTTATGTCTTATATGCAGCAGTGGATCGAGGATGTAAGTGATCACTGGTTCAATCAAAATTTTAAAGAAGCTGTCGGAAGAGTCACTGTCAACTTGACTCTAGGAGATTTCACCAGGGTGACCTTCTTTATCATGATGTTGATACAACATACAGAGTATTGCTTGGAAGACCCTGGCTACATGAAAATGGGTCATCCCGTCAACACTTCATCAATGCATTAAATATGCCAAAGAAGGAAAGCAACATACAGTTTTTGCTGATCAAGCCCCTTTTGGGAAGATGAATGCAACTTGACTGATGCCCTTCTATATCTCGGAGGGCCAATTCTTCAACCTCTTGCCCGGTCCAGAGGGAAGGGTAAGCAAAACTGAATGCTTAAATGAAGATAATGAGACTGGCGCAGGGACGGATACAGAAATTTATTCAGTGGGGTCACATAAATATTTTTTAATTTTATATAAATAATATATTATATATAATATAAATAAATATATTATACATAGGAGTGACCCCACTGAAACAATTCAGTGGGGTCACCTCTTATATAAAAATTATCAAATCCTCAATTTATAGGGTCATTTCAGATAAAAAAAAAATTGAGTGGGGTCACAGGACCCCACTCATTACACTCTAGATCCGTCCATGGACTGGCGAGCTTTTTGTAATAAACAAAGGCCTTGCCGAAATCCACACAAAGAATTTCCAAAGCAAGTCAACCTGCCCAGAAAGGCGAAGCATCAATTATGAGGCTGATCATGTAAGTCAAGCCATCAACAGAAGCATTCCTCTGCCTCTTAACTGCACACAAATTCACTCCCCAAAGCAAGATCAAAGTGCGGCGATTGAAAACATTCGTCGTCACTTATCAAAGAAAAGAAGAATGCCAGAAAGGCGGCAAAGCCGATTCTCTTTTATAAAGGAGAGCCAACACCTCAAACACATGCAGAAGATGATTTTGGTTGGGAAGATAGATCCGACGATCATCTTGAGCCAATACAAGAAATGGCTGATATGCCATAAAATATCAAAGAAATGTGCAAGAAGCAAAATATCCCTCAAGTGCAAAATGCTTCCCGAAGTGATTTCTTCAGGCAATTATGGGAGCCCTCCCAAGTCCGAGGGCAACCTCCATTCTCCAGGAAGGATACAAGAGGACTAGGTTATGATACCGAGTCCTTCTATACAGTCAATGCTGTTGGGCTATTTGCCGGAAACCTGCAGTACAGAAAGCAGCGAAGAATTCTCCAACTCCAACTCCAAGATGATACTTCCTCTCTTACAAAAGAACTATCAATGAAGAATCGTCGGAAGAATCTGACGAGCAATCTTCACAATAAATTCTGAAGATATAAGTTTCTATGAGGTCTACGTCGCCAATTCTGACGACGAACAAGATTTCATAGACCTGCAACCAGCTCCTCAAGAAATTGAAGATGGGGGGAAGCCACAATTGATGAATTGATCGAACTCAATCTCGGGAATCAAGAAATCCCGGCCAATCTTCATCAGTGCCCTTCTTGATGAACAAGAAAGGCAAAATTATCAAACCCTCCTGCTGGAATTCCAAGATTGCTTGCTTGGAATTACAAAGAAATGCCCGGGCTGGAGCCATCAGTCGCCGAGCATGAATTAACCATACTTCATACAGCCAACCTGTCAAACAAGCTCAAAGGCGTATGCGACATGAGCTGAGCTTAAAGTAAATGCTAAAGTCGACAAACTCTCTGAAGTAGACTTCATCGAGCCATGCATATATCCAATTTGGCTCGCCAATATTGTTCCAGTGAAGAAGAATAATGGCCAAGTCCGGATATGTATTGACTACAGGGACTTGAACAAAGCATGTCCCAAAGATGATTTTCCAGTTCCAATCATAGAAACCATGGTGGATATGACCACCGGCCATGAAGCTTTATCCTTATGGACGGGTCTTCAGGCTACAATCAGATCCCGATGGCAATCAAAGATAAAGATCATACTGCCTTCAGGTCACCCAAAGGTATCTTTAACTCATAGTTGTCAAGGCGGACGCCTAGGCGGCGCCTAGGCGCCGCTTAAGCGCCAAGGCGCTTCCTCAGCCGCCTTAAAACACCTCACCTTTCTAAGAGGAGAAAAGGCGCCCCAAGGCGCCGCTAAGGCGCCCCAAGGGCGCTTGGGCGCGCCTAGACGCTTAGGGGTCCGCAATATCCCACTTAGACAGTAGATTCAGGTCGGTTTTCAGGGCTGAGTCCAGCCCGATTCCAGGTAACATCTTATTTACCTGAATATCATTTAAGTAAATGTTATAATTTGTTGTTTCATTTACTTAAGATATTACATGTAAATAAGGAAGTACCCCCATTTGAATCCAATAAAAATATCAAAAAAATCATATCTCTTACTAAAAAAAAGTCAACTCTCCCATCGAAGAAGAAAATCACGATTTCGATGATTTTAGCGAAATGCTAACTTTCTAATCTCTCATAATTTGACCTATCTAAAAATTTGATAATTCAAATAAACCATATGGAACACTAAAATCCAAAGTCGGTAAAAAAAGTCAAACGTGCATATGACTTCTCCAAGGGAGCCGCTCTCCTACTGACAGCACTTAATCTGTTTGAGATCTCTCAAGATTTGGTCAAACTTAAACTATCATCACCCAAACACATGAGACTTGTCATTTCTAGTTTCTTTTCAATTTTTAGGCATATTGTGGGATTATGTAATGGACTCATTTAGTTTTTACTTGTTTTAAGTGTGTTAAGATATTGCACTCTTATTTTTATTTAACATATTTACATGTATGTGTATTGCTTGTTTAAAAATTAAAATTAGTTTTCTGATGATAGAATGATATTTGCATTTCTTGTTCTTATTTAGTGTGCTTATTTATTTGAAGATGTCAATTTAGATTTTTTATGACTTTATGATATATAATGTGAGTTTGTTTACTTGGAGTTTAATTTTTGTTGCTTTCATTGTCTTTATGTCTGTCATATTATGATATTTTTTTTATTGAATTTCATCATTATATATATTATAGATATATAAATATCATGTAAGAGGGACACTTGAAAACAACTCATACTTGGTTCCGTCCTAAACGCCTAGGCACCGCTTAGGCGAGCGCCTAAGCGCTTAGGCGATCCGAGACCCCACCTACGCCTTGGTCGCCTTGACGCCTTGACAACTATGCTTTAACTACAAAAGGATGCCTTTGGCTTGAATAATGCAGGAGCCACATATCAAAGAGCCATGACCAAAATATTCAATGAAATGATCCATGATGTGGTCGTCGAATGCTATGTGGATGACTTAGTCGTCAAAACCAAAAAACGGGAAGACCATCTATATGATCTTCGTCGTGTTTTTGAAAAGACTTCGTCAATTTAAATTGAAGATGAACCCTATGAAATGTGCATTCGGGGGTTTCAAGCGGCAGATTCCTGGGCTTCATTGTCAAATATCGGGGAATAGAAATAGATCCCGATAAAATCAAGGCGATCCAGCAACTACCATCTCCTCAAATTTGACGAGCTAAGGTCATTCCAAGGAAAATTGGCCTATATCATGCGATTCATCTCTAATCTTCAGGAAGGTGCATGCCCTTCGGTAAACTAATGAAGAAAGATGCTCCCTTCATCTGGGATCAATAATGTCAAGCCGCCTTCGAGCAATAAAGGCATATCTCCTCAGTCCACCAGTCGGGGAGCACCAGTAACTGGAAGCCTCTCATACTTTATATTGCAGCTATGGATGCC
>CM024757.1:138411669-138497705 GCA_014218235.1 Colocasia esculenta
TTGGGAACCTTGGCTGAAAAGGCGACGGACCTAGTCGTCGCGTCGACATGCACCGTCGTGATTCAACCATTGAAATGAGTCATCTGTGTACATTGCGATTTGAGAGTCGACCAACCGACCCTCATGTTCTTTCTTCGAGGGCTGTAAGCTTGTTTCATGTTAAGCGGTGGTTGTATGTTATTGTTTAATGTATTTAAAGCATGAAAGCAGTGCATTGGCACGTGTCATGATGAGAATGCTGGGTTTGCATGGTTTGTGTGTACGTGGCAAGTTGGGTAGTACGACATCTTCCGTGATTACCTCTCGAGTCAGGTACCCCAAGTTCTCTATGAGCCAGGCACGTGTGCTTGGGGTTGTCCCCGGTACTTGTGTATCATCGAGGTCTGTGTCATCTTCCTAGACACCCTCACTTCTTTGTTTGAGTTGTACGTCTGGATGAGGGAAAGACGACAACGGGCAGTGACTCGGTGTTGTGGGTTGTGTTCGGTCGCTTGTAGCGCGCTCTTGCTGAGGGACGAACACCAGTAGACATACTGATCCCCCACTAGTCTTATTTTCCAGTGCCTCACTTAGGGAGCTCGGGCCGAAGTCCCTAAAGGTGCCAGGCATGGGCCTGCAGTTGTGTGGTCTGCAGGTGTGGTGTTAGTTGGCCTCCACAGTTTGTTGGCTTGTTGAGGTGGAGCGGCAGCTGGACCTTTCGTCTGTGGCTGCGAGGCTAAGAGGTAGACCTATGTGGTTTGTCTGGTCAGTAGTTAGTGTCGCAAACCAGTCTCCGTGACTCGTGTTTGACGTTACCCTTCTTTAGCTCGTACTTCTGAGCATGGTTTGTCGTTTAATTATTATGTTTAAGCCATGTTAATAATTTAGAACTGTTCATTTAATTGCATTTGTGGCACCATGCTTAGATAGCTTATTTAATTGCTTAGATAGCTTA
Organism: Colocasia esculenta; assembly: GCA_014218235.1. Classification (NCBI taxonomy): domain Eukaryota; kingdom Viridiplantae; phylum Streptophyta; class Magnoliopsida; order Alismatales; family Araceae; genus Colocasia; species Colocasia esculenta. The sequence continues at coordinate 138,412,604 of CM024757.1, forward strand.
TTTAATGCTTAGATAATGCTTTACCCTCCTTGTAACACCTCAAGTTTATTTATAAAATAATTGATCATTTTCATTGTATGATAATGTTCTGATTAATTGAATTAGCCACTTTGCCAATCCTAAAAATAATCATTGGGAATAAGCACACATGAGTTACATAAGTTGATAACCTAAATAGGTAAAATTTCATTAATAGAAAATGTTTTTTTTTTAATGAAAGAGGTCCTCAAGGCCTCGAACTAGGAGAGTGCACCCTCCCCCAGAAGAGAAGGATGTGCTCACTCCACCAGTGAGGACACCTGGGCCTAAATTATTCATTAAAAATGGGATAGTACAATAAACAAAGGGGCATACCCCCGATTAAACCATTCTAACATTAAAAAGACCACTTCTGTCCAGCACAAGTGGACCTTTACAAGAATGCAGAAGCATTTGAGAACCCCAAAAAACATGATTACTGCTAGAGGCAATAGCAATAATAGCAAGCTGATCCGCCACCATATTAGATTCCCGAAAGACATGAGAGATGGAGCTGAAATCATCGGCCAGCACCTTTCTTACTTGACACCACCACCTGTAGCTTTGCCAGGAGAATCACCTATTTTGACGCAGGGAGTTAGAAGAGATAAAGAGTCTGACTGAATATTAGACAAACGAAAGCCCAAATCTGCCGCCAACCGAAAGACCATCACATAAAGCACATGTTTCTGCCCTCAGACTATTGCCCACCCCATAGAAGTGAGCAAAAGCAACATAGACATTACCATTATTATCCTGAATGCAACCACCGCCACCACTATTCCCTGAGTTCACTTTTAAAGTGCCATCAACATTTAAACAGTAATACTCAATGGGAGGGATCCAGCGAATGAGCTTGACCTGCTTAGAAGAGAAAGTGGGAAAGAAACCATAGTGGCAAAAAATCTGCAGATCAAGAGGAGAAGGATCATATCTGAATGAGGACTTGTTGAGCGCAAAGGACATATGAAGTGTAATACTTCTAATAATATCACTACCCGGGTCTTCTTTCCATCAAACCTCACTGTACATCTGCTCTTCCATAACTCCCACAACATTATCATCAAGCAGTATAAGGATGTAAATCTCATGGGGGAGCTAGTGTTGCAATGCTTAACAAATCCCCACACCTTGGAAGTAATATGAGCATGGGGATGAATTCTGTTGCAAATAAAGGGCAGGAACCATTGCCACATTTGCATCGCCAGATCACTGTTAATGAAAATATGATCCAAGTCCTCCACCTGAGGAGAGGAGCAGCAATGGCATTTAGAAACAATAGGAACACCACATTCTGAAACTCTGCTATCAACAGGGATAGCTCTATTCAACACCTTCCATATGAACAAAGAGACTCTAGGATTAAAAGGAGGCTGCCATATCTTCATGTATTCTGAGCGACGAACACCTTTGTCCCTGACTAAATTATATGCTGAACTGGTAGAGAATATACCACTTGAGGTAGCAGCCCAGATGCAGCGATCCTCTTCATCAGTAAGCTGAAAGTCTTGAATGATTGCTTCCGGCAACACAGCTCTTAATGGATGAGAGACATCCCAAACCACCTCCTGCAAAGAGGTGCCTTCATCCTCAAAGGAAACCTGAAGAGAACATGAAAGCTATAGATTGCCCATCCAGATGTCTTTCAATATATCAATCTTGTCCCCCTTTCCCGGAATCCATCTCATGTTAGTTTGGATGATATTATTAGCCGCTAGGATTATCCTCTTAGGAATGCCAGGAAGACTGATGTAGCTGGAAGACTGATACCGCTGTTTAGCATAGGAAGCCCAAAGAGAATTACCCTGACGTATGTTCCATATCTGTTTTACCACCAGGGACATTTGGACATGGTGCAGATTGCGAAGACCAGTCCCCCTTCATTTTTTGGACGTTGAATGGTGCTCCAAGAACCCAGTGGTGACGACGAGATCCATCTGAACCATTCCATAAAAATGTCATCGTAGCCTTCTCAAAGTAAGATATCACAGAATGGGTAGAGAAGAAGCAGCTGCCAAGTAGATAAGGTAGAAGAGACCACTGAATTTATCAAGGTGACTCGACCTGCTTGCGATATGAGCTTAGATTTCAGCTCCCTAATTTGACATTAACTTTGTCAATTAGATTCTTATAATCAATCGTTAAAACTCTACCAGCTCTGAGCGGGACTCCCAGGTAGAACAGCGGCCCATTTTGTTTAGTGTACCCAGTAACATCTATTCTTTGAACATCAATAGGAGACATTTTCCTAGATACCATGAAAGAACTCTTAGAGGAGTTAATATGTTGACCAGAAGATTGAGCATACCTTTTAAGGAACTGCATGAGGAGTTTGACATTACGAATGCCACCATTTCTAAAAATGAGTGTATCATCTGCATAGAGGAGGTGAGATGGGGACGGACATCCTCTAGGGCCAGCATATGGAGTGAGAATGCCAGTAGCAACTATGTTTTTTAGACCTCTACTAAGAGCCTCTTCCATAATGATAAAAAGAGTCGGAGCAATGGGATCTCCTTGTCTTAATCCTCTGGTGGATTTGAAATAACCAGTAGAAGAACCAATAACCAGGATAGAGAACCAGCAGTTGGATAACATCATGCCAATGTAGGAAACAAACCTAGATGAGAAACCAAATTTCTTAAGCACATCAAAAAGGAAGTCCCATTCAACACTATCATAAGCTTTCCTAATGTCCAGCTTAAAGATAGCATTACCCCCTTTGACTTTTCGGCCAATATCCCGTACCAATTGCCTGGATAAAGACACATTATCAAGAATATACCTCCCTTGCACAAAAGCACCTTGTTCCTCCGAAATGATACTGGGAAGAATACCAACCAACCTATCACATAAGATTCTGGAAACAATTTTATAACTGAAGTTGTATAGACTTACAGGTCGGAAATCATTGAATGTCTCTGGATTTTGCTTTCTAGGAACAAGGGCAATTAAAGTAGAAGTTACACCTCTTGGAAAAGCATGACCTTGGAAAAACCCACTCACAACCGCAAAGACTTCTTGGTGAATAATGTCCTAATAGGATGTGTAGAAACTGTCAGTAAAGCCATCAGGTCCAGGAGAACTGTTACTATTTAAACTCCAAATAGCTCTCTTAACCTCTTCCTTACTCGGGAGAGCACACAAGGAAGTATTCTGATCTTCTGAAATCATGGCTGGGATTACTTGGAGTAGAGAATCATCAACTGAATGAGAGGAGGTCTGGAGTAAGTTCTCAAAGAAAGAAGCAGCTTCATTACGAATGTTTTCCTGGTTATTAGACCATGATCCATTAATATGGATTCGCTGAATACTATTTCGCCTTCTGTTGCCTTGAACCGTTGCATGGTAAAAAGCTGTGTTCCTGTCACCTTTGTCCATTCACTCTAAACAAGATTTCTGAGCCCAGAAGACCTCCATGCAATGCAAAGCCCTCGTAAGAGCAGCAGTCGCCGCATTCAAAGCTGATATGTTATCCTGCAAAGGATGGTTATCGAACAACTTCTGTTTCAACCTAACAAGTTCCTCCTCCCTGCTAACATTATCTTCCACATTACCAAAAACTGATTTGTTCCAAAGACGCAAAGCCTTTTTAACCTCCTTAAGCTTAGTGAAAAGAGTAGCAAAAGGATTTGGATGCCACTGGATTTCTTCATTCCAAGCCTTTTGAACAATCTCATGAAAAGAAGTGTGGGTAGTCCACATAGTCTGGAATAAAAATCTGGCAGGGGCCTGCTTAACTGTAGCGAAGAAGGCCATCAATGGAGCATGATCTGAAGGCCCCCTTGGAAGGTGCCCCACACAAAACCCTAGGAACCTATCCTCAAAAGTATGTTAAGAGAAAATCGGTCCAGTCTAGCCTTTATAATGTTTGCCCAGTTCTATTATTGGACCAGGTAAACTTCGGGCCAGTGAAGCCAGCATCATTAAGCGATGTAGCATTGATAAAGGCGTTGAAATCCAGCATTGCATTCATGTTGCAATTCTCCCTCCCACTTTCTTAGCAGGCTGAGAAACACAATGAAGTCACCCCCTACGATCCAAGGGACATGCACAGTATCAGAGAAGGTAATAATGTCATCAAAGAGATCCCGTCTAATGCCAGCATCACAACTAGCATAGACGAAGGTGACAATCAAAAGAACGTTGCTGTCCTTCTTTGCTGCTAAGGTTATTTGCTGATCAGATGAGCTGAGCATTGCATGGAAACATTCCACCAGAACACCCAGATTTTAGAGTCTTCTCCCCCATTACCAGCATAATCCTGCATGTTAATATACTTACATAACTTAGCGGCTCGAGCAAGAGGGACTATGGGCTCAGCAATGGCCACTAAGTCTATATTACCCTTCCTGACCATCCTTCTGAGCGACCTCCTAGAGGCATTATTGGAAATGCCTCTTACATTCCAAAACATCATGGAACTATTCATGAAGAAGAGTATCCTACAGAACCTTCTGCAGCCTTAGCCGTGGATCTCGTTCTAGCTCCTCCCAACTTTTGAGCTTTCATACCTTCTTTAGCAGCAGTAGTTGGCATGAAGATATTTTCCTTGGCGGCAAGGATAGAAACCTTCCTAACGGCCGACTCAGATGGTTTTTGAGGGATCTTGCAAGGATCCGAGCAATCTTCCTTTCCTCTCCATCAACCACATGAGAAATCGTCACCAAGGAAGAACGCAAAGTGGCCATGTCCGCCACTGCTCCTGAAACCAAACCTGCATTGCACCCAAGAACTTGAAGCTGCTCCTCCTGCATGTAGGACACATGCACTCCATGCAACGTCAAAGAAAGGTCATGACCTTGAGAAACAGGATCCACGAGGGGAATAGGTTCCAGAGGGGATTGAACCAGATTCTCAGAAGCAGGCAACTGCTGAACATGAGTATCGTTGGGGGACTCCTCCAACATGGAATCCACCCGCAGCACCTTCTGACCTAACGCCTTCTTCACAATGACAATACCTTCCGTCTGCCCCTAAACAAACAAAGTTGACTCACTGTGAGAGATAGCAGGCACCGCCGGCCCTTGGAGAAGCTCCTCCTGCAAGGAAGACCCATGCACCCCATGCAACAAGGATGGCACTTCTCCTATTCCTTGATGGACAGACTCCACGAAGGGAACATGATCTTGAGTTAATTGAACCACGTCCCCTAAAACAGGAAGCTGCTGATCATCATTAACATTGAGGGCCTCCTCCAAAACCGAATACCAGTTTTTAGATGGAACTATTGTGGAATCCTCCCTTTGCACCTTCTGACGCCAAGCCTTCTTGACTAAGATATTACCTTCTGACTGACCCTGGCAATCACAGGAGGCTCACTCTGAGAGTTAACTGGCTCAACTGTGATGACCCTCATTATACCGGTGGTTATACCAACCACGTCGGTATAGTGAACGTTGTCACAGGGGACATTTACCCAAACGCTATAATAACATGATTGAGATATACACAAATATAGGTACATAGTAGCGGAAGAAAAGAACTACTAGTTTTCATTTCATCATCCACATTATACATACATGATTCAAATGACAAATTAAGAGAAATAAAATCCCCAAAATGAAATACTAAACTCAAATACATAGTTTGTCCACAAATTCCTTAATAGTTCTATTACAATGTCTCATTACTACTAGCAAGCAAAAGTCACACGTCGACTCCACCAAGCTACTCGCCACGCCGGAGTCACTCTCCACTATCTCTTCCAAGGTGTCGGTTCACCAACTATTACAATGTCTCATTACATACTATGCAAGCAAAAGTCACAACGTCGACTCCACCAAGCTACTCGCCACGCTCGGAGTCACTCTCCATTGTCTCTTCCAAAGGTGTCGGGTCACCAACTAAACTGTTGCCGAAGCAAGGAGTGAGTCTAAAAGACTCAGCAAGTAACTCCATACACATCATTCATACATACATCACAGTAGGTTCTACATTCCAATTCACGAAGCAAAACATATAGCATGTTTGAACATTGATAAGAGACAACCTATCATGCTATTTCTACAAATTTAAAACATATGGTGCATGATTTGAGACATTCCAAAATGAATCCTATCACATGCTTACTACTCATTCAATCACATTAAGCTACAACATGATAGCAACTAACGTGGGGATCTCACATGCATAAAAGGAAACATTCTTCATGGTTTCTACACATTCTTGCACATGCACACTATCATTTCATACACATTAAGGTTGCTGTTATAACATTATTTCACATTAACATATCATGGATCACAATACACAATCTAACACATTGGTTTCACATGTTTGCACAATTACTCATTCATATAGTTCTCCTTTTTCACATTGCACGTTTACACATATTCACACTACACAATTTACACATATCCACATTACATTTCACAATTTAGTGCCGTGACACATAGTCCAACCACCATTAGAAGGACACATCACATACACATAACACATAAACACTAGACGCCACCTAGGCAACACAGTGACACTCTTGGACTGCGCAGACCGGAGAACAAGTCTCCACCCTAACCAGTGGTACTTGTCCACCTCCAGGATTTCATCCTAATGCCCTTAGGATCTTACACATTGAACCTTCCCATGAGGACTTTTCCATGGTACGGTTCCACGGCCCTCTATGGAAGCAGTGTCACACATGGCACATTCTTACACATTACACATTCCGATTTTTACACACATATTACACATGTCTTCACATTCTCTCACTTATACACATGGCTCTATTTTCCTATTCATGATACTACTGTTGACAGAAATCAAACATTCAGTACCTTACACTAATCAGGTTGAAACATATATAATCAACCATGTTCATATTAGCATGTGTCGAACACTCGTTTTCGCATGGAAATCTCATGGAGCACTCTACAGTTATCTAAATAACATGAGAATTTAACCACAGACTAATTTCAGGTTTATGATCATACATGCAATTTTCACATTTTTCTGAGTCATATTTGCATTTACATAAATTAAACATTCAATCTTATGCCATTCAAATTTAATTATCATGGAACATAACATGAATCTCAGATTTGACATTTCACAGATCTGAATCTATCATATACTTGTTATAGAATTTTCCCCAAATTTATTGCACAACATACAATTTACTGTGGATTTTTGAGAATCCTACACATGCCTTCTATTTCCATTGCAGAAATTACAGTAAATCACACGAACATGAACAAATTCTCAAATTTGCAGGATAAACTGACGCACATACACATGGTATAGAAAAATCTAGGGCATTTAGTTCCTCAGGAATCATGTAGACAATAGGTGAACATGCATAATCCATTTTCCCAACATGTATTTCAATAAATCTAATAATTTATGCCATCCACAGAAAAACACAGAAATTTCCACACACATCACATTACCTATTTTACATAACATATAAAAATTACACTATATCCTCATGCGTCAATGTCCGAAAATACTTATTTAAGGCAGAACAATTTACTGTTCTGCACTGAAGAACTTAGCGGCAGTGTCTGGCCGTTCAAGGAGTTGGATGGCAAGATCGCTGGACGCAGACTGGAGATCTTGGCGGCAAGAGGCCTTGACGCCAAGTTCCTATCTGTGCAAGAACACAGACCGAGCTCCAAATGAAGGAGAATTGTGAGGATCCAGGACACGAGAAAAATCTGTAAAAATGGTAAAACCCTACTAGAACCTACATGGACGAAGTGAATGGGTACTTGCCTCTCAATAAACCTCCAAAGGGATCAAAGTTGTTGTTGAAGCTCTCCTGGGCAGTCCCAAGAAGCCTCCACTCCTCTTGCTCCGGGTTCTTGTCGATGTAACGCCAAACCAATGTCGGGGAAGCCTTCTCCTATGTCCCAGCTATCCTCCAGTCGGTGTAGATCACCGGGAGAAGCCTTCAGTCGCCGGATTCAAGCTTGCCAAGTTCAGGTTTCCTTCAGTCCAGAGCTAGGTTTCTCTCCTCTCCTCAAAGAGTCAAGAGAGCTCTTCTGGTGCAGAGGGGTTTGTTTTATAGGAGAATGGGTTTGGGATATCCGGAGGGGTGATGTGAAAGCCTGAGAGCCGTTGGGGACTTCTCCCCAATGGTTGGGCTTGCTTGCCCCCGGATTTCGGGGTCTGCTGCGCATGCATGTCAGAGAAGTAGACGTCCATATCTCTGGATGTTCACATAAGATTGGCGTCCATCGAGGTGGACGCTGACTCATCATGGACGTCCATCCATGTTGACGCCAATTGGCCCTTCGGCCAGAACTTAAAATCATGCAGAAAACCATGCTTAACCTATACATATATACATGAAACCTAGGTAGTATAAGTATACACTATTACACCATGCATTCAAATAATATTTACCATCTAATTATACATATGCACATATAAGTATAACTAGCTAATATGTACATACAATTCAGATATGCATAAACATGGTCACACATAACATGACTCAACGCAAAATAAATAAAATGGCAACAAATTTCGGGCCTTACACCCTCTCCCCCTTTAAAGAAACTTCTCCTCGAAGTTTAAACAAAAGCTACCCAACAAACGGGGATACTTCTTCTTCATCGCATCCTCAAGCTCCCAAGTAGCCTCCTCTCGCGAGAAGTTCCGTCATAGAACTTTCACCGACGCAATACTCTTGTTCCGGAGATGCTGAACCTTCCGTCAAGAATAGCTACTGGTTGCTCTACATACGACAGATCTGGCTGGATCTCCACTGGCTCGTGACTAATCACGAGATGGATCTCGGACATACTTCCTAAGCATGGAAGCGTGGAAAATAGGATGAACACTAGCTAAAGCTGGGGGTAAAGCTAGCTCATATGCCACGTCGCCCAATCGTCTAAGAATCTCATACGGGCAAATATATCTAGGGCTTAACTTACTATGCCTGCCAAACCTGACGACACCACGAGTAGGTGATATCTTCAAGAAGACATGATCACCCACCTCGAACTCAAAATCCTTCCGCCTGTTGTCGGCATAGCTCTTCTGCCTATCCTGTGCCGCAACAAGCCTCTTCCTGATAAGCTGGATCTTATCCGAAGTCTCCTGACTAACTCCAGACCGATCAACTGCCTATCGCCGCCCTCCTCCCAACATAAAGGAGATCTGCAAGGCCTCCCATACAATGCCTCAAATGGAGCCATACCAATGCTCGCATGAAAGCTGTTGTTGTATGCGAACTCCACTAGAGGTAACTGACGCTCCCAATCATCCTTCCAATCCAGCACACACACGCCCTCAACATATCCAGAGCGTCTCGATAGTCCGCTCAGACTGTCCATCTCTCTGGGGATGAAACGCCGAACTGAGCTTCAGCTCCGAACCTAAAGCATCCTGAACCCTTCCACAACCTCGAAGTAAATCTCGGATCTCGAACCGAAATGATCGACTTCGGCACACCGTGCAATCTAATAATGCTACTAACATACAATCTAGCCAAGCTCTCTACTGACTGCTTCTTCCTCATAGGCAAGAAATGTGCAGTCTTCGAGAATCTATCTACGACTACCCAAATCGAGTCATTGCCCCGTCTAGACCGAGGCAAACCGAAACAAAATCCATAGTGACAACTTCCCACTTCCATACTGGGATCTCCATCTTCTGCATAAGGCTAGATGGTCGCTGCCGCTCGGCTTTCACTTGCTGGCATACTAAACACTCGGGATACATAATCTGCTACATCCCTCTTCATGCCAGACCACCAAAAGGACCTCTTCAAATCCTGGTACATCTTGGTGTTACCCGATGAATAGAGAATCTCGACCTATGAGCCTCCGCTAACACATGCTCACGGACCTCTACTAATCAGGGACACAGACGCGGTGATGAAACCTAATCACACCATCCTCATCACGAGCAATGCCTGCCTTTCCCACTAACTCTTGGAGTCTAGGGTCGGCTTTCTGTTGCTCGATCTTCATCCAACACCGAAGACCTAAGAGACAACTGAGCTATAAAAGCCTGGCATAACGATGGCTCTAACTCAGTCAACGCGCAAGCCGCATCCTCCAACATCTTCCAGTCCTGCTGGAGAGATGGTCTCTTCCTACTCAGGGCATCAGCTACGACATTCGCCTTCCCAGGGTGATACTGAAGGTCGAAGTCATAGTCCTTCAAGAACTCAATCCATCTTCTCTGCCTCAGGTTTAATTCCTTTTGGGAGAAGAGATACTTCAAGCTCTTGTGGTCGGTGAACACCTCAAATCTGACACCATAAAGATAGTGCCTCCAGATCTTTAGTGCATGAACCACAGCTGCAAGCTCCAAATCATGGGTCAGATAGTTCTTCTCATGCTCCTTCAACTGACGAGAAGCATATGCTACTACCCTTCCTTGCTGCATCAAATCGCAACCAAGGCCAATCCGAGACGCATCCGTGTAGATAGCAAAACCCTCTACACCGCTCGGCAAGACTAACACCGGAGCTGACGTGAGCTTAGTCTTCAACAATTGAAAACTACTCTCACACTTCTCGGACCAGACAAACTTCACTCCCTTTCTGGTCAGCTGTGTCAATGGGGCGGCGATGGATGAAAATCCCTCAATAAATCGCCGATAGTAACCAGCCAAACCAATAAAACTCCCGAATCCGAAGGGGTCTTGGGAACCTCCCAATCCATAACAGCCTGGACCTTTGCTGGGTCAACTGCAACACCAGCACCGGAGATAACATGCTCGAGGAAATGAACCTCGCGCAACCAGAAATCGCACTTGCTGAATTTAGCATACAGCCTGTGCTCACGAAGGACCTCTAACACTACCCTCAAATGCTGACGGTGTGTGGCCTCATCCGGAGAGTAGACCAAACATCATCGATAAACACCACAACGAAGCTATCTAATTACGGCCTAAACACCCTGTTCATGAGATCTATGAACGCTGCAGGGGCGTTGGTCAATCCGAAAGGAAGGACCAAAAACTCATAATGTCCATAACGGGTTCTAAACACGTCTTGGACACATCCTCACTCCTAATCCTCAACTGATAATAACCAGATCGCAAATCAATCTTAGAAAAGACTGATGCATCCTGCACTGGTCAAATAAATCATCAATCCAAGGTAAGGGATACATGTTCTTCCAGTCACTTGGTTTAGCTTTCTATAATCGATGCATAGCCTAAGTGACCCATCTTTCTTCCTTACGAACAATACAGGTGCGCCCCAAGGGGAAACACTAGGGCGAATAAATCCCTTATCTAGCAACTCTTGCAACTTGCCTCGCTCCTTAACTCGGCTAACTCCACAGGTGCCATCCGATATGGAGCCTTCAGATAGGAGAGGTACCCGAAGCAACTCTATGGTGAACTCTATCTCCGTGGCAATCCAGACAAATCATCGGAAAGACGTCTGGAAAGTCCTGCACTACCTCGATCTCTGCAAGAGTAGGTGACTCATCAGCCTCTGGTACTAATACCACGCTGGCAAGAAAAGCGTCACAACCCTTGTTCACCATGGCGCATCGCCTTCATGGCAGAGATGACCAACTTTCCCGCCAAGTTCCTTGGCAAGGGATGAGAGAACTCGTCCTCACCAGGAATGCGGAAAACAATCCTCTTCCGACGACAATCTACTAACGCATAGTGCTCCTCTAGCCAATCCAGACCAAGAATAGCATCAAAGTCCTTCATCTTTAGCAAGAAGAAACACCCATCTAGGACTCTATCCTCAATGCACACAGGTAACGACGAATACACTTCCTGGTCGATACCGTACCCGCAGGTGTGTGTACAGACAACGGGACTTCTAAATCCTCAGACTCTACGCTTGACTCTAGAGATAACTGCCTAGCGAACCGCTCGGAAATGAACGAGTGAGTGGCACCTGTATCAAACAAAACCCGAGTGTGCACACCTAGAAGTAAAAACGTACCTTCTGTGACATGCTCCGCCTGCTCGGCGTCCTCCCGTGCTAGGGCAAACACTTGAGCTGGGGCTCGAGGCCTTCCTGGTCTTCCTGTAGCTGGCGCTGCTGCTGCTACTGCTGCTGGGGCTGGCGCTCCGCGCTGGACTCCCTGCTGAAGTCTCGGACAATCCTTGATCTTGTGGTCGCTACTTCCGCACTTCAAGCATTTCCCCGCAATCATCCAACACTCGGAACCACCGTGTGTCTTCCCGCAATGGGGACACTCCTTCTTCACACCAGGGGAACGTTGAGAAGGTACCTGTGCACTGCTGGTTGTTACTGGATGCTGCGGTGCCTGGTATACTGCTTTCTTCTTGTCCTGTTGCTGGAACGTAGTTGCAGGCCTCTTCTGCGAAGCCTTCTTCTCTTCCAGATATGCTGCATCTCGCCCTCCTGCCTACAGGCAGCACTAAGGGCCTCGTCCAAGGTACGATGTCAAACGCCACTAGCCTCGTCCGCAGTGATGCCTTCAGGCCCATCACGAACTTCTTTGCTTTCCTGCGCTCATCGTCACGATATGAGGTGCATATTTAGATAATTCTGCAAACCTGGCCTCATACTCGAGCACGGTCATGGAGCCCTGGGTCAAGGAAAGGAACTCCTGCTCCATCCTGTCCTGGATATGCTCGGGGACAATTTGGCCCGAAAGAGCCTCACGAACTCGTCCCAAGCCACGTCAATAGCTCCGTCATCGAACCGTGTACGCAGTAATGAAGCCCACCACACATCACTCTCTCCTGCAGCATATTGGTGGCTAAAGTAACCTTATCATCGTCCTCACACACCTAATAGCTCGGAAGATTTTCTAGATCTCCCTCATCCAGCTCTCAGCTAGCAACGGGTCGCTCTCCCCCTTAAAAGAGGGTGGCAACATCCTCTTGAATCTTTCCATGACGGAGGGTCCACCATGGTCCTGAGCTGGAACTTGAGCCTGCTACCATAAACAACAAGCAATACACAATAAACATAACATCATGCAATTAAATAAAACAGGCTACTAGTTGTTTCATTATTCTAACCTGAGTCTCCAACTGGGCCTGTAGTGCAGCCTGGGTGTGGGCCTGCGTCTGCATGGCCTGCACTAGACCCTGCATGAACACTCCATAATCCACAGGCGGCGGTGGGGGAAGTACCGGACCCTAAGGTGCCGGGGCCCGCTGCTCAGCCTGCTCCTCACGTCTCTGCTCGTCCTCACGAGCAGGAGCACCGCCACGTCTACCACGCGAAGCCATGGCTGCAATAAATTTCAGCCATTATGAGCTACGTTAATTTATTTCCTAACCATTTTCTTACCTATTTTGTTCATTATTAATCAATTCTATACATGTGGACAATTCTATAAAGATTTAGCATGTAATGAAGATGATGATTCATTATATTTTATGTACAATCTCAATCGGTCGCTCTGATACCAATCTCTGTGACGACCCTCATTACCCGGTACGATTATATACCAACCCACGTCGTATAGTGAACGTTATCACAGTGGGACATTTACCCAACGCTATCACATGATTGAGATATACACAAATATAGGTACAGAGTAGCGGAAGAAAAGACTACTTTTTCATTTCATCATCCACTTAACATACATGATTCAAATGACAAATTTAAGAGAAATAAAGTCCCATAATGAAATACTAAACTCAAATACATAGTTTGTCCACAAATTCCTTAATAGTTCTATTACATGTCTCATTACATACTATGCAAGCAAAAGTCACAACGTCGACTCCACCAAGCTACTCGCCACGCTCGGAGTCACTCTCCCTGTCTCTTCCAAAGGTGTCGGGTCACCAACTATTACAATGTCTCATTACTACTATGCAAGCAAAAGTCACAACGTCGACTCCACCAAGCTACTCGCCACACTCAGAGTCACTCTCCACTGTCTCTTCCAAAGGTGTCGGGTCACCACTAAACCTGTACGCCGAAGCAAGGAGTGAGTCTAAAAGACTCAGAAATAACTCCATACACATCATTCATGCATACATCACAGTAGGTTCTACATTCCAATTCACGAAGCAAAACATATAGCATGTTTGAACATTGATAGAGACAACCTATCATGGTATTTCTACAAATTTAAAACATATGGTACATGATTTGAGACATTCCAAATGAATATCCTATCACATGCTTACTACTCATTCAATCACATTAAGCTACAACATGATAGCAACTAACATGGGGATCTCACATGCATAAAAGGAAACATTCCTATCATGGTTTCTACACATTCTTGCACATGCACACTATCATTTCATACACTTTAAGGTTGCTGTTATAACATTATTTCACATTAACATATCATGGATCACAATACCACAATCTAACACATTGGTTTCACATGTTTGCACAATTACTCATTCACATAGTTCTCTTTTTCACACATTGCACGTTTACACATATTCACACTACACAATTACATATATCCACATTCACATTTCACAATTTAGTGCCGTGACACATAGTCCAAACCACATTAGAAGGACACATCGCATACACATAACACATAACACATAGACGCCACCTAGGCAACACAGTGACGACTCTTGGACTGCGCAGACCGGGAGAACAAGTCTCCACCCTAACCAGTGGTACTTGTCCACCTCCAGATTTCATCCTAATGCCCTTAGGATCTTAACACATTGAACCTTCCCATGAGGACTTTTCCATGGTACGGTTCCACGGCCCTCTATGGAAGCAGTGTCACCATGGCACATTCTTACACATTACACATTCTGATTTTTACACACATATTACACATGTCTTCACATTCTCTCACTTATACACATGGCTCTATTTTCCTATTCATGATACTACTGTTGACAGAAATCAACATTCAGTACCTTACACTAATCAGGTTGAAATATATATAATCACCATGTTCATATTAGCATGTGTCGAACACTCGTTTTCGCGTATGGAAATCTCATGGAGCACTCTACAGTTATCAAATAACATGAAAATTTAACCACAGACTAATTTCAGGTTTATGATCACACATGCAAATTTCACATTTTTCTGATCATATTTGTATTTACAGAAATTAAACATTCAATCTCATGCCATTCATAATCATTTATCATGGAACATAACATGAATCTCAGATTTGACATTTCACAGATCCGAATCTATCATACACATTGTTATAGAATTGTCCCCGAATTTATTGCACAACATACAATTTACTGTGGATTTTTTAGAATCCTACACATGCCTTCTATTTCCATTGCAGAAATTACAGTAAATCACAACATGAACAAATTCTCAAATTTGCAGGGTATGAACTGACGCATATACACATGGTATAGAAAAATCTAGGGCATTTAATTCCTCAGGAATCATGTAGACAGTAGTGAACATGCATAATCCATTTTCCCAACATGTATTTCAATAAATCTAATAATTATGCATCCACAGAAAAACACAGAAATTTCCACACACATCACATTACCTATTTTACATAACATATAAAATTACACTATATCCTCATGTGTCAAAGTTCGGAAAATACTTATTTAAGGCAGAACAGTTTACTGTTCTGCACTGAAGAACTTAGCGGCAGTGTCGGCCGTTCAAGGAGTTGGACGGCAAGATCGCTGGACGCAGACTGGAGATCTTGGCGGCAAGAGGCCTTGACGCCAAGTTCCTGTCTGTGCAAGAACACAGACCGAGCTCCAAATGAAGGAGAATTGTGAGGATCCAGGACACGTGGAAAATCTGTAAAAATGGTAAAACCCTACTAGACACCTACATGGACGAAGTGATGGGTTACTTGCCTCTCAATAAACCTCCAAAGGGATCAAAGTTGTTGTTGAAGCTCTCCTTGGGCAGTCCCAAAGCCTCCAACTCCTCTTGCTCTGGGTTCTTGTCGATGTAGACGCCAACCAACGTCGGGGAAGCCTTCCCCTATGTCCCAGCTATCCTCCAGTCGGTGTAGATCGCCGGGAGAAGCCTTCAGTCACCAGATTCAAGCTTGCCAAGTTCAGGTTTCCTTCAGTCCAGAGCTAGGGTTCTCTCCTCTCTTCAAAGAGTCAAGAGAGCTCTTCTGGTGCAGAAAGGGTTTGGTTTATAGGAGAATGGGTTTGGGATATCCGGAGGGGTGATGTGAAATCCTGAGAGCCGTTGGGGACTTCTCCCCAATGGTTGGGCTTGCTTGCCCCCAGAGTTTCGGAGTCTGCTGCATGCATTCATGAAGTAGACGTCCATATCTCTGGACGTTCACATAAGAATTGGCTTCCATCGAGGTGGACGCTAACTCATCATGGACGTCCATCCATGTTGACGCCAATTGGCCCTTCGGCTAGAACTTAAAATCATGCAGAAACCATGCTTAACCTATACATATATACATGAAACCTAGGTAGTATAATGTATACACTATTACACCATGCATTCAAATAATATTTACCATCTAATTAACATAGCACATATAAGTATAACTAGCTAATATGTACATAGCAATTCCATATGCATAAACATGGTCACACATAACATGACTCACGCAAAATAAAAAAATGGCAACAAATTCGAGGGCCTTACACTACCAACCATCTGCTTTTGTTTTCTGTGACAATCCGATTCCATATGACCGAGTTTATGACAGTAGGAACAGATCCCAGGATTCTATAATAATGATTTTCTGCCAAAAGCCATCAGAACCATATCCGATCCAAATTCTTTCCGGTCTTGGTTTTTCTATATCCAACTCCACACGCAGACAAAGGCTTCATTAGTTTGCGTTAAAGCTTTGGTGGGTTCATAAATCCTTACAACTTCGCCCAGATTCCCAGCAATGGACTTCAAGTAGTCTTCATAGTAGTAGTTGACAGGCAACATAGGGAAACCAATCCAAACAGGGATGACAGTAGGATTAGCACTATAATCAAAGTTAGGATCCCACTTAAAGAATGTGTATAAGAGGCCTTTGATATATAAATTCCTTCTCATGATAACCTTCAAATAGTCTTCCTCAGCATCAAAATGGATGAGCAGGTGACGTTGATTTAGAACACTCATAATATAGCCCTCCTTCAATAGGAGCCTTTGAGATAAGCAAGACTTAAGCTCTGGGATTGAACATCGCCCATATGCACATCTAACAATAATAGCCAGCTTGAAGTTTTGTATTGACTTACCTACTTCTTCACAAGAGAAGAAAACGGTGGGTTCTCCTGAGTCTTCTCTCGTGATGATCTGCGCAAAAGTCTTCCTCCCAGGAGAGGCAACTCCATCAGCAGCAGCGCTGGTCCCACTCTCCGCCATGGGACAAAGAAACCTTCGCCCCCGCCAGCCCCCAGGGCCGGCGGGAAGCGACGCCAGCAGCTAGCGAACCCTGTAAAATTCCCAGAGCTTCTCTCTCTAGAAACTAGAGAGAAACAAAAAGAATGACGACACACACATCACCAAGGCACTTGTCAATAATAGAAAAGGATTAAAAGAAAATGATTATATATATATGCATGTGACACAGTGATTATGTAGTCATTTCACTATTCACTTACTATTCACCTACGTAATACACATTACGTATTAGCACCCTTACATGTTAACTTCGGGTTAAATCCCTCGTGGAGCTCATCCCCACCGTCCACGATTTCACGCACGCCTTACATATGTAATCTCTATATATACACCCCCTAGTAATCTTTACCCGAACCTCACGCTGCTGCTGCTACTGCTTCTACTGAGGTCTGAGGAAGAAGGAGAAGGAAGGAGGCGTTGGGTGATGTTTGGAAGAAGCTCCAGGAGGTCTACTTCTTGAGATTATTCTCATTTTCTTCTGGCTAAGGTAGGAATCCTTGTTCTTTCTCACTTGCTACTCTTTCTGAGTATTGTTCGTGGTGAAGAAGACCCTCGTGTATCAGTCATAGCCATCAAACCCTCATCTCCACTCTTCACTCACCACTTCTGAGTAGAAAAGGAAACCAGTTTCATGCATCACCAGAATCAGCCGACCAACCGATCAATTCGGTCGACCGATCCTCTCCTTTTCTACCTGCCCGAGAGAGAAAAAGAAGAGAGATAGGGGGCTTAAAGCCTTCCACTTTCCTTGAAAAGTATATACAACTATAAATTAGTCTATGCTCTTCTATTCTTGCTTGTTTATTTTCATTCCCAATCCAGAAAAAAGTGGTGCGATTTTGACCTGTGCATTTCTGGGTTTTTCCAGAATCGGTCGACCGAAACCATAGATCAATCGACCAATCCCACCTTTCTGGTCAATTGACTTTGTCATTCCGATCGACCGATCCCTCAAGAAAACCCAGAACGACCACTGGATAGGTCGGTCAACCGACCTTCTTATTCCGGTCAACTAATTTTCCCCTTAAAACCCAGCAATAGCTACTGGCTAGGTCGGTCGACCGATCTTTCTTGTCCAATCGACCGATTTGGTTATTCCGGTCGACCGATTCCTTCTGTTCGACCGATCGACCTTGTGTTTTTCGCACAAGACTGATTCTTCCTGAAGTGTCAATAGAAACCCTGCGAAACTGAAACTCATACCTTATTTACACTCCATATTATTTAAGTAAATGCTATAATTTGATGTTTCATTTACTTAAGATATTACATGTAAATAAGGAACTACCTCCCATTTGAATCCAATAAAATATCAAAAAAATATATCTCCTACCAGTAAAAAGTCAACTCTCCCATCGAAGAAGAAAATCGTGATTTTGGTGATTCCATCAAAATAGCATCTTTCTAATCTCTTATAATTTGGCCTACCTTAAAGGCTCATAAGTCAAATAAACCTAGTAGAATGCTAAAATCTAAGGTCTGATGAAAAATGATAAACATGTATATGACTTCTCTAAGGGAGTCTCTCTCCTACTGAAAAAGAACTCAAACATGTTCATTCCTTATTTTACATTAATATGACTTTTACATTGATAAGATATTATTTCCAATTCTGAATTAAATCTGTAATTGAATGGTTCGATCGGCACTGACTTTGCCATTCTGGTCAATAGACTTGATTCTTCAGGTCGACCAACTTGACTCTTCGGGTCGACGGATTCCCTTGTTTTTGTTCCAGAACATCATTTTATCTGAATTATAACCTACATGCTTACTTTGTGTAAGAACCATACTTGAGAAATAGTTCAGTGGAAATGGTACGACATAGTGTGGGTCTTTGTTCCCTCCCGACATAATCCCTGTGCAAATGGGGCAGGTTCAGCCCTGGGAGAAGCACCTGAATTCAATTACTGGCCGTACGGATCAAAGATAGATCATCTGGGTGTTTAGCATGACACCACCCATTGCTAGATTCGATTTACCTTCCCATGGAACTATATCATGAAATAGATTACACTTGTCTACTGTTTTAGTTCAGAGCAACTCTTTCTTTTCACTATTTTCCTCGTTTTAGTACTATTATAAAATATTTATTTATATCTCTTGTTATAAGATGTGCACTTTCATAATTCCTTCGTGAGGCTATCACGTACCTTACCTTCATTACGAGGGCAATTCCTACTGGTCACAACCGCTCACGTATCCCTTTTATCCTTTCAGGAATTTCAGATGGGGCAATCTCTTCTGGCGACTGTGTGCCGAGTGATTCTTGACTTCCTTTTCTTTATCAATCCCAGATGACCCTAGATGTTGGCAACCTAGAATATTGTAAATATTAATTGTAACCCTTTATAATTCCGCGGCACTGCCTGACGAATGTAATTAAAGGTTTTACTTCTCATCAGGAAGACTTGTTCTCATTCCCCTTTTTGCTCACATTACGACATATATAAATATAGTTAATTGTCAAGATGTGATAGTTATCCTACTTCTCGTGTATTTATGTTGTTCGACTTTTGAGGGAGTTTCCCTACTGAGCCAGATACTTGTGAGGCTCACCCCTACTTCTTTCAGGTGAAGGAGAGCAGGATGGTTCCCGTCCTTCTTTCTAGTTCGGAGCTGCACCATAGAGGAGTTGGGTCTGCACCTCCAGTAGTGTAATTTTCTGTGTGTTGTATCTCGGGGTATGCCCCAGGCTGTAGTACCTTGTACTTTGACTTTTGTTGAGAACTGACTATGTAATATTCATGTAAATATGTGTGAGATGTGCAATCTTATATATGTTTAGTGTGTTCTTTTATATTTTTATGGACATGTGTGTTGATATCCCTTGTGAAGCATTGGCCTATTTGCTGGAGGCGGAGTCATATCAAGCTCGTTATTAGGTTAACGGGTTTGAACGACGAGGACCGTCACATGCATGGTAATTGTATGTGGCAAAAAAGTGCTCATTGAATGAAATGAGATCAATGGGCCGACATTAAATAAAATGAGTCAACCATCAAATAATACTGTGGGCCAAACATACACTCTTAGCCCAAAGAACAAAACAAAATTAAATAGCAATAAATCCCTAAAGTTCGTAGCTCCAATTGGGCATAAATTAGAAAGGGCAATTAGGGCAAAATCTAAGACAATTAGACTTCCATGTTAACCCAAATTCATGTCCAACCATAATATGGAGTTTCCTAAAGGCTTTCATACTCAAATTGGGGTGGGAATCCTCACATTAAGGAAGAGATTGACCAAAACTCGGAGCTCCCCTTTCTAAGACACATTAGGATTCATAAACAACCTTAGATATATAAATACTCATCATAAACCCCTTGGGGATGAGTTACCAACTTGCTGGGGTCTTGAGGAGGCTAGCTAGAACACCAAAGGAGGAGGAGATCGCCCCGCAATAGGAGCTTTCTTCCCCAACATATGTTCTACTTCATCTTGGAGAAGACCCTTCTTAGGAGCACTAAAAGGTAGGTGTTCTTAGGCCAAAGATGAACAAACCTTATACCATGTTAAAGCTCTTCAAGTTTAATTTCATGTGCACCTATTTTGCCCAATTTTTATCAAGCATGCTTCGAGAATCAAGCATTTTTCAAGAGTCATGCATGATTAGGGCTTTTCATGTTTATACCATGATTCACACATATCGAAGTCAAATTGGGTCAACCCAAAAATGTAGTTCTCTTATACTCTTCGTCCTCTACAACTTTCATGTTCAGAGTGTCATCCAAGGAATCCTAGATAGTGAGTTATAGACCAAATAAGAAGATCTAGGTCATTTTCTGCATTTTTGGGCAAGTACCTTAATCTGCGACGAAACCAGATGTTGCAGATTATAGGGGCTTTTTGCGACGCACTTGACCATCGCATTTTACTGAATAGCGACCATTCATACCGTCGTGATTCATGACCATTCTGACAAGACCCGATTGCATCAAACTGTGTGCACTTGGCTTTCAGTGTCCTCCTGAATTGCGATCAAGTTATCCGTCATGTTTCAGTTATTTTTCCCAACTTCAATTTTATGCAATTTTTATAATTGATTTTTTAAAACACCTATAAATAGCGTCGTTCATACCCATTGCGATTTAAGGAGAAGGTGACCGTTAAAATTGTTACATTTTAAGAAGATCAACTGTTCCCTTGCTTCAGCTGCTAACGACTTCAGAATAGCGACGATTGAAACCGTCGCGATTTGTAAGGCTGTCCTGAAACCTTGTTTTCTTCTAATTATGCCTTGGATATAGGCGACGACTGAACTTGTCCTGATTTCCACAATGTTCCAGACACCATCCAGTTAGTGTTTTATTTTAAGTATTACATGTCTACATTAGTTCATAGTGTTTTTTGTGTCTGTCTAGTGGCCTAAAAACTGTCAATCCATGTAAAAGTCATGACAACCTGAAAGTCTATTCTAATTGTTCTTAATTGCATGATCTTTCTATCTTGAGATTAATGTGTTCATCTTGATGCTCTAACTTGCTATTAAACTGAAAGTTGACCTTGTTGAATTGTAGAAATCATGTTAAAGAAATCTTAATAGACTTGCTTTATAATATGTCTTCATGTTACTTGCTTTCTGCTTTGTTTTAAATCAGTGGATTGTGATATTTGAGGCACATTCTACACTACACGTTTGCGTAATAGGCAGCCTTTCTTGGGGGATTGGAAACTCTCTACTGGACATTCCGTTCTGGTAGACTATGGACCTTTCCACTAAGACCTCCGTACTTCTTCGTACTCCGTGGATTCTCTCATGGAGACCGAGTTGGTTGTACCATTGAAGTTTCCAGAAGATAGAATGCACTTCCTCTCTCGTCTCTTTCTCGTGAGTGTGGCATTATAATCATGAAACCAAGCTAATAAAGTAAAGATTTAACTAAAGTGTAAATTGCATCGTTATGCTGCCAAAATTCTCTCTCAACTATTGTCATCATGAAATCATGTTCACAGGACTTGACTTTCTTGAAATCATCATGAACATGATATTGAAATGTATACCTCTTGAAACTCTTATTATTGGCCATGATTGACTTTGGGTATCTACATTTGAAATAGTGAGATGTGTATCAGACACGGGGAGTGTCCAAGGGCTCCAGTCTAGCCCCATCGACAGAGAGTCAGAAATATACTGTTAACCATGGGGTATAATGATTATTGGCATTGCATTTGCACTAGGAGTACTTGTGTGTTGAATGCTAGATACATAACCACATACATGTGTCCTAGTGTGCATTCCAAGGTGGCATAGATTCTTAGTGCACATTAGTGGCATCATGCTTGATTACTGTTACATGTTAAAAGTTCTTGTTTGTGTGTGCTTACTTGCTTGCGTGATATGGCCATCTTGCATTCTTGCAATGATTGATATCCTGCGTGCTTGTAAATATTGCTCTACTGTTAGTTCTTTCTTGTTATATCATTCTAGATCTTGTTTAATCACTCTTGTTTAATCACTCTTGCTCAAGTATCAAGTTTAATTGGATTTATCGTTCATGCATATCTTGATAATCGTGCCTACCTAGTTCTTAAAATGTTAATCACTTTTATCATTGCCTGCACATTGAGTTATAAATCCTATATGGGGCAAGTTTGCTCATTACTTGCTTCTTAACATCTTAGGTGACATTGACGTGGAAGATGAAGGCCAGAACATAGATGGGAATGCGTTTGAGTGAAGAGCGTGTTCTAACCATAGTGTCGACTATTAGTTTATCTTGAGAGTTAGCTCGATGTAGTAGGTAGCAAGGAAGTATAATCTCATGTAATTTTCTCTTTTCTTGAGTCATTATAGTTGAAGTTCACGAAGTTGTAGTAAACATTATGGAGATTGAATAAAAGCTTAGTTGCATTCATTTTGTGGGCCCTATTTTACTGTGTTGTTGCACATCTAATGCTCACTAGCTAGAGGTGTGTTGTTGCACATCTAATGCTCACTAGCTAGAGGCTTATTTGCCGACTATTCACGTCTCGGATTATCTATTTAATCTAATATTTCCTCTATGTAATTCTCGGGACGTGACACACAGGCCAAAGAAGAAGACTCAATGGATATTTTCAAATTTGTGTGAAAAAGAACAATTGAGCACTCAAGGAAAAATCTCTCAAGCTTTCAGTCTTTAAGATCACTCTCTTTCTCTCTCATGTTCCTTCGATCTTTCTAGAGAGAGACAACATTGAGTCTGAGTGTATTTCTTGTAAATCTAGTCTTCTCAGACTTCATCTCAGATGAAGCTTTGCAATTGTCTTTCTTTTTCTCGGTTTGGAGACTTTATGCAAGATTTACTGTGCTTCAGGGTTGTGCCTCTTCGTGTAAAGAGAAGGCTTGTAGAGTTGCAGGTGTTATTTCCCTTGGTAGAAAGGAAGATCTGTTGTGTTGTAAGCTCCTCTTCTATGTGCGAAGAGAAGACCAGCTAAGCTGGGTGTGTAAGCATCCTTGGGGGGGATTGTACCATTGGTTACTGAAATCCCAAGTTGTTCTTAGGGACTTTCCGCTATCAACTAATATTAATGATCACATTTATGTCTTTGTTTTGAGCTGTAGAAATTTTATATAGCAACCTATTCAAGACCTCTTCTAGGTGTGCTAACTGGGCTACAAATGTGTCTTCCTGAATATGTCCCTCGCCTTGACTGCATTCTGGTTGCAGTCACGATGTAGATCGCGTTCAACCCTACATTGCCTATAGTTGAGAGTACTAGATAGCAATCATTTGTCGTGTGTTTCATCTGACTGTTTTACGTGCAAACCCTCTATATATTTCTGGATGAACAAAAACACTTTCTCCTCTTATTGTCCATGATCTTCTCATCTATTCATCCTTAATTTATCATATTTTCTTGAAACTCTATGGCCATTGACTGATTGTGTAAAGCCCAAGGTTTTCATAACACCTTTTCTGGTTATGCAGGATGTTGTTTGGGACTGTTCTAGCCTAATCATCTTGACGGTAACAAAGTATGCTATTTAGGTGTGTTGATGATAATGTTGAGTGTTTTTTACACAAGGTAGTGATAGTTATTTATGTCAATTATTTAATAGGGTATTTAAGCAATTTTTGGATTTTAGTCTTGAAGACAAGTCAATTGCCACCAAGTTTGAAGTAGGCAACACACTATGTTGTTGTTTACTTACCTGCATAGTGTTTCCTAGTTTAGCTCTGAGCTTGATTCTTTCATGAGGAATTCTTTCGGCAATAAGAGTCATATTAGGGTAAGGATTGTACCCCAATTATGACCCCATGCTCTATAAATATAGGGTCGTTTCATTTTGGGGAGAGCTGTAGCGACCCTAGATACTTTAGCCCGAAAAAGCTCCATATCTAGACCCGCCTCCCGTGAATAGACCGAAGTCTCGCAAAAGATATCTCACACACATGTCTAGTAAGAATATAGAAAGACAACCACACTATAATAAGATGCATTCATAAAATGACATTATCCCACTACATGATTACATGTCCAAAAGAAAAGTACAGAAACTTGGGACATATCCTGAGGTGTACAATAGGAGTCACAACTCACAACTCACACTACTGCTGGTGGTATAGGTTAGCCTCCACGAAACCACGCTCGCTAAGCACCTAAAAGGAAGATGTAGAGATGTGAGCCTCACAAAGTCACAGACTCAATAGGAAAACTCCTCAAACAATAACATTAATATTCCACATACAACAAAAGAAAGCACTAACTAATACCAATCCATCGGTCAACTCACATGTACAATCAAAGGAAACATAACGAAAGCTGCAACCTAAACATGGTTTCTAATGAACAAAAATAAACAACATGCTTCACATAGGTAAATAATTAACTAATCATCATCATCATCATTAGAGCCTTATCCCATTATTTGGGGTCGGCTACAATTAACTAATAATAAACATAAATAATTACTAGACATCACCACAACCGCACGGTTAACCAGAAGCACACTGCTTAATAGGAACCTCAAACTCAATAAACATTAAAGATAAACTATTAAGAGAATGTTATAGAAACATCAAAACCAATTGTACAACCGAGTGGTACTAAACCAACTGTACCACACGCACACCACAGAGTAATCCACAAGAACCACAAGCTGAGTTGGAAGAAGCGATGCTACCATACAGGTCACGACTACTGGTTTATGACGCCAATATCCAACTAGGACAAACCAACATAGAAAACATCTCTCAGTCTTGTAGCCACGAACGAAAGTTCCAATTGCCGCTCCACCACAACACTATGTAAGTCAAAGAACTGTGGAGACCAACCAACACCACACTGTAAGCCACACAGATTGCACACCCACGTTTGACACACCTCTACAAGTTCTGGAGCCCACAAAGTGAGGAAAGTGGAAACACGGAATAAGTTGGGGATCAGTACGTCTACTGGTGTCCATCCCCCAACCATGAGTGTGTTGTAAGTGAATGAACAAAACATGCTTGCACACCATAAGTCATTGTCCCACTATCGTCTTTCTCTCAACCGGACGAACCACTTAACAAACAAATGAGTGAGGGTGTCTAGGATGATGACACTGACCTCTACAGTACACACAACACCAGGACAAACCCCGAACACAAATGTGCCTGGATCACACAGAACCTGGGGTACCTGACTGCAGAGGTATTCCAGAATAAGCACCAGACCATCAAACTCGGCAAACCACATAAGTCACGCTGAATGCGTAATACACCTTTAACTTACCATTCTTAAACCAAATTCATCCTTTCTTACTTACTATTGAATACTCAATCACAACACTAACCTTTCAATCATAAACTATCGTAACCCATACAAATCATTATCAGCTAATAAACAATGCATTAAGATGTAAACTTGTGATATATGAATCATACATTTACAAACCGCAACCTTATTACTCACATATCATAATTAACATAATGACCATTAACTTCTAACCACTCATACTCGCGCTACTACTCACTAATCCATGCTTTGCTACCATTATCATGCTTTAAATGACTTAAACCAACATTAAATAACTAAAACTAGGCCCACACAGAACCCACACTGCCCAAACGCTGTAAACATACTTCGAAAGGCAAAACGCAATGGGGCCATCGGTCACGTTAAGAACGTGACAGCCTGACAAGTCGCGTTCACAAAGAGAACGCGAAGGGGTCAGGGGCCACGACCTGAACGCGACAGCCCGACGCATGGCCTTTTCAGACAGAAACCGAAACCTGCGGTTCTCACTTAAAAACCTTCATAAATCTCATTTCCAATCCATCTAAGCCTCAACAAACTAAATAAATCATATAGGGATCACATCCACACATCGATTCATAATTCTCATGCTTTAAACCATTCAATCAATGCCAATAAATAAAGAAATCTCCGTACCAATGTGAAGAACTCGAAGAACGCTCCTCAATTGGCATTCCTCATGCTCCAAGAGACTTCCTCGTGCCGAAACCACAACAAACCATGAGCTTCAAGATCAAAATCATCGAGAATCACCGCAAAACCTCTCTCCTCAGCCGAACAGAGCTCCTTGCCCTATTTGACTGCCAAACCGTCCTTAAATAAATCAGAAACGAGAACGCGATGTTGGTGATCGTCCCGTTCATAACATGGCGTACCTGACCGACACATTCTGAAACACAGCGTGCCACGTGTCACCCATACAACCAAACAACTAAAAGAATCAGTGCGGAGAACGCAACGTAGGCTGGGGATGCGTTTAGAATGTGACATACACCCCCGTCACATTCTCAACCAAAGAACCAGGGGGCTCTGTGGGAACAAATCTTCGACCCACGACACCCACACAATGCATGAAGGCCACAACCAAGGCCCAATGGCCACACATTGACCTAGCACACCACACTGAAACCATTAAACTCGAATCCAGACGACCAAGATGTTAGAACATTACTCTTGGCTAGGGTTTTTAGTCTCCCTTAAGAGAAGATAGAGAGAGAGAACACGAGAGAGAGATTGAGAGCTTCTTCGAGTTGTCGCTGCCAAATCCATATTTCTACAACGAAGGAGGAGGCTCTGGAGATCAAGAGGAAGGTCATGGATCGTGAGAATTTCACCCAAAAAAGTATGTGAGGAGGATTTGATCGAAGAAGAGGAGACCTGTTGACCACGGAAATAAAACGTCAATAACCATAAAGTTGGTCGATTGCATGACAATATATATAATACTGCACATGTCAAAGACCTGCATGTCAGCGATAAGCCAATAGTCATGTGACCATGCAATAAGTGAAAAACCCGCAATCATGAAATCGAAGTCTTGATGATGGAGCAACTTGCACTCGGGCGTCGAAAAGACAAGACACTGAGAACATCACATTTAATGTGTGTAGAACTCTCTTATCATTAAGATATGTGCTTCAATTGGCACAAGAATTATTTGAATCAAGGTGAAGACTAATTGACCAACAGATGAAAGGATCATTAGAAATTGATAGTCAGTCGACCAAATCCTGAATATTGGTGACAGAAGTCCATCCAGAAAGTGCCATAACCACATGTGCAATTGGTCGACCAAAGTCAGATTATCGGTCGACCAATACTTTCAGTGGATGATTATTTTTACTTCAAGAATAAACGGTCGACTGAACTCTATTTTTTGATCAACCAAACCTCCCAGAGCATGTAGGTTCAACAAGGCGTGGAGAATGGTTGACTGAGCCCCAAAAAATGGTTGAACAATTGTTGATGGCGGAAATAAAATGTCGGTAACCATGAAGATGGACAATTGCACAGTAATATATACTACACATGGCAAAGACCTATACGTCAGTGACAAGTCAACAGGCCCACGATGGTGCAACAAGTCAGAAGCCCACAGTCATGAAGTCATAATAATGATGATGGAGCAGCCCAACACCGGATCATCATGAATCCCTAAACCGGTGCCAGACAAAGCCCACTGCAAGATCATCTTGAATCCTTGAATTGGAATCAGACAAAGCTTAGCACCGAATCAGCAAAAAGCCCTGAAGTGTTGCCAGATAAAGCCCATCATCGGATCATCATGAATCCCTGAACCGACGTTGGAACATGCGATGCATTGGATTAGCCAGAAGATGTGAACCAGTGCTAGGGCCACCGGTGCGAATCAGCCTGAATAGGTGAGCCGGCGCAGGCCACTGGCGCTAGATCAGCCTAAAGCCTTCACTACAAGAAAAAATGGGTTTAGAGACCGAAATAGAGACCGATATTTTCAGTCACTGTTTGGTCACTAATTAGTGACCAAATTATGACCGACATTATTCGGTCGCTAAAAAAGTATTATAGTGGCCGATTTAAGTTACAGTCACTAATTATTAATTAGTAACTAATTAGTGACCGTTCACCATTCACGACTGAATTTTTCCATTTTCAGAAAATGGAAGAAACTTTTGGTGACGGAATATTTTCGGTCACTAATCGATCACTAATTAGTGACCGATTTTATTTCAGTCACAGATTTTCACGTTTTCCCGGGTATGGAAGAAAGTTTTGTGACCGATTATTTTCAGTCACTAATAATCGGTCTCTATAGCCGACGGGTTTAGAGACTGAATAGCGACCATATTTGTCGGTCGCTAATGTTACTCTCTTCTTCCTCCGCTCTCTCTCTCTCTCTCTCTCTCTCTCTCTATCTCTATCTCTATCTCTATCTCTATCTCTATCTCCATCTCATTCGCCGCCGTGGGTCGCCAGGCCACTAGCGCTGGATCAGTCTAAGGTAGTGAACCGGTGCCAAAACACCATGTGCACTGGATCACCGACCAGAAACATCTATAGATTGGACCCTTTGGGTCCAAAGGGTATAGAGAGAGAACCAAGAAGGGGGAGGTACTTTCACTTTAATGCTTGGAGCATTTCTCATCTAGGGGGACCTTGAAGAGCCTTTGTAAGGGGTTGAGTGAGAGGTAGGTCCTACATAAATCTCACTCTTCAATCCCCCCCCCCTCATGTTATGTTCTCTCCCTATCATGTCATGCTTCCAATATTCTTATGTTCTTCAAGTGATGTTTCACATGTTTTCTCTTTCTTTCTCTATGCTCCTCTCATGGAAGTTTTCTCCCTCATGTATCTTTCTATTTGTTTTGGGCCTATATAAGACTTAGAGGCATGGGATTTGCTCAAATGATGGGTATGATCCCATCGCCTAACTGGTCCAATATTCCTTGCATGAGTCCCCTCTCTTCCCTTATTCATGATGTCCATTTTGTTATGATTTTGGTTAGGAGCCAAGGTTTTCCCACTAAATGGGTATGGCCTTTGCGATCCCATGACCATGCATACACATGGTGATTGTATTTATAGAGAATGTGTAGCGGCCTTGGATATTTATGCTCGAAAAGGCCCCATATCCAGACCTGCCTCCCGCGAACAGACTGAAGTCTCGCAAGGGATATCTCACACACATATCCAATAAGAATATAAAAGACAACCACACTATATTAAAATACATGATAAAGTACATGATCTCATATACATTTATAAAATTCCATTGTCTCACTACATTATTACATGACCAAAAGAAAAGTACATAAGCCTTGGGCATACCCTAAGGTGTACAATAAGAGTTAAAACTCACACAACTACTTCTGTTACAGGTCTGCCTCCATGAAATCATGCTCGCTAAACATTTGAAAGGGGGGTGTAGGGGTGTGAACCTCACAGAGTCACCAGCTCAATAGAGAAACTCCTCAAAACAACAACATACATAATCCACGTGCAACGAAAGAAAGCACTACTAGCACAAGTCCACCATCCAGCTCACATGTAACAATTAAAAGAAAACACACCGAAAGATGGAACCTACATATGCTTTCTAATGAACATAGATAAACAACCCACTTTTCATAGCTAAACAGCTAGCTAATAACAAATATATACTACTAATAGAAACCACTGTGCATTATGAGTAACAAAGAATAAACTGCTAACAAGAAACAACTCAATATAATAAAATACTGAAGATAAATCACTACTAGAACATTATAGAAACACTAGACTAACTGTAGAGTAGTTCGAGACTAAATGAACTGTACAACACTCACTACAAAGGAAACCACAAGCTGAGTCGGAAGGAGTGACACTACCACACGGTTATGACTACTGGTTCATGACCCCAGTATCCGACCAGGACAAACCAACATGAGAAACACCTCTCAATCTCACAGTTACAGACAAAAGGTCTAACTTCGGCTCCACCACAACACTACGTAAGTTAAAGAACTGTGGAGACCAACCAACACCACTTTGCGGCGACACATGCTATAGACCCACTCTTGACACACCTCTACGGGTTCCAAGGCCTGTAGAGTGAGGTTGTGGCAACAAGGGACTAGCTGGGAACCAGTACGTCTAGTAGTGTTCGTCCCCAAACCACGAGCGTGCTACAAGTGACCAAATAGAAAAGCCACACACCACAAGTCACTGCCCCAACACAGTTGTCTTTCCCTTAGTTAGATGGGCACTTGAAAAATGAGTGAGGGTGTCCAGGAAGATGACACAAACCTCTACGATACACATAGTATTGGGACAAACCCCGAGCACACATGTTCTTGCCTCATAAAGAACCTAGGGGATCTGACTGAAGAGGTATTCTGGAGTAAGCGCCATACCACCGAACTTAGAAAACCACCACAAGTCACAACCAAACATGAACATACTTTCAAACCTTTCGTTCATAAACCACGACAATCTACAATTACTTAACATCGGTTAACACATGACCTTTAGTTCATACATTCATATCTGTAAACATTATGCTCTTGAACCATACACCTCTTACATGCTTAATATAAAACATGAGAAACATGAACCATTAACTAACCATAAACTGAGCCATTAACACTAATTCATGCTTTACTAACATTAACATGCTTTAAACATCTTAAACAAACATTAAATAGCCAAAACTAGACCCACACTACCAAACACAACAATCACACTTCGGGAAGCAGAATGCAACGGGGCCAGTTGTCGCGTTAAGAACGCGTCGGCCCGATAGGTCGTTTTTAGAAGAAGAATATGTTCCTAACCGGCCGCGTTAAGAATGCATTGGCTAGATGTGTCGCCTTCACAATGAGAATGCATCAGATCAGGATGTCGGGACCTGAACGTGACTGCTCGACCCGTCACCTTTGTAGACACGCGAAATTGACATCACCGCGGGAAAATTTCAAATTACACTGTAATGCCACAAATGGCCCTCTTTTGCCTTGCAAGAGTTTTTCCTATTTTTCCCCCATTTTTCCAATTTTTTCGGTGCTTCCCCATTGTTCTTTCACATTCTCTGTCGGTCTGCTTTGAATCCCGTTGCGATTCACAAGCATTCTTGAAAGCATTAGGGATCTATGTCGCAATTCAAAATTCCCTATTTTAATTGTTGTTGTTTTCTGAATCGCGACTCATTTCTAATTCGGTTTTGGCAGCAAAATTCGGGAAGTTCTGAATCACGACGGCCTTAGCCACCGCGATTCTCATTTCCATTTTTGGTTTTGGCAAGCTTCCATAAGCAAGATTTAGAAACTCTGAAACACGACGGGGTATCCTGTCGCAATTTAGAGTCTCGTTTGGGCCGAAATGAGGAAATTCTTAAACACGTCCATTATCCCCGTCGCGATTTAACCAAACATGTCTACTGTCCCGGACGCGATTTGCGCCTGATGTCCACTATAAATACAACCCCTGTCCCATCGTTCCAAGGTTGGAGACATACTTTGTGCACCCTTGGAGACGCTGAGCTTCCCACGAGTTGGAGGAGGCCGATTCCAAGGTGAAGCCCTGCCGAACTGCCGCCTCAAGCTTCAACGCCTCCGTCTCCCACTCTAGCAGCCACTCCTTCATCCATTCAAGTTCCAATCAGCAGCAACCTGCGCCATTCACTCATTGGGGAAGCACCTCCCTCTCTTTTGTTCATACAAC
This sequence comes from Colocasia esculenta, assembly GCA_014218235.1. Taxonomy (NCBI): domain Eukaryota; kingdom Viridiplantae; phylum Streptophyta; class Magnoliopsida; order Alismatales; family Araceae; genus Colocasia; species Colocasia esculenta. Next base: position 138,444,735 of record CM024757.1, read on the forward strand.
CTCCTCCAAGCCCCACGTGACTATTTTCATTCCTTCATCTTTTTTTTTTAAGCATACACACATGCATACATTTCACACACACACCTATTTTCCTAGGGGTTTAAAAGCCACCACCAAAGGCGTGTTCTTCTCCTTTTTATTCATGTTACGTCATTTTTTTTTAAGAATTGATGCTACACGTACATTGGCTAATCCTTTTCTTTATTTGTGTTCTTGCAAGGGTAATCATCTTGGAAAGCGCCTTCTACCATGGCGGGCCGTGCTCGTAGAAGAAGAAGGGACCCCGCCATCTCAATCTCCCTGTTAAAAGGTACGCACACTATCACTTTTCCTCCGCACCCCACGTTGCACCTCCTTCGGTACCCTCGAGTACCAGGCAATCATGGATCCATTCAAGGAATTGTGCTCACTTGTGTTTTTATTGCGTTTTTCTTCATATTTTTCTTTGTAGAGACTTGAGTCTTTCTTTAAGACGATAGTCAGAATCTACAACGTTCTCAGATAGAACGCCAAACTCTACCTTCTACACAAAACCTCATGAAACCTCCATTTTCAATTATACCAAGCGCATTCAAACGGTTAACTCATCTAGATCACATTAACTCATGGTCTTCATGCTTTAAACTATCAAACAACATAAATAAATGAGAAAGCCTTCCTACCAATGTGAAGAATGCGAAGAACGATGCTCGATCAGTGTTTTCCATGCTCTAGGCAATCTCTTCATGTGCAAACCGCACCAAATGAGCCTCCACCAAGCTGAAATCACCAAAGTCTTCAACAAAAACTCCTCCCTCGACTGAACAATGCTCCCTACTCTGTTTGTCTGACAAACACAACCCAAGCGAATCAAAATCCAAAATGCAACATAGGTGACTGTCACGCCCAGAACGCAATAGACCAAGAGGCCACGTTCACAAAGACCATTCCACGCGCGCCATGTATCGCACAAGGGGAAAATCCTCGGAAAAGGTGGCAATGAGATCATGACATAGGGGTCTATCGCATTCATAATGCGACACCCACCCTTGTCACATTCTCAAATAGAGAACCGGTTGATTGTTTGGGCTAAAATTTTCGGCCTGCAACACTCACACAACACACCAAAGCCACAACCAAAGCCCAATGTCCACCCACTGGCCCAATGCACCACACTAAACCATTAAACTTGGATCCGGAAGATCACGATGCTACATCATACATGTTTGTACTTCTCCTTTTTGCAATATGTTCTCTCATGTCTCTCTTTATGTTTTGACTTGAGATTAAGTCTTGCCCTTTTGATGGGTATGGCTTTTACACCCCGAACGTCACACAAACTACACTCCATAGCTTTATCCTCCGGGCACTAGTATTATGAGAGTGGTTTTTCCGTTTATTTACTTCATGCAGTTTATAGTTATGTTCGTCGTTCCCTCTATGGGTCACTTGCCCATTCTTTTATATTTGTGTTTTACCGGATCGATGGCAACCCCCTTCACTACTTCGGACGCATGCCAATGTAAAGAAGGGAAACCTTCGCCGGTCAATGAGGGGAGTTGTATCCATATGGTCATGCACCGCAATTTTCATTCCCATAGAGCACGTGGATAGGCCACTGGGTTATGCTAGGTCATTAACACCATATGTTATGTGCTCATCATCCCCGGAGCCAATGTTTATCACCAATCGGGTCATACCACCAGATTTCCAGGTTCACTATGTTTACCTACCCGGATTGAGGGCACGACCCATATGCAAAGGGTGGTCTTCAAGGACTCCCTATTTCCTTGCTCAGCCTCTCACCTCGTTAAGGTCGGGACATCACCCCGGGAACCATGCACCATATAAACTTGGGGCTATGGTTGGCCCATGAGATGATAGACTTATGCTTGAACTTCTCAGGCTTTCATATACCACATGTCTAGCAAGTATATTTGTTACAATCATGCATGATCCCCTCGGTTATTACTTTTATTACCGGTCTTTCATGACTCTGATTGCCCCTTTCATGTTTTCTTCATGCCCAAACTTTGGTCATGACCAACAAATGGCCCATAAGCTCATCAATATGTCGGCATATAGCCAAAGAAATCGGGTTAAATTTCAAGGCCATCATTGCATACATTGGTCCCATCGAGGCATCTAGACACCTTGAGCCCTCTTGAAGCCAAGTCCTTGGGGGAACAAAGTCTAGATCACCTTGGGTGCATTGCTAGGCACGTATACTATCTATCGAGGCCATCACTTCTTCGTATGTGGATAGTGACCCACTTACATCCCCCCAACAATTCCGGGGGAAAGGGGGAGATGTTGTTGAAACACTACCAAGTTTTTCGTTTAATTAATGTTGTATGTTTAATGAATAAATGTTGTTAAAATGGAATGAAAATAACTACAACAAATTGACCTCTTTGGCATGACCGAGTGGTTGGCATGAACTATTTTGGTGCCCCATCGAGTAGACCAAGGACCCACACTATGAAAAATCAACAATGGAGATAGTAGGGTCATAAGCTCACAAATTGAATAGCTTAATAAAACAATTGGTGGTTGATCCCACTTGACAAATACTAACATGAAGCAAACCTTAACAAGAAAAGGAAAGTAACATCAAATCATAATAATAAATAAATAAATAAAGGACAAAAAATAGCCAAGTCCCTGGGAAGATAAAAGGTAGTCAAAGGATTCCCAAAATAGTTGAAAGCAGTTCATTGAGGCAATCGGTAGACCAAAAATCAGAATTCATTCGATCGCTTCTCAACAGTAGCAAGGCCAACGCCCTAAAAAAATAAGTCGACTGATAAACAAAGATTGGTCGATTGATTCCCAAAATTTTGAGACTGATTTCCAGAATTCCAAGGCCAATGCTCTAGGAGATTAGTCGACCGATATCTATTTGTCAGTCGATCGATTCATCCACAATGTTAATGAGACTTAGATTTGCAATATGCTCATGGCCACACATTTTCATACGTAAAAAAATTAAATTCAATGGATAAGAAAATCCATTTTCACAAGACCTCTTTCGCTTTTCCGAGGATGGCGTCGTCAATCCAATTTGCATTTTATGTAGAGTGTAAGAGGCAAGTAACTTAGGGTGTCAATCTGTGTGCTTGCTAGTTAGTGTTTTTCTATTTTTAAAGGTTTTTATAACATTGAATTGAGGTTCATTTCCCCAACTTTCTTGCACTTTGTCCTGCATGTTCTATAGTTATGAAGTTGATGGCGGGATACTCCATCGCCAAATTTCTGATTGGCAACACGTTGTTGTCTTTAGTCTGCCTTGATGACAAGTTCCTTGTTGCCAAATTTTGGTAGACGACATAGGATGTTGTCGCCAACTTCTTCTTGATGACAACGTATATTGTCACCAAGTTCTTTATTTTACATTATATTAGAATGATCTTGTATGATATATTCTTGGGGTTTTGTGATTATTTTTGGCTTCCATTGACTTTGTCATGGAGTGTTTACCACTATGACTTGACTGTGAAACCCAAGATATTTTCTGGATATTCATAGTAATTATTTAGAATCTCTATTTACATGAAAATATGTAAATTTGAGTGAGATTAATTTCTATAAAACATGTGTATCATGAAAATTGCTAAGATGTGTAGATATGAGTTATACCACTCTAAGCATATTTTAGAGTTTTAAAATTCGTTTAATAAATTTCTATGTATTTTATAATATTATCCTAGTTACCATTTCAATCGTGAAAAATAGTTATATTGTTTCTAAAATTATGAAAATTTAGAGGGTTTAGATTTCTCACCATGGCTCCTCATATAGACTTGGGTTCAACCTCCACCTGAAAGCGTGACGACTATCTTGGCTTGCATTCAGTTCACCCCTCTATGTTTGTCATGAGCGGGTTGGTTGCGACTATAGACCTAAGTCGGGCCGAGATGACACACTAGTCGATTAATTGGAACACTTAATCAACTAGTGGGTACTTAATCAATTGGTTGGCTCGCCCCTCTAGGTCACCACGGGTTGGCTCGCCCCTCTAGGCCACCATGGGTTGGCTCATCTTCCTGGGTTTAGGCTACTGCTGTGCCGGGGTCGAGTTGAGATGGGTCTAGTACTGGGCAAAAAGTTGGTATGAGATTAAGAAAGTGGAAAATATCTCATAAGATTGATAAAAAAAGAAAATGTGATTTGGTAAGGTAAATAAGATAATCAAAATTTATCACCGATAAACTCAAATAAAGAGAACTTTGTCTCGCTCCATCACATTTGTTAAGGTTATCAATCTAGGCTTTATCTTGTCTCAAATCCAAAATCTTAGTAGTCGAAGACAGACTATCTACAGATAACCTATCATTGGGTAGTATATATAATTATCAAAAAAATTTATTGTTTGTGACTGTAGTAGAAGAAGGTAGAAGTTTCCTCTCTTTATATATGACTTAAACATGAATGAATTAGTGTTATACTTGACAACACATGCTGAGGTTTTTATGAAAAAGATCTATTGATGTTACCAAAAAAGGTCATACAATGAAGTTTAAAAATGGAATCGGAGTCATCAAATCGTCTTCTAAGAAAAATCAAATCAAACACGAGATAAGGGCAGCCGGCATTGCTGACCGATGTGCCTGTAGGCCAAACCTTTTTGCTTCCTTTTACACCTGTTGTCATGCACTAAGGTCATAGACTCGTATGCATTTTAGCCTTGTGTTTAAATTCGGAGGGATATGGGGAAGGATCGGGCCCGTCACCATTAACCAACACCTTAATTAGAAGGAAGCCGCCCCTCGTTTTCGTCTGTCTTGTTCTCATTCCTCCGCTCCCCCTAGTCTTCTTAAAGCCTGCAACTCTGAAAACTGAAATAGGAAGCTGGCGCGAAACAGCAAAGAGACCAAAGCCACAAACACGTGATTGCCATCCAATGTATCAGTCCATCGCCCACGATACAACACATCTATCTACATTCTACACAGAAGCCGGAGGAGGAAAAAACAAAAACTCTTGTTTCCTTTTCGTCTTCCCCTCGACCATCAAAGCTTCCGCACCAACTTGTAGTCTCTGCATCTAATTGTTCTTCCCGTTTGTGTAACAAAAAATTAAATTCGAAAAAGGACACTGAGAGAAGACCCGCAGTGCCCACTATAGATACATAAAACGAAAGGAAGCTGTACAATCTTAATATTCTTGGAGCGGACTGGGGCGGCGGCCGCGGCCGGTGGCGCGCCTCCCAAGCTGGACTCACGCGGTCCAATAGACCTCCCGCGACATGGATCCTCATCTCTGCGGCTGCGGCGCCGGCGCGCGGGGTGTCTGCTGCTCCGCTGCGTCTGCTGCTCCGCCCCTCTCCAGGTCGGGTTCGTTGGAGGAGCAGCCGCCGCGGTAGAGCCTCAGATCGAAGCTGAGGATCCTCTTGAACGATGCCATGCGGCTCATCGGCGATTTCAACCCCTGAGCAACCCCCGGCGAACCCACTTCCTCCTCCACACTTCTGAATCCGTCCGTTCCTCTCCTGTGAGGCACTTCTATCCTGTTCAACGTGCCGCACCCCCAGGAGCGGGAGCTCGAACAGGACGAGAGAGAAGAAGAGGAACCACCCGTCTGGGGGGCGGCGGCCGTCCCCTGATCCTCCCACCTGCACGAGTCGCAGAGCTCTGGCGGCGCGGGGGCCTCCATTCGGATGTGGACAGACTCAGAGACCGGAAGGGGAGACTCCAGCTCGACGGTGGACCGGCAAAGGGGGCAGGTCGCATGCGAGTGGAACCACATGTCGATACACTCAATGTGAAAGCTGTGCTTGCACCGCGGCAGCCTCCGCACCTTCTCGTTGTCCTGGAAGTCGCTCAGGCACACGGCGCACTCCACTGACTCGTTCGATTCGGCGGCATACTTGGCGGCCGAGTAAGTGAAGACCGGCAGCGACCTGATGACCTCCGGGTCAAGACCCCGAGTGGCGGCGGCGTTGGCCTGGTGCTCGGCGGCGAAGACGAGGCGCCGCCGGGAGCGCCGCCGGAGACGGGCGCGGCGGAGGAGGTACCAACGGGCGTAGACGTGGAGGCAAAGGATGAGGAGGACGACGGTAAAGAGGATGACGATGGCGCTGAGCATGATCTTGCCGCTCAGGGCGTAGCTCCTCGGAGCCGAGGGACTTGTGGGGAAAACGGTTGCCCGCTCGCCCATGTTGCCGCTGGGCATGTTCTCCAAACCATGGCCGTGGTCGCGCTCTTGAGACATGCTGGCACTGGCACAGAGCTGATCTGGGTTTCTCCTCCTGGCTGGGGGGAGGAGACCAGGAGAACTCGTCGTATATATACGGTGACGAAGACACGAGCCTTGGATGCGCATTTCTCACTTGTCGGTTGTCCTCCCACAAGATAATTATAAAATATTTGACGAAAAAAAATGGTAAACTAGAAAAAGAATATCTGCCTCTGACCGCGTGAAGGGATGGGGGGTGGGGGAGCGATTACCGCACACGAAATGACAAAAATACCCTCCTCCTGTGCGAATCTATAAAAAAAAAAGTTGAGATTTTTGTTCTTACAACAAGTATTGTAAATCTACCATTCTTGTTAGAAATATTGTTAAAAATGTCATCATTATCATGTGACAATGTGATTAAAAATCTAAAGAGATGAGAGAAAAAAGCAATTCTGGAGTGCTTCGTAGATATCTTGTCTACGTGGGTGCGCCACTTCTTGGGATTAAACAAAAGTTTTATTGTGAATCAAACGCAACTAATCCTCATATGAGCGTGGGACCGCGCCGATTTGGTTGAACAACAAAGCTGAGTTAGGTAGTGGGTTTCAGTGTTCCCAGCGCTTTATCTATTACCAAATGCTTCACAACCACTTCTTACGACAGAAAAATTAACAACTTAATGTGGGGAGCGGAGCGCATTCAGATGTCTAACAACTCCAGGCGACCAAAAAGCAGCACCGTGTTAGGGAAAATCCGATTCTCGATGGCACAAACAAAACTGTTTTTTTTTTTTTCTTTCAAAGAGTTTATTAGATAGACTTGATGGGGAAATTTGGATCGGGCCATGTCCCTGGTACACCCAAGCTTGCCAAAAAAAGTGAGACGAGAAAAGGGTTAGGGGAAACTTCTCGCGTCTATTCCAAATCATAAATATATGTTAGCACTTTTTAAATTCTTATATTAAATAGGTGTTCGGTAATTCCCAGTTCTTTACAAGTCAATCGGCCAGTTAGGGCTGTAAACGGATCCGGATAATATCAAGATCCGATCTGAATCCGTATCCGATTAAGTATATCTGTATTCGTTTAACAGATATCCGACGGAGCGAATTTGGATACGGATATTATCCGAATATTAAACGGAACGGACGCGGAAATAGGAGATCCGCTCCATTTAAGATCCAATCCAAAACTGGATTAATTCTGGCCATTGGATCTTACATCTAATGGTCCATACCCAACATATAAAAATATATCCTTAAAACCCCACCCGACCTGGCGACTCCCTCTCCCCCGTTTCCCCCAAATCTTCTCATCCAAATTCGAAATCCCGCCGTCGGTCGGACCCCTCCTGCGGCCCTGCCTCCTCCCTCCCCTCGTCATCTCGGCCGGCCACAGTGCGGCCAGCGCCCTCCCGGCGAGGCGACGACCTATTGTCGGACCCTTGCGGATGCAGCGGCGGCGGACCCTTGCAGACGCGGCGGCTCCTCTGCGCGGCAGCTCCGGCGACTCCACAGCACTGTGCACAGCGGTAAGTGTCCTCCGACCCTCCCTCCCTCTATCTCTCCCTCTCATCCGGCCCTCCCCCCCTCCGGCTCCTCCCCTTCTACGCTCCCCCCCTCCGGCTCCTCCCCTTCTACGCTCCCCCCCTACGGCCCTCCCTCCCTCTATCTCTCCCTCTCATCCGACCCTCCCTCCCTCTATCTCTCCCTCTCATCTGGCCCTCCCCCTCTCCTGCTCCTCCCCTTCTGCGCTCCCCCCCTCCGGGCTCCGTCCCTCCCTCTCATCCAGCCCTCCCCCCCTCCGGCCTTCCCTCTCATCTTTATCCTGACACACCTGCTGTTCGATCTGCCCGTCACCGCTTCTGCAGCTCGCCCAGCTTTTTGACACCTCGGTCGGCATCACAGGTTTCTGAAATACTCAAACCCTTCAACAGTTTTTCGAATGTGCCGGATAAATCACCTAGGGGTCATAGTACGAACCCAGAAAGAACTGATCTTTCTCTTCTTGTCCCCATTGCTGTGGTGGTGGTTTTGGTTTGTGATTGAAGGGGAGGTTGATCTGGCGGAATTGGACGGCCCGTTCGTGAAGCTGAGGCTGAAGGGTCGGTTCTAGCACAAGAGATCCACGGTGCTCGCCCGGCTTGGCACCTACCTTCAGAACAGGATCCCCGTAGGAGCACCTCTCTCTTCGTTTAGTTCTTCAACTATCTGCGCGTTTCCTCATTTGTGGTCTTTGATAAGTTGGAGCTCCATGCTTACTGCTACTCTGGCTACTTCTTTTGTTCTTCCTTGTTTTGAATCAGGAGATTTTGGACGTAGACATTGAAGACGAGAAGCAACTGGACGACAGCCCCGAGAATTTTATGCTATTTGTATGAATATTAAGAAATTGTTTGTGATATTTATATGTGTTTTAGAATTTTATAGATTTTTTTTCTTCTGATTTTTAGGTCACTTTATATCTCTTATCGGGTCTCATATTTTCAAAGCGGATGATATCCGTATCCGCTCCGAATCTGAATATTATCCGACTAAGATATCCTCTCCGTATCCGAATTTTATTTAGAGTGGATACGAATTATCTGATTACGTATTCGGAGCGGATGCGAAAAACTCATATCCGCTCCGTATCTACTCCGTTTACAGCCCTACGGCCAGTCATATATGCGACCCACATGCATGAGAAATGCTCGGTCAATTCGACCTTGGAAATTTATCGGGAATAAAAATTGTAAAAGCACTGTACCAACTACGTAGTTTCTTTCACCGCTTCTGGTGGTTCGCCTAAGCTTCTTCCTAGTGGTCAGTATATTGTTTTCTTTTCTTTCATTCCATTTCTTCTCTTTGGTTGGCTAACCTCGGGCACCGTCTTTTGTGGGTTATCAACCTTTGCAAGGAAAAGGAGGAAAAAGGAACAAGTAGAGCTGCCGAAGGAAGGACGAGAACCCAAAATTCCACCAGCAAACACCTCAAGCTGACGTGGGTTTCAGCAACAAAGAGATTAGTTGAACTGGTGACGATAGGTACGGGGGTGGTGAGCATTTTTTTGACATCTAATTCGTCTTAGTGTCCTTTCAAACCTAGTAAGTACTCGAGAAGAACTCGGACATTCCTTAGTCAAGGTTTAGAAAACATGTGATGTGAGACAGCAGCCTGCCGTGATAACTGGGAGAGTATATGACGAAATGTCCAAGAAACTTGCAGGAAACATCGAAGAAATCCCAAACGCGGCTTCACGCGAGCTTCGTTCTGATGTGGCCTTCGGCTTTCTTCGTGATTCCTCAGCTGCTTCGGGTGACAACATTCGATCTCCCTGTCGGAAACGCGGCCTTCGTTATTGTTGGACGACAGCGTGAGCTGGCTGTGGTGGATTTGAAGATAACCAATCATTGTGGATGATTTAATTACCAGAGGTTTTGATAACGATTGTCATAATGTCCCTTTTATAAAGACCTCATTTGATAGAGTTTGGATCGTCTAACTCAGCATCGAACCCCACTTGGATTGTCTTTTTTGGTTTGAAGTCCAATTAAGAAAACTAGTCTTAATTTGAAATCAAAGCACCAACTAGCTAGCAAACTAAGGCGGTCTAGAGAGGCCAGATTACCTAGCCAGATGTTATTCCAAGCTAGTAATCAGCTCTATTCAATTGGAGGAACTGTTTATCCGAGCTAAGCAATTCCAGAGTTACTAGTCTGGTTCATTAATTAAACCAGCTGTTAGTGAATAATGGAAGAAATGATCGACAGAGGGAAGGGGGGAGAGATGAATTATCCCAAACTTTCCTTTTTTTCTAGCAAACATAGTTGAAATGGCAAATAATGATACTAATATTTGTTCTTTTCTAAAAAAAAAAAAAAAGACAGAACAAATTATTTGGATAATACATAATTTATTGAAGTGTTGAAAAATGAGATTATGATCTTTAATTATCATTGTTAGAAAAATGCACCTATTTGAAATTTTAAGACTAAAGAGGCCAAATCTCGCATCGACTGTTGGATGGTCTTGGGATTTGGAAAACTAGATGGTGATGGGTGATCCTTGAAGTCAAGAAGATGATCAACAAAAAGGAAAAGAGATCAAGGGTGTTGAGATTAGAATCTTAGAAAAAATTCTCTGATGCCTAAGTCAAAAATAGGTAAGAGTTAAAATAAGATGGTTAGTAATTCGAGATCTCATCCTACAATTATATAGGATGTAGATTCTTGGAGAATATATCTCTAGTTGAAGAGATTCCTCTAAAATTTATTTTGGTGGTCAAACCTCCCCAACAGTTCCATATAACATGGCTAGGTAAAAGTGTTTGTCGCTTCACTTTCATGACCTAAAACTCTACCAGGCTAAGGACCTAATGGGCTACGTACCCTCTAGACCATAGGTTGTCTGGATAAGGTCTTTCGGACTTCTGTCGGACTAAGTACCTTCTAGGCTATACGTTGCTGGGATAAGGCCTGATGAGTTAAGGTTCAACGAGATAAAGTGAGAAGTGTAGGTTGAGTTAGCTCCCTATCTTAGTGCATGTCGAAACGTTATATCAGGAGCTACATTTTCACCTCAGGCTGCCCTCCTAGAGTCGATGTCAGAATAAGGGCCCTTTCTAAGGATGGCAAATTAGGTGCTTCTAATGCTTTGTGGGCCCTATTTGATAACTGGGTCTTGTTTGATAACTGAATTTTCACCAATTGAGCCAAGCCTAGTAACTAGACCATATAGATTGGACCAAAGGGTAAAGATTTTCCCTTTATAAGAACTATATAGTATTATAAAAATGTATGATATGGAAGCCAATTTTAACTTCTTATCGTAAGTTTACGATAGCACATATAGTAATGGTCTGGTGGTGCATTAATTACCATACCTTGCTTAACATCATGAACCCTATGATAGGACGAGGCTTGAGAGTCCTCAACCAAAAGCTCGCGAAGGGTCCCAATAGTTAGTCTAGGTTCTCTGGCCCAATTGCGGTCTGTTGGACACAAAGTGACATCAATCTAATATCGACAACATCCAACTCTGACTTTGTTTTGGCCGAAGGGCGACATCGACCAGAGGAAGTGTGGCTATCCTCATTGTCCAAACTCACTAAGGATTTGAATCTGACTCTATCAACTCACGAGCCACACAATCTCAAAAGGGTAAAGTTGAAGTGTCCAATGGAGTTGTACTGAAGAAAGAGATAATGTAAGGCTCTATGTTTTGGTTGACCTACTTGTACCTTGCATGTGATAGATTAGTGTTAATTGATGCTTTAATGTATGGGTCTAGAGTTTACAAAGTCTATTTTACTTACTATATGGTAAAGTAATATTAATTTATGTTTAATGTTATTATTTATTTGGTTTTAACAAGTTTTTGTTGCCATGTTTTGGGTCCCCTTAATGTCAACATTGATTGATGTTAAGATCTTGTTTACGACACATCAGGTGGCCACTAAGGTTTGGTTGACAACAACAGATGTTGGCCTCAACTGTATTTCCAGTTTAACTCCAAGATTTTCATAAATGATAATGTGGCAAGCAAATTCGAATCTCAGGCTGATTAGGGGTTGGTTTTCACGATGAATGGTGAGGATTGAGATTTAACCTCTTATAGTTATAGAAGTATATAAATATAGGCTATCTCATCCCAAGAGAGATCATTTGACTAGGATTTTCTTCTCATAGCTTGAAGGATGGGGAAAGAACTCATGTGAGTTTTTGCTCATCGGTGAGCCTTCTCAGGGAGTTTTCTTTGTGGACCTCGAGTCCTCTACATGGAGGGGATCTGTTGCAAGTGGAGGTCTTGTAGAAGGAGCATCTGACATGGTTTTCTTCATTGACTAATGGTGATGCACATTGTGCCGAAGGTGGGCATCGTCGACTTTAATCCCATTTTCTGGTGATTGGAAGGCAAGTGGTTAAATCCTCATACTGTTAATCATATCCTATATGTAATACTTTTTCGTCATTTTTTGAGATTGTTTTCTCATGTGGATTCATCACTTATGCAGAACGGCATTCTGCATGTTCAACAACTTGAGGGCATGGTATCTTTCCATAAAGAGCTTGTTGACAGCATGTGATCTTAATGTCAATGACCTATTTATTGTGTTTTTAGCATTCTAGTTTCGTCGATCAGATGTGCATCGACTGGCTATGTGTTTGTGACTTCAACAGGGACCATCTACATTCTGGTTCTGAAAGGGTTTGACAGCATTCTTGGGTGTCGCTAGGTTCTTCTAGATGGCATGATGATGTGACGTTAACTTCTGTTAAGCGGCATGACCCTTGTGTCCAAGTTCATGTTCTAGTAAATGATAAGATAACGCATACCATTTGATACTTTCTATTTAAATGCATGCAAATGATTTTGTTAAGTTCTTGTATAAGTTAAATGTTACTATAACACATAACACTTGTGTTTTAGTGTGTTGGTTTGATCAGAAATGTATTTTATAAATATTTTACACATGAATGACAGTTTACTATTAGAAACTTAGAACATAGAAATACTTTGATAAAAATCATGAAAAGTTACAGAAAGGTTTTACTACTTTAGGTTGTTCTACGGTAAAAATTTCATGAGGTTTTAACATTATTTCAAGTGAATGTATTCATAAAACGTGTTTAGGTTACTGTTTAAAAACCTATGAATTGTTTAAAGAAATGCTTAGTTCCTATACATGTTAGCAACATTTTGAGTGATTTTCAAAGTTCTTTGTATGCTATTTTAAATGATATGTCATGTGCATGAAATGGTTATTATGTATGCTAATGGACATTACTATCAATAGGGGATGCAGAGAACTGTACTATAGAAATTCCCCTATCGAAAAATTCACACTTGTTTACTTGGCTCTGAGGGCAATAGAGAATGAAATCCCAAAGGGGTTCAATGCTTTCACTAATCATTGGTTAGGATGTTGAAAGTTTCTCCAAGTTTTACGCAATAACTAAGTCTTTATCGCCAATTGCCTAGGTGATGCAATACATGTACTTGACTTGTCCTTCTAGTGATGGTTTGGGTATTGTGTCTGACAATTTAGCACTATTATATTATTGTTCACTTCTTTCCACTTGCTACTTGACATCATTTTACTTGCTACATGACATGTACTTGACATGCCCCTTGATCGTTACTTGATATCGATACACTTGACATGACAAAAGACATGATATTATATGACAGAATGTTGATCTTGCATGGATAAGTTATTTCAACATGATCATATATATGTAGTTGTCAGTTCATTAATAGCTTCAAAAGATTGACTAGATTACTATAAGGGTACATATACGACGAGCATGATATGAATTTGGTTATGTAATATGGCATGAATTTTCCAAAATAATATATTTAGTTCGATGGTTGAGATTTAACTGCTTGTTGAGTCTTTTGTAGGTTCACCCTTGTTTTTTCCCCATAATTTTCAAAAGAGTGGAACTTGAATTTTGAGATTGATAGGGAGGAGGTCAAAGTTAAAGCAAGAGGGTGTTTTAGTAGAGTTGTTTAGTTGATTGGTGTTTTTTTTTGTTAGAAATGTAATAAATTTATGGCACTGACTCAGTTTGTTTTGTGCATTATGCTCATGCATTTATGGGCCTATATTATTCAGTCTATTGGGCTATGGAATGTGAACTTTAATAAGGTTGATGGATATTAATTGCTTCTGCTATCATTTTCTTGTATTATGGAATGTTCCACCCTGAGATCACTTTTGTTTGGGTTGTTCTCATTGTATCGCCATTCATCTAACCCAGTGAGAGTTGGTGCAATTGGACTGAGTTACTAAGAGGGGCATTACAAAAAAATTGCATTAATATCTAAATACATATATCAGATTATATTGTTCTAGTACATAATTTAAGTTCAAAGGAAAAGTACATCAAGTGGGGATATAGTGTACAAACTCACTAACTTTTGGTAGAAGAGGTCCTACTCACTGTTGCAAAGGATCAGTCGAGGGCTAGGAAAACTCACCTGTGCACTCTCACTTGAAAAGAATGTAGGCTAGATGAAGGTTTCAGAATTCCCTATATGGTAATCTAGAAGGGGGTTTGAATAGATTACTGCCGATTAAAATTGTTTATCACCTTCTTTTCTTTAAAACACAGATTATCAAAACAATATTAAACTCTAAGCTAAGTGTGGATGTGTGTGACTTGATGAGAGATAGATAGCAAACTACAATACGTGTGTATAGACGCCGTGCCTACCAAACATCTAGCGTAAAAGCGTTCAAACCACGAGACACGCAGATTTACGTGGTTCGGAGTACACAACTCGTGTATCCTACATCCACGGGCCACACACACACGCAGAACAATCTGCTTATGAGCTAGTTCACAAACTACAACTCACACACACGTGTTATCTGATGTGCAACCACGATCAGATCAACACCCACACACGTGTATCAAGCACAAGGACTGCTTGAAACACAACACACACACACACAGATATGAAAAAGTAGAAACAGAGAAGAGTTTGAGAGTTGAAGAACAAATCCAAATTTGTAAACTCTTCTGGAACGTCTGGCTGGACTTCAAGCTTCGTCTTGATGATCACAAGTTGATGGAGACACTTGAATCCACGACGTTCAGGCTTCACCTTCCGCTGGAGAGACTTCTCTTCTTGGTTCTGGGCGGTAGGTTGAAGCAGAGCAGCAAACAAGACTTCTCTTGAGAACTCTTTAGGGTTCTTGCTTGGAGGCTGCTTGTGTACGAGATTTGCTTCAGAAATGTTTATATATTGGTGTTTACATATGGAGAGACGTGGTAGAGGAAACACCAAGTTTGGTAACTTTAGACTTTCCGTATCTGAAGATTCTGTACGTCTGTCGACAGGTCATACACCTGCTGTCGACAGGGATCAACAGTGTGCCAAGTTCCAGAAGTCTGGAAGTTCTGTTGAAGCTCTCACTGTGTGCATCTGTCGACAGGTGCCTTGGTGCTGTCGACAGGCACATGTTTTTCAGAACTGTGATTTTCTGACTGTATGCTTCTGTCGACAGGAGGCTTTGTTGCTGTCGACAGGGCTTGTTTTCCAGAACATGTATGTTGCTGACTGTTGGTATCTGTCGACAGGGTCTTGATGGCTGTCGACAGGTACACTGTCTTTTGACTTTTCTTGATCTTTCATACTTGTTGTTGGCACATGTCTTGCATAGTATATCTCCTACATTAGTAAACATAGTTAGTGAGATATTATGAACATATATAATCAAGCATTGTACCAAGTTATTGTGACAAGTCATTTGTATGAAGATCTCATGCATTAAACTCAATTCACATTGTTCACATTTGTTTACATTGTTCATCATCAAAAAACATGTTGTATTTATTATTTAGAATGTGAACCCAACATTCTCCCCCTTTTTGATGATGACAAAATTAATCAATTAAGTAAGTGCACAATTGAGTTTCTCCCCCTTTTGACAACATCCAAAAGCACACCAGAGACACATGTATTATGCACAGAACAAAGATTTGCATTGATTTTCATAAGGCATACACAGTACATGAGGTGCTAATAGGAGAAATTACATGTAAAGGGAAAGACATGGCATGATGACCATTTGAAAGCAACATTACATAAAACAAATAGGATTCAAATGAAACTAAGATAACAGGACTGAGTCAATCCTAGACACAAACTAGCTAAGCATCTTCATCAGCTGGCTGTGTAGGACGCTCAGTAATAATGGTGTCCAGACGCGAATCCAGTGCTGCAATGCTAGAGTCCATTGTGTCCATTCTTGCATTGAGCCTATCAACCCTGTTGTCATCTGAAGTTGTAACTGAGCAAGTAGTTGACGGATGGAAGGCTCAGCACATCAGCAGTAGCATCTCCCGAGCATCTAGTGGCTCAGACTGGGAGTCTTCTTCATTTTCAGCACCATCTCATCTTCATCTTCTTCATCATCACCATCATCAGCAGCTGCCCCTTTACCTTTGAGGTCTCTTGTGACGATGCCATCTACCATCTTGTAGCCCATCCTTGTGCAGCCGTGAGGTCATAGGAGCTACGGGATTTGAGATGCAGTCATCTCCTCTTTGGGATTTGAATGCCAATGAACAAGAGAGAGATGTGAGTTGGCAGGCATATGGCATAGATCTCTTGGCACTGCGAATGCAAATGCGAAGGATAGAGACCATGAGGAGTGGGAGGTTGATAGGTTCAGCATTGAGGAATTGATGAAGTAGAGACTTGTGAAGGGAGGTCACAAGTTCTCGGCTACCATCCTTGGGAACTATGAGGGTGGTGAAGATGTGATGGATGAGACGATGAAGTGGAGGGAAGGAGTTGGCATTCATTTGCTTACGATCAGTAGGGTCGTAAGGCTGCAGAGTAATGAGAGTGTGGTACTCTTCGGGGGTTGGATGATGGGACTTGATGTCTATCCCGGTGTTGGGGATTTGCAAGGCGGTGGAGAAGAGGTTTGGAGTTATGAAGAAGGGAGTTTGTTTCACCTTTGAGTATAACTCACCGCTGCTGGACAAGCGGAGGTTGTTGTAGAATTCTGTCACAGCGGTTGGGGAGTACAGCTTGTGATCGTAGCAAAAGGGAGCCCAACCCTGGACATCAAAGAGAGGCTGGAGTTCGGGAAACATATCCTCCAACGAGACGAAGTCGATGTAGCGGGGCTGCACGATTCTTCCCCGGTGCTTTCGTCCGCGCTGCTTCGCCGTTGCCCTGGAGCCCTGGCCGGCTTCGGGAGACCGAGGACGACGACGGGATGCCATCTTCTTGGCCGATGGAGCCATCAGAGGTGGAAGCTTGATGTAGATGGAGACGGAGAGAGGAAGGACGAAGGAGGTAGAGATGGCAAGAGGCAGGGTTCGCTTCTGTGGCCCTGGAGAAGGAGATTTGTAGAGAGGGAGGGAAAGGGAAGGTTTTTGGGAAGTGGTAAGGGTGGAAGGGGTTGTGGGAACCTTTAAGAAGGTGTTGAGAATTTGAAAGGTTGGGTCCCACAAATCCGGCCTTAACCCTTGCCCGTTGGGCTTCCAAAAAAGTCTGGCCCGGCTGTCGACAGGGGCCCCTGATGCCTGTCGACAGGGACAACAGTAAATGGCCATTTTGCTGTTTGGTGGGTTTTGTGAATTGGAACTTTGGAGCAGTGGTTCCTAGTGTTTATTAGGTGTATAAGAGGTGAACACATATTTTAACCAACCATATACAAAGATATAAAAAGCCAATTCATTTTCCTTAATGGTTTTAACATAATACCCAAGGAATTTTAAGTTAGAGCATTAAGAAAACACCTACTAAAATGAAGAACAATGCACTCTCACCCTTCGTTGTATAAATGCAGTGTAAGACAACACAATCCCCATTTTGTTGATAGGCAAATGATGCATGAAATGAATATCTATATGTCAAGACAATCATAAAACCAATGACCCTGGGATTTATGACTCAGTGGAGGCTTCACACTATTTCATTTTTCTTTATTTGCAATTCAGAAAGGCAATGGGAAAAAGTGGTACTTAAGAGGACTTCACACCTTTTGACGTGAGGAGACATTACAAGTGCCCATACCCCCAGTTACTCAGTGGAAGTGTCTAGCATACCGTTGTACAGAGTTGATGAGTGAGCCTTTTGACGCGAGGGCAGACATTTGTGATGCCCATCACCCCGGTTACTCAGCAAAACACAACATTGCTCTATATTTATCCCAATTTGAAGTTGATTTTTATTTTTCTTATGTGAATGTGATTTTTCAGAAATAGGTAGCTGTTCTCCAAGTATTGCTTTAAAAGCTCAAGATCAAGTAGTTTATATGATTAGCTATCAATATTAGACATACAGTTCCATGACCAAAGACTGATCAAGTAAATTGAGAACTATGTTTGCCTACAAAGAAATTATTTAGAGGAGTGAGGTGTATATCCTTGAGAGTTGTGAAATGTTTCCAAAATGATAGAACCTAAACCCAAACATGAGTAGTATGTGAAAATCATAGTGGTATAAAGAATAGCTTAAATATCATTTGTACATGGTGTGGTCAAACATGCATTAACACCTTATAGACACCTTATTTGTTAAACATGAAGCTGCTCACTGAATGTGTGAAGAAATGGGCTTGAAGTTCCAACTTTCAGTGTGTCTGTCGACAGGGAGAAATGGCCTGTCGACAGGATCACACAGACAGAAGATTAAGGGTTCTGGGAGGCAGAGACTGTACATATCTGTCGACAGAGGAAAGTGGACCTGTCGACAGATGTACACAGTGTACAGAAAGATTGTTCTGTCTGGCCTGATCTGTCGACAGGGTGCTTGTAGGCTGTCGACAGATGCCTGTTCAGAGGCAGTTTAAGAATGGAATGAAAGACAGAATTGATCAAAGGTTGTGAGGGAATTGAGATAGACAAAATTGAGTGATTTCCTTCACATTAGCATTCATCTAACCTTAACTTGCTCCCCCATAATGTGTGCTATTTTGTACAAAGATACTCAAGTTCATGAAGACAAATTTGCACATCTAGACCAATCAAATAAGCACACCAAGCATGTAGTAAGACAGACCATCAAGTGTTTTCAGATTTTCAAAGAGAATTTTGAATGGGCATAATTGTAAAGAAACTAATTCCATATGTAGAGTACATGCCCCTTTCATGCCACATGACTATGGATACTTGGCGGAGAATATTTTCTCACGCATAATGAGAGTTTCCAAACAAGCATAACTTGTTCTTCCACACATCACCATTTGATATACCTCATAGTTAGTACACACAAGGACATATGCTTAACATTTGTGTTAAGTTTCATTGCAATTTGCACAAACCCAATTCTCTTCTCAATGTGGTGAATCTATCTTCTGCCAGAGGTTTGGTAAAGATGTCAGCCAATTGTTTTTCAGTGGGTATGAAGCTAATTTCCAAGGTTTTATTGGCTACCTCATCTCTCAAGAAATGATGACGAATCTCTATGTGTTTTGTCCTAGAGTGTTGAATGGGATTCTTTGATAGATTGATTGCACTAGTGTTGTCACATAGGATAGGTGTGCATCCAATATCGATGTTATAGTCACACAGTTGACTCTTTATCCACAACACTTGTGTCGCACAACTCCCTGCAGCAACATATTCTGCCTCTGCAGTGGAGAGTGCAACTGAGTGTTGCTTCTTGGATGCCCACGAAACCATGCAACCACCAAGCATTTGGCAATAGCCACTAGTGCTTTTCCTGTCAATTTTACATCCAGCGTAGTCTGCATCAGAATAAGAAATCAACTCAAAACTACTACCTGCTGGATACCAAAGGCCCAAGTCATACGTACCTGAGAGATATCTGAAAATTCTCTTGACTGCAATTAAATGGCTTTCCTTTGGACTAGATTGGTATCTAGCACAAAGACAAACACTGAATTGTATGTCCGGTCTACTTGCAGTAAGATAAAGGAGTGAGCCAATCATACCTCGAAATTGTTTGGCATCTACCGATTTACCTTTCTCATCACTTTCTAGCTTAATGCTTGTGCTCATGGTGTTGAGGCATGTTTAGCTTGTTCAACTGAAACTTTTTCAGTAGCTCTTTAACATATTTTTCTTGGTTGATGAAGAATCCGTCTTCTAATTGTTTGACCTGCAAACCAAGAAAAAATTGAAGCTCCCCCATTAAGCTCATCTCAAATTCACTGTGCATGTGTTGTGAGAATTCTTCACACAGTGAGGGTTAGTGGAACCAAATATAATGTCATCCACATAAACTTGAACAACTATGATATGATTGCGGACTTTCTTTGTAAAGAGTGTTTGGTCCACCTTACCTCTTGAGTAGTTTTTGCTTACCAGAAATGTGCTTAGCCTGTCGTACCAAGCTCGGGGTGCCTGTTTCAAACCATAAAGAGCTTTGTGCAATTTAAATACATGGTTTGGTTTATCATGATCCTCAAAGCCAGGTGGTTGAGAGACATAGACTTCCTCTTTTATGTAGCCATTCAAGAAGGCAGTTTTGACATCCATTTGAAACAATTTAAACTTGTTTGAGCATGCATATGCTAACAAGATTCTAACTGCTTCTAGCCTAGCTACAGGTGCAAAGGATTCTTCAAAGTCCACACCAAACTCCTGATTATATCCCTTTGCAACCAATCTAGCCTTGTTTCTCACCACTTTACCCTCTTCATTGAGTTTGTTCCTAAAAACCCATCTTGTCCCAATTACAGAAATTTCAGGGGTTCTAGGAACTAAACTCCAGACATTATTTCGTTGAAATTGCCCAAGCTCCTCATGCATAGCATCAATCCATGAGTTTTCTTTTAATGCTTCTTCAACATTTTTAGGTTCCACTTGAGATACAAAAGCTAAATGATCCTGTTCAACTATTTGATTAACCTGAGACCTAGTTTGAACTGAGTCATTTATGTCACCTATGACATTCTCAAGTGGATGAGCTTTAGAATACCTCACATTAGTGACTGTTGAAGGTCCGGGTTGATCTTGCATTTGAGGAGGTTGTTCTGGAGGAGGGGTGGCTGGAGGACTTTCAGCTTGAGGTTGATCTTGTTGTTGTGGATCTTGTGCAGGTACTTCTTCTTCATTTCTGAACAGATGTCCGTCATCTTCATCATCGTACCTGCGAAGATATCCACTTTTAGTTTTGAGAGTTGTTTTAGAGATTGCATTTGGTTTTCTTTGTAGTTCTCCAAGTGTTGTATCTTCAGTTTCATCTGCAAACCTGTAAAGATTAGAACTGTTAGGCTTGGTTTGAGATTCATCAAATACAACATGTGGAGTTTCTTCCACTTTTCTAGTTTTCAGATTAAACACCCTATAGGCTCTAGAGTGTTCTGAGTATCCAAGAAAAATACCTTGATCGCTCTTGGCTTCAAACTTGTCCAAATCATTTTTATCATTGTTATGTATGAACACTTTTGAACCAAAAACTCTAAATACCCAATGGTGGGTTTCTTACCTTTCAGAAGTTCGTAGGGAGTTTTCTTGAATACCGTCTTACCATGGCTCTGTTAAGAATGTAGCATGAGTGTTTACCGCTTCTGCCCAAAAGGTTCTTGCAAGTTGATTCTCGACCAGAAGCGTGCGAGCCATCTCCACCAAGGTTCTATTCTTCCTCTCCACAACCCCATTTTGTTCTGGAGTTCTTGGGGAGGAGAACAAATGTTCTATCCCTTGGTTCCTGCAAAAATCAGAGAAGGAGGTATTGTCAAATTCTCCCCCGTGATCAGTGCGGATGGAGCATATTTTGTTGACATTTCCATGCTCAATTTTATTGAAAAATTCTTCAAATCTTTCATTGCTTCATTCTTGTGAGCCAGAAATTTTACCCAAGTGAACCTAGAGAAATCATCTACAATGACAAAACCATAACGCTTGCCATTGAGACTTAGTGTTCTTGTAGGTCCAAATAGGTCCATGTGCAACAGTTCATAAGCTTTAGAAGTACTCACCGGTGCTTTTGATTTGAAGGATTTCGGGTTTGTTTTCCCTGTGCACATGCATCACAAAATTTTTCATTTTTATTGAATGGAATTTCAGGAAGTCCACTTACCAGTTTGAGCCTCATGATCTTGTGCAACACATTATAGCTAGCATGACCAAGCCTACGATGCCACAATGTAAGCTCGTCCTGTTTGTTTGCTACAAGACACAAATTATCATTTTCTGGATCATCTAAGTCAACCATGTAGATGTTGTTTATTCTTTTTCCAGAAAATTTCAGACTTCCTGTTTCCTTATCAAGAATTTGACATGAATTGGATTCAAAGACAATTTTATGACCCTTATCACACAATTGACTTATGCTAAGCAAGTTGTGATGAAGGCCATCAACAAGTAAAACATTGTCTATGAGTTAGAGGCAAACTTACCAACCTTACCTGAGCCGATGATCTGGCCTTTGTTGTTACCTCCAAAATCACTTGACCTCCGTCTTTTTCCACGAGCAAACAGAATTTTCCTTTGTCCCCGTCATATGCCTCGAGCAGCCACTATCCAGGTACCATTTGTTTTGATTGTGGGCTGCTAGGCATTCCTGCACATGTGGATCAGACAAGAGGTTTGGTACCCAAATTACTTTGGGTGCCGTTGTATCATTCATGCCAAACAGTAAATGCTTAGGGATCCAAACTTGTTTATTTCAATTTATTTGGATTGTTCCAGCATTGTTTTTCAGTATGCCCGACCTTTTTCAGATTTTGCATGATGAAGGTTTATGAACAACTGGGCTTGATATTCTTGGGAGCATGCATTGGCATCTTACCCTTTTGTTGCCTTGTTAATTTTGGTTTAGGAGCATGCTGTTTTCCTTCGACAGCCCTGTTTTGGGGCTTGTGGCAAATTCTTCACGTTGACTAGGAGCAAACTTGATAGCTTTAGGTTCCTGTTTTTTACCCTTGAATTGATTTTTCTTGTTCTTAGAAGGGTTTGTTTGCTAGAGCTTGGGTTAGGATCAATGAAATCGTTAGCAGATTTTTGCCAATTTCCTTTGGCTTTGAATTTTGAAACCCAATCCCATGTCTTGCAACAAACACATTTGAACCTAGAATTGCATCCAGATTCTGTTTACTTTTGACAAAGCTAGATAAATCTTTAGACTTACCTTTTATTTCTTTTTCAGCTTGTTCCAATCTTTCTTTTAGCTCACTTTTAAGAGTTTCAAGAGAGTTCATTAGATCATCTCTTTCCTTTTGAACTTCTTGAAACTTAAGTTTCATGCTATCCAATTCATCACTGTGTGTTTGTTCATCAATCTTCATCATTTCAATTACCTTATTCAAGGATTCAATTTCTTCATTATTGTTTGATTCATGAACAAGGGAATTGACTTTCTTCTTGAGTGCTTTATTTTCAGACTTGTATTCACAGAATTTTTCAAATAGAACAGTATAAGCTTCTTCCCATTCAGTAATAGAATATGTTTCAAAGGAAGAATTTACCTCGTTGGAGTCATCACTCCTTGCCATGAGACACTGAATCTCATCATCTCCTGAGGTAGCTTGACTGTTTTCGTCCTCGTCTTCATCGCTCCAAGTAGCCAACATTGCCTTGGCTTTCTTGAACGTGAACTTCTCCTTTTTCAGCTTCTTCTTGAGCTCGGGGCACTCTCCTCTCATGTGTCCCTGCTTCTTGCACTCATAGCACACAACTTCAGATTTTTTGTTAGAAGAATCAAATCTGTTGGTACCCTTTTGGAAAGGTTTCGAGTTACCTGAACCTCTTCTTTTGATTTCAGAAACTTCTTAAACTGTCTAGTGAGCATGGCCATCTCGTCATTCTCACTATCACTAGAGGTTTCAGACTCAATACCTTCCTGTTGGGCATTCTTTTTAGAATCTGAAGAGATTTTCTTGGAAGCTTTCAAGGCAATTGACTTCCTTGGATTCTCTTCAGTTTCTTTTCTTTTGACATTGAGTTCATATGTCATTAATGAACCTATTAGTTCATCCACTTTCATTGTTGAGATCTTTGAATCCTCAATGACAGTGACTTTGGTGTTCCATGAGGATGGAAGAGACCGAAGTATCTTCCTCACCAAATCACTCTCTGAGTATTCTTTTTAAGACCTTTCAGACCATTTATAAGATCATGAATCTAGCAAACATGTCAGAGATGGTTTCATCATTGTTCATCTTAAACATCTCATATTCTGAAACCAACATGCTTACCTTGGATTCTCTTACCTGAGACGTACCTTCATAATCAACTCGAGCTTGTCCCACATCTCCTTTGCTGAGGTGCATGTGGAGACTCTTGAGTACTCCTTTGGGTGGACTGCGCACTGCATCATGTTGAGGGCGCTCCAGTTGAGTGTCCCCTTGGCGATCTGGTCCTTAGTCCAGGTATCCTCGTCCTGAGGCAATTCGTATGCTCCTTTTCTGACTATTTTCCATAGTTCGAAATTTTCGCTCGTAGAAACACCTGCATCCGATTTTTCCAATACGGATAGTCAGTGCCATCAAAGAAGGGTGGCCTGGTCACTGAGTGTCCCTCGGCCATATACCCCTTGTTAGACTCCATTAGACCGTGAATCTCCTGATCGTAAGATCAAATAGTAAAGCAGTAAATCGGAGAAACTCGGCTCTGATACCAATTGAAGGGTTGCGGAATTCCCTATATGGTAATCTAGAAGGGGGGTTGAATAGATTACTGCCGATTAAAAATGTTTATCACCTTCTTTTCTTTAAAACACAGATTATCAAAACATATTAAACTCTAAGCTATGTGTGGATGTGTGTGACTTGATGACAGATAGATAGCAAACTACAATACGTGTGTATAGACGCCGTGCCTACCAAACATCTAGCGTAAAAGCGTTCAAACCACGAGACACGCAGATTTACGTGGTTCGGAGTACACAACTCGTGTATCCTACATCCACGGCCACACACACATGCAGAACAATCTGCTTATGAGCTAGTTCACAAACTACAACTCACACACACGTGTTATCTGATGTGCAACCACGATCAGATCAACACCCACACACGTGTATCAAGCACAAGGACTGCTTGAAACACAACACACACACACACAGATATGAAAAAGTAGAAACAGAGAAGAGTTTGAGAGTTGAAGAACAAATCCAAATTTGTAAACTCTTCTGGTAAACGTCTGGCTGGACTTCAAGCTTCGTCTTGATGATCACAAGTTGATGGAGACACTTGAATCCACGACGTTCAGGCTTCACCTTCCGCTGGAGAGACTTCTCTTCTTGGTTCTGGGCGGTAGGTTGAAGCAGAGCAGCAGAACAAGACTTCTCTTGAGAACTCTTTAGGGTTCTTGCTTGGAGGCTGCTTGTGTACGAGATTTTCTTCAAAAGTTGTTTATATAGTGGTGTTTACATATGGAGAGACGTGGTTGTTGGAAACACACTTTGGCAACTTTGAAACTTTCCGTATCTGAAGATTCTGTTCGTCTGTCGACAGGTCATACACCTGCTGTCGACAGGATCAACAGTGTGCCAAGTTCCAGAAGTCTGGAAGTTCTGTTGAAGCTCTCACTGTGTGCATCTGTCGACAGGTGCCTTGGTGCTGTCGACAGGCACATGTTTTTCCAGAACTGTGATTTTCTGACTGTATGCTTCTGTCGACAGGAGGCTTTGTTGCTGTCGACAGGGCTTGTTTTCCAGAACATGTATGTTGCTGACTGTTGGTATCTGTCGACAGGTCTTGATGGCTGTCGACAGGTACACTGTCTTTTGACTTTTCTTGATCTTTCATACTTGTTGTTGGCACATGTCTTGCATAGTATATCTCCTACATTAGTAAACATAGTTAGTGAGATATTATGAACATATAATCAAGCATTGTACCAAGTTATTGTGACAAGTCATTTGTATGAAGATCTCATGCATTAAACTCAATTCACATTGTTCACATTTTGTTACATTGTTCATCATCAAAAAACATGTTGTATTTATTATTTAGAATGTGAACCCAACATATGGCCTCACAAATTTTAATTGGCTCAGTAGGGAGGACCCTCAAAACTAGAAAATAACCCATTTACCAACAAAAGATACTCAGTTAGAAATAAATCATACTACAACTAGATAGGAAATAATCACATTATTCGATAATCACACATAAACCACGAGTAGGTAGGCACAACACAACCACATGGAACATGAAAATTGGCCTGCAAAGCCAGTACCTAAACTGGACAAAAGAACACAAGTAACCTTACCCTAGTTTCGCAGTGAAAAACACATTTTGACTACACATGCCTAACTACCTACTAATCAGAGAGGCTGTGGAGTCTACACAACACACAACACCTGAACCTTGGCTAGGTGCATTCCTATGCCTAACTACCTCTATTGGTTTTAGGGCCAATAGAGTAAGGAAAGTGAGAACATGGGACTAGCTGGGGACCCATACATCTATTCATATCCACACCCCTAACCACGAGTACTCTCAAGCAATTTAAAGATGAACAACAAGATGATGCCCCACGGCCATCTTTGCCTTGTCCAGACTAGGCACACAAAGGGGAGTCTAGAAAGATAGCACAAGACCTTTAAAGTTCACACAACACCAAGACTAAACCCCTGTCAGTACATATAGTGTCGAGGCACCTAATTGGTGAGGTTTTGTTCAAGTCACCAAGTGACAATACCACAAGACTCTCTAGAAACACCTCGAAGAACCATTTACACCTTAATGTTGTATTGCATAATAAATTCCAGGACACTACATGCACTATACTACAATCGTGCCACATGCAATAGCTGTGACTTAGAACATGCCTTACCTTATGGGCGCATCTTCAAAAGTGAAGTGTGCCTGTGGATGTTGGCACATTCAAGGTGTGCTAGCCTCCTAGGACACGTTCAAAGACAAAACAAAGAAATCCCCTTATTCGACCTAGAAAACCATTCAATTCTGCATTTCATTCATTCTGTACCTACTGTACACATGCAAATCTATAGAAGAACACTATGGCATGTTGAAAAAGTCATAAAAGACCCCCTAAATATGATTCTACGCATAATTTATCCATAAATCTTTATTTCTAACTAATATCCATAGAGATCAAATTATTGAAATCAAGGTAGCTAAATAACATCAAAAACACAATTAATACCATCCATCCATGCTGAAAATCCAAATAATTCATAGAAAATGTGAAGAAGGGAAACCACCCTACCAAGAGAAGAAGAAAACACCAATTGGGGCCTTCTCATGATTTGGTCGCCTCTTCTAAGCTAAATCCAATCCCAAATCACCTCCAGAACACCTAAATCCCTTGAATAAAGACAAATCATCGCTAAAAATAGCCCCTAGTCGAAACAAGATTGAAACCCTATTCTATCGACTAAATAAGGTAAAGCAGTTATAGGACTTTAAACATGCTTGCACATGACGAGACTCGATCTTAGCATGAGAAATATCATCATAAAACACCATAGAAATTGGAGAAAATGATGTAAACATGTTCTGTACATGAAAATCTATCTAGGGATGCAATTAATCAAAGTTTGTCTTGGAGATCACCTACCTTTGAGTGCCTGAATGTTTCTATGGAGAGAGGGACGAGCTCGGGGGAAGATCTAGGGTTTTCGGATGCCTCCTCTCCTTTGTAAGCCTTCTAAGCCTTCCTCATAACCCCAACAAGAGTTATGGTTGTCCCAAGGAAGAGAGGGCTTCAATTTATAAGGGTTTGCATGTTAGCATTCCTAACTGAACTAGGATTCTAGGTTACGAATTTATGGAATTATTTTTCATATTTTTGAGATTTCTCTCCAAATTGGGGGTGAAGACACATTAAGAAATGTCTCCCAAGTTTATCTCTAGTTTGAGATCTTTTAGAGGCCCAATAATGGTGTATTGGGTACTAGTTAACCCATTTAATCTGAACCAGTTTGGATATTTTTCTATTTTGATTTTATTTGTGTCCAAAGAGACCTCTCTTGGCCGAGGTTTTCTAATGGACAGTTGGGAATAATGTTTGGAGTCTACAAAAATTTTATTTTAAATTGGACTTATTTTTTACATGTGATAATAGCATTTATGTGTTAAACTAATTTGTTATTATTTAATTACTATTATTTGATTTACCTTGAGTTTTTTAATGCTAAAATTTCTGAGGTGGTATATCTGTGAATTTGCATAACTCTTTTGTTGGCTTTGGTCTACTTGCATATTCTCTTTTATGAACTTTACCATTTCTACACATTGTTGCACTAATTTAAATCTCAATATCTGTCTTTCATCTACCTCATGCTAGTTTTAGGTAGTTCTACAAGTACTTCCATACAAATGCTTCTTTAGCCTACGATCTATCCTATTATTCACAAGATGAATGGAATATCTAGATTTATGTGGATCACTCAATAGTTGCTGCTTCAACTCTACTTTAATGGGTATATAGTGTTTACCTTGGACTCTAACCACACAGTCATCAACAATGCTGACTCCTTGCATTTTCAAAATTTCTAACAAGTTATCATCTAACTTTTATGCTGCCATTATCTGATAATATAGTGATGGTTCCATAGTGATGCTTGCTCTGATTGCTTAGAATCGTAAAAGAATTCTCTACCACATCTTCATACAATTTCTATTATTTGACCATAATGTGCTTTCATTCTACTTTATGCTTAATGCATCTGCTATAACATATGCCTTCCCTTGATGATATGCTAAAGTGAAATCATAATTCATCAAATACTCCATCCACCTATACTGCCTGATGTTCAAATCTTTCTGGGAGAAAATATATTTAAAACTTTTGTGGTCAATAAAAATCTCAAATCTTTCACCATAAGGTAGTGCCTCTATGTCTTCAATGCAAATACTACTACTGCTGACTCCAAGTCATAATTAGGATAGTTATCTTTATGATACTTCAATTTCCTGGATGCATAAGCTGCTACCTTGCCATGCTGCATCAATACTACTCCCAAATCTCTCTTAAAAGTATTAGTATAAAAGACTAAACCTCCACTGCCATATAGCAAAATTAAAATAGGTGTTAAGGTCAATCTTTTCTTCATCTCTGTAAAGCTTTTTAGCATTATGTTGTCCACTTCCTTTCAAGTCAAGTGGGTCATCCGTGCTGCCATCTTGGAGAAATCTTATATAAACCTTCTGTAATACCCTACTAGACCCAAGAAACTTTTAATTTTCAACACTGCTTATGGCCTTTCCCATTTCATTATGCCTATACCTTGGCTAGATCCACTACAATTCCTACACCAGATATCACATGCCCCCAAAACTGTAGTTCTTTCAACCAAAACTCACATTTGATAAATTTCTCATACAATTAATATTCTGTAAGACCTGGCTTCCCGGATGTCCGTCCGGTGTCTTGGATGACTGGCCACTAACGCATCCGGGCTGGGCGACGCGTTAGTGTCGCGTCGTGGTGTCCGACGCGATAGTCATCCTTGTCTCGACCAGCTTGTGCGTCGCGTTCTTGTCGCGCCTGGATTTCCTGTTGCGTTCTTGTCGCGACCGATCAACGGATTGCGACAGTGTTCCGTCGCTTCGGTCGTCTCACGCCTATCAGGGTGGCAGGCATGTCAGTACGACCTGTCGCGTTGTCATGGCATCCCTGGGGGATGCGTTCTTGTCGCGGTGCGTTGACCCGTCGCGTTAAGGTTCTTAACGCGCACATCGCCCCGTCGCGTCTTGTGTGCCGAAGCTTAAGGCCTTGGCCGGCGACCCTTCTTCTCTTTCTCTTCCTCTTCCCTTTCCTCTCCTCCAGCGGTGCTCCACATCCCCCTCTCCTCTTTGTGCATTTCAGGCGAGGAGGCCGTGCTCGTGTCCTTGGCGTTGTGGAGCTTGCGTGGAGCGAGGAGGAGGTGGCCAATCCAACGTGAACGGCCCTATTAGGTTCGTTTCTTCGTTTAAGGTAGAGATTGCTTGTGCTCTTCTCGATCCGGGTGGATTGGGAGCTTCTCGTGCTTTCTAGTTAGTTTAGATAGCTTCTCCATGCTCTCCTCCCCCGTGTGGTGTGTTTATGGTGTGTGGGTGGCCCCGGGATGGAGCATCCCGCGGGTCTGCCCTTCTTCTGGTGTCCCAACTGCGGTGCGCGTCGCGACACCAGAGGGCGCGGTCGTGTCACGATGTGTTGGCCCGACGCGATGGTGTTGCGGTTCGGCGGTCCGATGTGATCTTGTCGCGGCGCGTTTCCCTGTCGCGACAGGGTTGCCTCAGGTGTTTCGTGTTCTGGTTGGGGTGTCGGCGTGTGCCCCAGGGCAGACTTGCCCTTAGGACCTTCAGGTGGGGAACGCAGCAGGTTGCCTCGCTGCGTTTAGTGATTGGAGGTGACACCTTCGTGGCCGTGTCCTCGGCGGTGCCAGGAGGGTCGTGTTTGTCTAATAATCGATTGACCGGTGGTTAATCGATTATTAGCAGAGCGATGGGCTTTCCGTACTTCTGGTGGTGTTCCGAGGTTCTGGCTTGTTGTGTGTGCCTTGGTTGGCTGACGGCTCTCTTGAGGGTTCGTGAGTGCCTCGTGCTTGCTGGGCTTGTCGTGGGTTACAAGCCAGCGGTTCATCGTGGTTCTTATTGTGCTTGCTCTGCCTGTTCGCCCGGTGCTTGGCACTTGAGGGCTTGTCCCGTTCAGAGGTTGTCTCCATTGCTTGGGACCCCATCCTCGGAGCCTATTGAGGGAGTGCTCTGGGCTACGAGCATGCTCGAGTTGGCAGCCGAGTTGGCGGACTCTAGAGCAGAGGGGAAAACGAGGTTTGGATAGTGGCGCTGAGTCATTTGTAGAGCTCTCTTGGTTGGTCTGGGACGCCGAGGCCGTTTTGGAGTCTTCCAGGCACAGGCTAGTCAGTCTTTTGTCTCACTGCCTCTCTCTACGTTGGTTCTGGAGCCACGTAGTGGTGCTAAGCGTGGGGCCGCAACTTGGCCAGGCTGCTGGGTGCGTGCGTTCTTGTGGTGTTCTGTGGCGGCTCTGTCTCACTCTTCCGGGGAGGTTAGAGGCAGGAGCCAGGCTGGTGAGCAGAGGGAGTAGTTGGTGTTTTCTCCTCTTGGCTGCCAGTGGCGGTGGCTTGGTTGCTATTGTTGTGACGGTTCTCCTCACGACGTTTCCAAGCATGCCTCGTTGCCCTAGCTTTCACGGTGGTTGTAGCCTGGCCGTGTCTAGCTTCCGTGGGTGTCGTTGGTTTGGCCTTGTTGTCTCATGCTTCTGGTGGTTTCCGCTTCGGTGTCCTCTCAGTTCCGTAGTCCCGTTCTTTGGCGCCAGTCTGTGGTGGCACTAGCGCATGTGGCTTCCCGACCTCGTGATGTGTCCGGGGTCCGGGGTGGTTCTGTTTGTCGACCCTCGACATTGTGGAGGTCTGAGGTGGTCGTGCTTGTGGTGAGACGTCGTTCTCACTTGGTTGTTGCGTGGTCTCAGCGGGTGTGCCGAGGGTTGCTTCCGCTTGATGCCCGACTCCGTTGGTTTTTGCGGGAGTCGTGTGTGTGACACGACCTTGGTTGGTGGTGGTGGAGTTGCATTGTTCTGTTCCAATACTTTGTAGTACCATGCTGTAGGTGTTCCTCATTTTACAGCTTTCTAGGGTAGTTTTCTTTTTCGAAGTTCCTGCTGCTCTGGCTAGTGAGGGACTGGTAATCCCTATTAGGCCTTGTTCGCGAGGCTCACCCCCCTACTTCCTTCAGCTAGGGGCTCGTCGTTGCGGGAGCTCGGTGTTGGACGGTTGCGGAGGCGGCTGTGGCGCGCCGTGTGTTGTCAGCAGCAGTGAGAGCGAGTGTTGTGAGCTCTTGTACTTGAGTGAGTTGAGAGTTATGCTTTGCAAGTTCTCGGTGTATGCCCCTTAAGAACTGCACCTTTCTTCTTCTACCTGTGCTTTTACTTGGGACACGTTCTACAATTGTTTATTGTTATAGTTATTTAATTCAATACATATCTCACTAGACTATTTCTTCTAACCTTTCGGGTCTTCGGATCCGTGGGTGGCAACGCGAACTTCGGGGTCCCTGGCGGGGGTCTGGGAGGTCGGGTCGTTACATATTCTCTCCATATTGTAATGTCATTATTAGGTGCTTGGCATGCTCTTCCTTGGAAGCTGATTATATCAAAATATTATCAATAAATACCATGATAAACTGATCTAGAAATGGATGGAAAAATCTATTCATCAAGTTCATAAGAGCTGCCAGAGCATTAGTGAATCCAAATGGCATAACCACAAACTCATAATGCCCATACGTTTTGTTTAAATGCTGCCTTTCTAATGTGTTACTTCTTTGTCCTCAATTGATGATGTCCCAACCTCAAATCAATTTTGAAAAACACTCTGGTTGACTGCAACTGATCAAGTAAATCATCTATCCTTGGAAATAGGTACTTTTTTTATGGTTGCTTTATTCAACTATCTATAATATATATACAACCTGAAAATACCTCCTTTCTTTCTAACAAACAATATTGGTGTTCCCTCGTAGAGAATGGCTAGGATGAATAAAGCCTTTCTCCAACAATTCTTGCAACTACTTCTTCAACTCTTTTAACTCTACTATTGCCATGAGGTACACTACTTTGGATATTGCTATTGTTCCAAATGTAGTTCTATTATGAAATCTGTATCTATGTGGAGCCAACCTTGATAATTCCTCGGGAAACACATCTGCAAATTCTTTCACTACAAGCACATCTTACACAGAACAACTACTCTCCACAATACTAACAAAAGTTAGATATGCTACACATCCATCATTAATTTTCTTTCTAGCCTTAAGTACAGAAATAATAAGCTTGGAGTGAAGGATGGAATACCTTAAAATTCAATTACTACACCACTAGGATGAGAAAAATCTGACACTATTCTTTCTGCAATCCACTAGTGCATAATACGTTTTTAACCAATCCACACCCAAAATCATATTATAATCTTTTATCTAGAGGGCAAATAATTTAGTTGGCAATTTATGGCTCTGAATCTCTATAGACATATTCTTGAAATAATATGATGTAAGCATGTAACCACCAAAAGGCATCTCTACAATTAGTTCACATAATTTTTGTTTCACAATATTTATCAAGTTATCCATAAAATCCTTAAAGTAAAAGAATGCAAGGCACCAACAATCTATTAAAATTCTTGCAGATATATTATGATAGGTAATATACCTTTCACAAGAGTAGATGCCTCTGCCTAAGCCCTTATAATTGCCATCACCCATCCATGACCTTTTTGCTACCCATGCTCTACTGGTTGCTACTATTGCTACAACTGATGCCTGTATTCCTGTGACTACAGATAATTTCTTGCTAAGTGGCCTGACTGACCATAATTGTAGCATCTATATCCTACAAATTGTCTTCTTGTGCTCTGCTAGGACTCACTGGGTCCTCGAAAACTACAACCTTGCTACTACCTTCCACTTCCTAGAGAGTGAAACAATTTCCTAAGCCTTGTTTCTAGTCTAGACATCTGATCTAGATCTTGAAGAAGACGAAGATCTAGATGGGGCTTTTTCTCTACTTGATTCTAGTCGTTGACAAGGAGTTCCTGACCTCCTTACTTCCCTACCTTACCTAGCGTGAAGCGATCTCTCTAATGCTAACTGCTACCCACTGTGCTACCACTGCCACTATTTCATTAAAGACTTTTACAATGATATTTGTAATCTCTCTCTGAAAAAACATAGTCTACATCTATAGTTGTCACCATTCTTGCGCAAAGCCCTGCAATTGATATGTTGCTAAGCCAAATTCTCTTCAGGAGGACACTTCATTATTGCAAAAACACTTTCCATTTGGTGTAACAATGCTCTATTTTGTCCAGATTTGGCTCTTCTATGTACACTGGCAACTGAAGTCTCAAGAATCTTTCCAACAATGCAATTGGTTCTCCTTGTGTTGAAGGACCAAAAGCTGCTTGTCTAACCTAAAAATCAATCATGCTCTTCCACAAATGCTTAAAGAATTGAGCCATAAGATTTGTTGATTGCTGAGGAGGAGGATGCTCCCCCTACTCCTCCTCCCCGTTATGCCTCGATTACTATTCATTGGCCATATTTAATCCTACAAAATAGTTATTCCCACCACATACTACAATAACACCCATATGGAAGATCACAGACCTAAACTAGCAGTGCACTTTAATTATATTTTGGGACAATAATAATCCACTTATCTTCCAACATTCCAACTAAACCTACTCTGATACTAACTATGATTGTCCTCATTGTTTGAACCCACTAAGGATCTGAAGCCAACGTTGCCAGCCCACAAGCCACATATTCTCGAACGAGTAATATAGAAGTGTCTAGTGGGAATATATAGAAGAAAAATATAATTAACTTGCATTGATATTTAATTATATACATAAGATTATATTGTCCCAATACATATTTGAAGTTCAAAAGAAAAGTACATCAATTTGGAGCATACCTCGTGGTGTACAAACTCACTAATTGTTTGTAGAAGAGGTCCTACTCACTGTTGCGTAAGATTGGTTGGGGGTTAGGAACTCACCTGCTCACTCTCAACTGAAAGGGAAGTAGGGGTATGAGCCTCACAATTTCATTGGTTCAATAGAGAGACCCCAAAATTAGAAATAAGTCACATTTATCACAATAACATATATTCATGTTGAAAATAAATAAGTATTACAACTACATAGGAAATAATCACACCATTATGCAAATCCGATAATCACACATGTACCACGAGTAAGCAGACATGACGCAACCACATGGAACATGGAAACTGGCCAATAAGGCCAATACATAAACTGGACAAAAGAACACAAGTAACCTTACACTAGTGTCACAGTCAGAAACACATTCTAACTATCACAACAATTTTTGACTACCTACTGATTGGAGAGGTTGCAGAGTCTACACAACACACAACATTTGTAGTCTAGTTGGGCTGTAGTCCTATGCCTAACTATCTCTATAGGTTTTGCAACCCATAGAGTGAGACGAGTGAGAACACATAACTAGTTGGGGACTAACACGTCTGTCGGTGTTTGCATCTCCAGCAATGAATGCACTTAAATAGTCTAAATATGAACAACAAGATGCTAAACCAAGGTGATCTTTCCCCTGCCCAGATGAGGCCCACAACGGGGAGTCTAGGAGACCGCACTAGACCCTTTTAGGATAGATAACACCACGACTAAACCTATCTGTAGCACCTCGAAAATTTTAATTACATAAAAACTCAAATAAATGGAAATAAATAATTTCCATAATATCGAAGTATTTAAAACGTACGTATCATTATCGTATGTGCTAAAACACATCGAAAAAATCCGTAAAAATTATAAATCAACCCCACACATTATTCCTAAGTGTTTCACAAAGAAATTCGTACGACGAAAAATCCGATTTAACCAAGTGTGCATCACATGGTGACCGATTATCCAAATTAGGAAACAAGTCGAAAAACCGTTAATACGGAAATACGACGCAATCATAAATTAAATAAAAATATTAGAAAGGCTTCTAACCTTATATATTAATGACCCAATATCATAATTGGGCCAATGGACCACATATGGCCCAAAAATCAAATGAAGCAAGAAAATGCATAAAAATTCGTAACCATAAATAAGCTGAAATTAAAAAAAAAGGCAATTAGAGTTGAATTGGGATGCAATCATGCATTCTTGGCAACCCAAATTCGTGGTTAACTATGGTAGAAGGTTTCCTAAGGCCTCACACACTCAAAGGGAGGAAGAAATCATCAAAAATAGGAAACCAACATGTCAATCCCGCAACCCTTCTTTCCTAGTTACAATAGGACTCCTAAACACCATGGTTGCTTAAATACTCTTCACCCAAACCCTAGGGACGAGTTTAGAACTTGCTGGGGTCGTGTGGAGGAGCTCTTGGTGGCTGGGGAGCTGTGGAACGACCACAAGAAGCTCATCTTCTTCCCCGTTCGTCTGCTGCGACCTGCACAAACCACCTTCTTGGAGTCGAGCTAAGGTAGGCCAAACCTAAATCCCATCGTGCAAGGCTTATACCCCTGGAAAGAGGGTCGAGTCTACTTCCTAACCCAAGTGGAATGCCCAAATTCCATGCAGTATACACGGAGTATTAAGTGTTCTACAAATAGTGGTCTGAACACGGGATTTCTGAAGAACGAGACTTCATCAACCCAAAAGGTAGGTTTTCTCGGGCCAAATCCTAACATATCCTATACCAATGTGTAGAGCATCAAGTTAACTTTCGTTTCCCTTTGGTTTCATCGAATTTCATTGAGTAGATTTTGAATATAAGCGTTTTCCCCAAGTTGCGCACTGTTAGGGCTTTTCCGTTCTTTATATGTTTCATGTGATTCAACCGAATTAGAGCAAACCACAACATGAAAGTTTTTATACTGTTGTCCTCGTCATGTTTTCTGTTGAACGTTTTATCTAAATGTCATTAGTTAGAGAGTATAAGCATTGCAAAGGGTTGCTGCATGAAACTACGTTTTCAGGTTGCACTTGGTATTACGTTGTGTTTGACTTGATTAAGTCTATCGAGACCATCATTGTTTTCTAATTCGATTTACTGGAAGTACCCTTGCATGTCTAGATTGGTTTAAAACTAGTTTCGTTTTTTTCATGCACTGTACAATTGTTCTCTATTTTTGAAGCACCCTGTGTCAATGTAAGGCATTCTGGACCGCAATCCAAGAACATGTCCTTTCTCTGTCAAGATCAGGCACAGACCCTGTGAACGCGACTGTAGACACGCGAATTTTACCCATCGCGGGCAAGTTTTCGTTTGCACTGTAACGCCCAAAGGCCCTTATTTTGCCTTATAAGAGTGTTTTCCCATATTTCTAAAATTTCACTCATTTTTCTTGGTGCTTCCTTGAGGTGGGACTGGACGCAAAAGGTCAAATCAACGACGGAACGGTGACGGCCCGATTTTCCGTCGCTAAATCCGTCGCTAATCAGCGACAGATTAGCGATGACAAAATTTTCTGTCGCTGAACTGCCTCTTAATTCGCGTCCATTACGATCACCGTGATTCACAAACCGCCAATCAAAAAACGTCGATTTCGGCAGACGCGATTCATGAGCTTTCCGTCGCTATTCTGTCGCTATTCTGTCGCTGTTCCGTCGCTAAATCAGTCGCCGACCTATCTCTTTATTCGCGTCCGTTCCGGTCGACGCGTTTCTTAACATTAAAAGCGTCCACTGAACTGGACGTGATTCAGATAGGTCACATCAACGTCCCGTCGGCTGACAGCGTACTCACAGGTCGTTGCCTTGGAACCATGCGAGTCTGAAACGCATCCACTGTACTGGACGTGATTTTAAGGCGGTTCAGCAATTCGTCCTTATCAAACCGACCTTCTTAAAAGGCGCCGGGAAGGTGGACGCGATTTCTAATTCGTCGCTATTTCCGTCGCTAATCTATCGTTAATCAGCGACGGATTGGTCGCTGAACCGCCTCCAAATTCGCGACGGCCCCGTTCGACCGATTTCCTTACCCGCGTCCCTACATCCGACGTGATTTTAAGGCGGTTTGTTTCCATCGTGATTCCGTCGTTGTTCCGTCGCTAAACTACTTAAACCGACTTTCTTAAAAGCGGCGGCTGTGTTGGACGCGATTTTGACCCAGTGGCTTAAAACTTAACTTTCGCATCCAGCAGAGAGAGCTGGCCATTTGGGGGGATTTTTGGGTTGGGTTTAGAGAGAGAGAGAGAGGGTTTTTAGAGAGAGAGAGAGGGTTTTTAGAGAGAGAAAGAGAGGTTTTAGAGAGAGGGAGGGGTTTTCAAGCGCCGGAGCTTCGTCGGTTCGCCTCCTCGACGCCATCCCGCACTGTCTTCCTCGTCTCCGTCTCTCGCGAGCTCTCCATCGCCGCCATCGTCGTCTTCCTCCTCTCGTTTGCCCTCCACAGTGCCGTTACGCCGTCCGGCCACCTTGGGGCAGCACCCCGCTTTTCCTTCCCTCCGGACCCCACGTGGTCCTTTTCATTTTCGTTTGGGCCCTACGTTGCCCATTTTCCTTTTCATTTTACACATCATGCATGCACGCACCACTTCCAGTTTTTTTAGGGGTTTAAAGACCACCCAAAAGGTGTGCCCTTTCCCTTTTCCTATTTATATTATTTTATTCCATTATGTTCATTTTCTACACATCGGGCTAATCCCGTTGTTTCTTTTGTTGTCTTTTTGTGTCAGGAGGGCAAAGTCCCCGCGGAGATCCAAATGGACCCGGTCGTACGCATGTCCTTACAATCAATGGTCATGATTCAATCACTCAAAATTCCAAAATATGATTCAAAAGCCAAGCGCTTCATGAGACTAATCCCTTCTGACGGTTGTGCCAGGGAAGGAACCCAAACCCAACTCCCAGAATATCCATGCCAAGCTTATCCCTAAGCTTCCTTTTTATCTTTACCAGACTTAAGTTGTCTTTTCAAGTGTGGCTTTGATGGTTACACAATTAACCAAAAGCAGTCGGCTCGTGGGCGCCACGTTAACTGCACGCCTACCTCTGGACGTTCTTTAATGACAAGGAGATAGCAAGGACCCCATCGCGGTCAGTTTTCATAATTCCAATGTCGTCGTGGCACGACAATGCTTTCAAAAATCCAAAGAAATCAAAATATTTCAAATCCCACAAAAATTAAATATTGTCAAAAAAAAAAATCAAATATTCCAAAATCACAAAAAAATCAAATATTTTGAAATCACAAAAAAATCAAAATATTCCAAAATCAACAAAAAATTAAATATTTCCAAAACAAATTTGAATAGAGTCAAAAAAATTAAAAAAATTAAATATTGTCAAAAACAAAAAAATCAAATATTTAAAAATCACAAAAATTAAATATTGTCAAAAACAAAAAAATCAAATATTCAAAAATAACAAAAAATCAAAATATTCCAAAATCAACAAAAAATTAATATTTTCCAAAACAAATTTGAATAGAGTCAAAAACTCACAAAAATTAAATATTGTCAAAAACAAAAAAATCAAATATTCCAATCACAAAAAAATCAAATATTCCAAAAAAATAACAAAAAAATCAAATATTCCAAAACCAAAAACAAATATTTCAAAATCACAAAAAAATCAAAATATTTCAAAACAACACAAAAAATCAAATATTCCAAAACCAACAAAAAAAATCAAATATTCAAAATCCAAACAAATTCAAATATTTTCAAAATACAAAAAATAAATATTTCCAACAAAACTCCAAACAAATTCAAATACTTTTCAAAATCTCAAACAAATCAAAATATTCCAAAAAAAACCTACAAAAATCAAATACTTTTAAAAGTCCAAAAAAATTCAAATATCTTTCAAAAATCTAAAAAAATCATTGATGGTATTGCACACGGCAAGCACTGCCTCCTACTTGCGTCAGATCGAAGCAATCCTTCCAATCTTGGGTTCCTCCCATCTTGCGCTTTATCTTTGGCCAAGTCCACTTATCCTCATGGTTAAAAACACCAATTGAATGAGCCATGCTTGTTGCTTAAACGCTTTATCCATGCTGCATGCTCATGCTAAATGTTATTTTCCATGATGTTTGTTTTTTCTTGGCTAACGGTTTTGAGTGCAGGATTCGAGTTACCTCATCGGCGCAATCAGGCGGCTGCTACCATCACCTTCAGTTATCTGCATCTATTATATGTTATACTACTAGAGCACACCAAGGACCTTGTGGCTTTGAGGAATCTGGGGTTAGAGTTCCCCCTTCATCAAAAACCATGATAATCCCAGAGGATTCTTAGCCGCACAGATAGGCCGTTACGCTTGGCTTATGAGGACGACGGACCCATGCATGAACCCCCGGTCCTGACTCATCCAGCGTGACAATATTATCCTTGGTTATATTTTACTCCCCTTTTAATCTTTTTCCTTTTAGCCAGCATGCATACATGCATATTGAAATCACAGTGGAATCCACTCTTGCAAGGCAATTTAAGGGCCATCCGTGCCTAATACTTCCAGCAACTGAATATTCCACTCAGAGTCCAGTACTCAGTTTATTATAAAGTTGTTTGAAGATGTTCTTTTCGGAGAGAAACTCATCCATCCTGGATCTTTTCCTTTACTTTACTTTTCGATCCACCTCCGGCCATGGCAGCCCCATACGCAGGTGAAACCTAATGGATTACGTCTTAGGTACTTCGCGACGACGGAAGTTGATCATTGCATTGTCTTTACTTTGTAGTTTAGTTATCTACGATGGTACAATTCCTCTCCAAAAGAGTTTCCGAAGAGCAACTTTATTATGAATTGACGAACAGCTCCAGTCATCTGTCACTTCAGCGCGTGTCTCTTTTTAACCTTGACGTCTACTTTTCAGTCTGCTCCATGCGCTTCACTGCGCTACGCTACATTTCTTTTAATTACGCTCCATTTCTTTTCACTCCATTCCACTCCATTGCGCTCCACTTCGTGTCTCTCCGCTCGCTCCCCTGCAAAGCAGACGTCAAGGTTGGGCATCTATAGACACGCGAATTTTACCTATCGCGGGCAAGTTTTCGAGTTGCACTGTAACGCCCAAAATGGCCCTTATTTTGCCTTATAAGAGTATTTTCCCAATATTTCTAAAAATTTCACTCATTTTTCTTGGTGCTTCCCTGAGATGGGTCTGGACGCAAAATGTCAAATCAGCGACGAAACGGCGACGGCCCAATTTTCTGTCGCTAAATCCGTCGCTAATCAGCGACAGATTAGCGATGACAAAAGTTTCCATCCCTGAACTGACTCTTAATTCGCGTCCATTACAGTCTCCGCGATTATGCGATTCATGAGTTTTCCGTCGCTAGTCTGTCGCTATTCTGTCGCTGTTCCGTCGCTAAATCAGTCGCCGACCTATCTCTTTATTCGCGTCCGTTCCGGTCGACGTGTTTCTTAACATTAAAAGGCGTCCACTGTACTGGACGCGATTCAGATAGGTCACATCAACATCCCGTCGGCTGACAGCATACTCACGGGTCAGTTGCCTCGGAACCATGCGAGTCTGAAACACGTCCACTGTACTGCACGCGATTTTAAGGCGGTTCAGCAATTTGTCCTTATCAAACCGACCTTCTTAAAAGGCGCCGGGAAAGTGGACGCGATTTCTAATTCCGTTGCTATTTCCGTCGCTAAATCTGTCGCTAATCAGCGACGGATTGGTCGCTGAACCGCCTCTAAATTCGCGACGGCCCCGTTCGACGCGATTTTCTTAACCCGCGTCCACTACGTCCGACGCGATTTTAAGGCGATTTGTTTCCGTCGCGATTCCGTCGTGTTGTTCTGTCGCTAAATACTTAAACCGACTTTCTTAAAAGCGGCGGCTGTGTGGACGCGATTTTGACCCAGTGGCTTAAAACTCAACTTTCGCATCAGTAGAGAGAGTTGGCCATTGGGGGGGATTTTTGGGTTGGGTTTAGAGAGAGAGAGAGGGTTTTTAGAGAGAGAGAGAGGGTTTTTAGAGAGAGAAAGAGAGGTTTTAGAGAGAGGGGGGGTTTTTCAAGCGCCGGAGCTTCGTCGGTTCGCCTCCTCGACGCCATCCCGCACTGTCTTCCTCGTCTCCGTCTCTCGCGAGCTCTCCATCGCCGCCATCGTCTCTTCCTCCTCTCGTTTGCCCTCCACAGTGCCGTTACGCCGTCCGGCCACCTTGGGGCAGCACCCCGCTTTTCCTTCCCTCCGGACCCCACGTGGTCCTTTTTATTTTCGTTTGGGCCCTACGTTGCCCATTTTCCTTTTCATTTTACACATCATGCATGCACGCACCACTTTCCAGTTTTTTTAGGGGTTTAAAGACCACCCAAAAGGTGTGCCCTTCCCCTTTTCCTATTTATATTATTTTATTCCTTATGTTCATTTTCTACACATCGGGCTAATCCGTTGTTTCTTTTGTTGTCTTTTTGTGTCAGGAGGGCAAAGTCCCCGCGGAGATCCAAATGGACCCGGTCGTACGCATGTCCTTACAATCAATGGTCATGATTCAATCACTCAAAATTCCAAAATATGATTCAAAAGCCAAGCGCTTCATGAGACTATCCCTTCTGACGGTTGTGCCAGGGAAGGAACCCAAACCCAACTCCCAGAATATCCATGCCAAGCTTATCCCTAAGCTTCCTTTTTATCTTTACCAGACTTAAGTTGTCTTTTCAAGTGTGGCTTTGATGGTTACACAATTAACCAAAAGCAGTCGGCTCGTGGGCGCCACGTTAAACTGCACGCCCTACCTCTGGACGTTCTTTAATGACAAGGGAGATAGCAAGGACCCCATCGCCGGTCAGTTTTCATAATTCCAATGTCGTCGTGGCACGACAATGCTTTCAAAAATCCAAGAAATCAAAATATTTCAAATCCCACAAAAATTAAATATGTCAAAAAAAAAATCAATATTCCAAAATCACAAAAAATCAAATATTTTGAAATCACAAAAAAATCAAATATTCCAAAATCAACAAAAAATTAAATATTTCCAACAAATTTGAATAGAGTCAAAAAAATTAAAAAATAAATATTGTCAAAAACAAAAAAATCAAATATTTTAAAAATCACAAAAATTAAATATTGTCAAAAACAAAAAAAAATCAAATATTCCAAAATAACAAAAAATCAAAATATTCCAAAATCAACAAAAATTAATATTTTTCCAAAACAAATTTGAATAGAGTCAAAAACTCACAAAAATTAATATTGTCAAAAACAAAAAAATCAAATATTCCAAAATCACAAAAAAATCAAATATTCCAAAATAACAAAAAAATCAAATATTCCAAAACCAAAAACAAAAATTTCAAAATCACAAAAAAATCAAAATATTTCAAAACAACAAAAATCAAATATTCCAAAACCAACAAAAAAAATCAAAATATTTCAAAATCCAAACAAATTCAAATATTTTCAAAATACAAAAAATTAATATTTCCAACAAAACTCCAAACAAATTCAATACTTTTCAAAATCTCAAACAAATCAAAATATTCCAAAAAACCTACAAAAATCAAATACTTTTTAAAAGTCCAAAAAAATTCAATATCTTTCAAAAATCTAAAAAAATCATTGATGGTATTGCACACGGCAAGCACTGCCTCCTACTTGCGTCAGATCGAAGCAATCCTTCCATCTTGGGTTCCTCCCATCTTGCACGCTTTATCTTTGGCCAAGTCCACTTATCCTCATGGTTAAAACAAACCAATTGAATGAGCCATGCTTGTTGCTTAAACGCTTTATCCATGCTGCATGCTCCATGCTAAATGTTATTTTCCATGATGTTTGTTTTTTCTTGGCTAACGAGTTTTGAGTGCAGGATTCGAGTTACCTCATCCGGCGCAATCAGCGGCTGCTACCATCACCTTCAGTTATCTGCATCTATTATATGTTATACTACTAGAGCACACCAAGGACCTTGTGGCTTTGAGGAATCTGGGGTTAGAGTTCCCCCTTCATCATCAAAAACCATGATAATCCCAGAGGATTCTTAGCCGCACAGATAGGCCGTTACGCTTGGCTTATGAGGACGACGGACCCATGCATGAACCCCCGGTCCTGACTCATCCAGCGTGACAATATTATCCTTGGTTATATTTTACTCCCCTTTTAATCTTTTTTCTTTTAGCCCAGCATGCATACATGCATATTGAAATCACAGTGGAATCCACTCTTGCAAGGCAATTAAGGGCCATCCGTGCCTAATACTTCCAGCAACCTGAATATTCCACTCAGAGTCCAGTACTCAGTTTATTATAAAGTTGTTTGAAGATGTTCTTTTCGGAGAGAAACTCATCCATCCTGGATCTTTTCCTTTACTTTACTTTTCGATCCACCTCCGGCCATGGCAGCCCCATACGCAGTGAAACCTAATGGATTACGTCCTTAGGTACTTCGCGACGACGGAAGTTGATCATTGCATTGTCTTTACTTTGTAGTTTAGTTATCTACGATGGTACAATTCCTCTCCAAAAGAGTTTCCGAAGAGCAACTTTATTATGAATTGACGAACAGCTCCAGTCATCTGTCACTTCAGCGCGTGTCTCTTTTTACCTTGACGTCTACTTTTCAGTCTGCTCCACTGCGCTTCACTGCGCTACGCTACATTTCTTTTAATTACGCTCCATTTCTTTTCACTCCATTCCACTCCATTGCGCTCCACTTCGTGTCTCTCTCGCTCGCTCCCCTGCAAAGCAGACGTCAAGGTTGGGCATCTATAGACACGCGAATTTTACCTATCGCGGGCAAGTTTTCGAGTTGCACTGTAACGCCCAAAATGGCCCTTATTTTGCCTTATAAGAGTATTTTCCCAATATTTCTAAAATTTCACTCATTTTTCTTGGTGCTTCCCTGAGATGGGTCTGGACGCAAAATGTCAAATCAGCGACGAAACGGCGACGGCCCAATTTTCTGTCGCTAAATCCGTCGCTAATCAGCGACAGATTAGCGATGACAAAAGTTTCCATCCCTGAACTGACTCTTAATTCGCGTCCATTACAGTCTCCGCGATTATGCGATTCATGATTTTTCCGTCGCTAGTCTGTCGCTATTCTGTCGCTGTTCCGTCGCTAAATCAGTCGCCGACTATCTCTTTATTCGCGTCCGTTCCGGTCGACGTGTTTCTTAACATTAAAAGGCGTCCACTGTACTGGACGCGATTCAGATAGGTCACATCAACATCCCGTCGGCTGACAGCATACTCACGGGTCAGTTGCCTCGGAACCATGCGAGTCTGAAACACGTCCACTGTACTGCACGCGATTTTAAGGCGGTTCAGCAATTTGTCCTTATCAAACCGACCTTCTTAAAAGGCGCCGGGAAAGTGGACGCGATTTCTAATTCCGTTGCTATTTCCGTCGCTAATCTGTCGCTAATCAGCGACGGATTGGTCGCTGAACCGCCTCTAAATTCGCGACGGCCCCGTTCGACGCGATTTTCTTAACCCGCGTCCACTACGTCCGACGCGATTTTAAGGCGATTTGTTTCCGTCGCGATTCCGTCGTTGTTCTGTCGCTAAACTACTTAAACCGACTTTCTTAAAAGCGGCGGCTGTGTTGGACGCGATTTTGACCCAGTGGCTTAAAAAACTCAACTTTCGCATCCAGTAGAGAGAGTTGGCCATTTGGGGGGATTTTTGGGTTGGGTTTAGAGAGAGAGAGAGAGGGTTTTTAGAGAGAGAGAGAGAGGGTTTTTAGAGAGAGGGAGGGTTTTTCAAGCGCCGGAGCTTCGCCGGTTCGCCTCCTCGACGCCATCCCGCACTGTCTTCCTCGTCTCCGTCTCTCGCGAGCTCTCCATCGCCGCCATCGTCGTCTTCCTCCTCTCGTTTGCCCTCCAC
This sequence comes from Colocasia esculenta, assembly GCA_014218235.1. Classification (NCBI taxonomy): domain Eukaryota; kingdom Viridiplantae; phylum Streptophyta; class Magnoliopsida; order Alismatales; family Araceae; genus Colocasia; species Colocasia esculenta. The sequence goes on from CM024757.1 coordinate 138,489,548, forward strand.
AGCGTCGTTACGCCGTCCGGCCACCTGGGGCAGCACCCCGCTTTTCCTTCCCTCTGGACCCCACGTGGTCCTTTTCATTTTGTTTGGGCCCTACATTGCCCCTTTTCATTTTCATTTTACACATCATGCATGCACGCACACTTTCCAGTTTTTTTAGGGGTTAAAGACACCCAAAAGGTGTGCCCTTTCCTTTTCCTGTTTTGTTATTTTATTCCATTATGTCATTTGCTACACATCGGGCTAATCCGTTGTTTCTTTTGTTGTCTTGAAGGATCGAGAAAAGGTGTGGATAAGATCTAGAAGGGGGGGATGAATAGATCTATGCCACTTTCTGCGGAAGCTAAGCAATTTAAAATACTTTTAAATCAGAGGCTATTTAATCAGTGAAAAACACAGATCTGATGAGATTTGAGTGAGTTGGTAAAAATAGATGTGAAACAAGTTGATTGAGTGAATTTAACCGATCCTATGCAAGCATCTAACGGATGAAATGATCAAACCACAATAGACAAGTGCACAGAGATTTTTAGGTGGTTCGGAAATCACTCATGTGATTCCTACATCCACCCCTCACCCCCGTGAGGATTCACTAAAAACAACTGGGTAACACACCCACTGGAGTCTGACAACTCCAACACTAGAGCTTACAACTCACACAACTTCTAGAGCAAGACTACTCTAGAACAACTGAGCAAGACTGCTCAACACACCTTGAGTTAGACAACTCAAACTGAGCACAACGGCTCACAACAACCTGAGCACAATGCTCACATAAAACTTGCTAGACACCAACTCAAGACATAGACCTTCTAGCAACAGATCTAGTCGAAAATGAGAGCACTAATGAGAGCTATGCAGAAGCACTTGCATAATCTCAAAAGATATCTCAAAAGAACAGAAGTACAATGAATTGTATTAATAACTTCGTTCTTCAAGTGTACTCCCTTGTAGAAGCTTGGATTGGGAAGAGGCTTGCAATCTTGAAGTCCAAAACCGATGCTCTGCACTTTGGAATTGTTGGATCTTCCTTGAGTTCTTCTCCAACGAAGGCTTCTACAGGATCTGCTTCCTTGGGATGCTTCAGAGGTTTCTACAGGGATCACACTCCAATTCTCACACTTGAATTGGTGAGAATTGGTCTTCTGGAAGCACACGGAGAGCAGAGGAGGAGACGACCTCTTGCAGCCGCCAGGAAACTCCAGGAGGCTCTAAGAGTTTTGGTTGGGTCTCTTTTTTGGATGGATGGCCAATAGATGTCCTTTTATACCCAAAAGAATCCAAAGATACCCTTTAGGTATAAGGGCACACGATCCTAGGTTGATTCCCCATCGCCCTAGGCAGACACGTGGTAGCCATCCACTTTAAGATGGAATCTTTCCGTAGTGTGTCGACCTGCCCTGGTGGTGGTGTCGACACACTGTCCCATATCTGAGAACACTGTTCTGGGAAGAAGGTTCCGTGTCGACTTGCTCTGAGAGTGTGTCGACCTGCTGTCCCAAATCTGTAAACTGGCTGTTCTGGGAACTGGGTCCAGTGTCGACCTGCTCTGTGAGTGTGTCGACCTGGGTAGACTGATTCCTGAAAAACTGCTACTCGTGTCGACACACTCTTGACTTGTGTCGACACAGTCTCAATATTCTTCACCTTTTGCCTTTGAATCTGTGTTGTTGTGTCGACACCATGGAGGGGTGTGTCGACACATCTTTTGCAAAAAGTGTTTGTACCTGAAATTTAAACACATATATCATTAGTAAAATATTTTATTATTAGTGCAAATGATAGGTGTGCTTTGAAACATGTTTTTGAATAAAGTTTCAGGTGAAATGTTTTTAACATGTTTCATTTAAATTGCTTTAAAATCACCTCTTGTCATCATCAAAATAGGAGGGAAATGATAAGAGATTACACTCAACCCAACAATCTCCCCCTTTTTGATGATGGCAACATTAAATCCATATGAAAGTAAGGTTTTGATGAAATGTGATTTTAAGCAATTTTGGTTATTCAAATTTTTATTTTCTTTTTGTTTAAACTTGTCAAGACCTTTTGATAATTTTTAGTAACAGATGATGATGTACTTGTGAAACACAATGTTACTTGAAATGAGAATTTTGTACACGAAGTCAAGCAACTTGACAAGTATTCAAACAATCACATTCACATAAAGATTTTCATTCATATTGAAGTCATAATGAAGGTTTCATTCAAGCCAAGCAAAACATTTCATTTCATTCAGGAGAAAAGAGAACATTACATTCATTCCAAAAGATTACAAACATTTCTTTCTTTCTTCTCCCCCTTTGACATCATCAAAACAAGATTTACACTAAGTAGAAGATGGAGGAGGAGGAGGAGGAATTGGAACTAGAATGGTCTCTATGTCTGACAATCTCTTCTCCATTGAAGTCATGCTGGACTTCATTTGCTCTTGAATGGATGTCAGTCTTGTATGCAAGTAGTGCTCCATTCTATCTGAGTTTTCTATCAAGGTGGCCTGAATTCTGGCTAGATCAGCTGCAATGGGTTGTGAAGATGATGAGGAGCCAGCTGACAACCAGGTCTTTGCATTATCTTGAATTCTTTTGTCAAATCAGATAACTGCTTGTCAATGTGCTCATTGAAGTTCCTCATGCTTTCCAATCTCCATAAAATGAGCAAATGACAGTCTTGTGCTGGAAATCTCATGCAATGTCTGATTAGTGTTGAAGACATCTGCTTGGGAATTTGCCAAAATTCCCTGAAGTACTGTCTCTAGCTTCTGCTGGTGCTCCTTCAGCTGTAGTGAGACATCTGCCATTGTTCCAATCAATCTATTGAACCTTTGAGCTGCATAGTCTGAAGCAGCTTTCTGTTCTATAAACTTGGCAGATACTGTGTTCTCCAGTCTTTGAATCCTCAACTCAAATGATGTGGACATGGTTTGAATGGAGGAGTTCAGGGTTTCAAATTTTTCATTGAGGAAGGAGAACAACTCTGGTGGAACAGAAGGCCCACCAGAGGATGTGGATGGTTGGAATGAGGGTTGTGGAGATTCAGAGGAATGAAGGAGGTTGAAACTGAGGTGAGAGAGGGGCATGAACTGGATTTCACCTTCAGTTGGCACTTGAGGCTGATCCTCATTTACAGGAGGCTGATCCTCTTGACCTTGGGGTTGGTCCCCTTCAGCTGGAGGTTGTTCCTCTTGTGCTTGGGGCTGGTCCCCTTGAACCTGAGGCTGGTCCTTCTGAGCTTGGGGCTGTTCCCCTTGATCTTGAGGCTGTTCCTTCTGAGCTTGAGGGGCCTCAACCACAACTGGCCCTCTCCTTACTTGATTGCCCTCAAGTCTAAATCCCATGAACTTCTGATATTCTTAAGGTATAGATGTTGGACTTGGGAATAGACTGTGACTTCTCATTCTCCAAGGCACACCAAAGTGCTGGAATACTGAGGTCAAGTGTGCTGCATAAGGCAGTGATCTCTTTAGGTCTTTCCTTGTTGTTTCAGAAATGATTTGATAGAGAATCACATGGAGGTTGATTTTGATGTCTTTCACCATGCAATAGATAATGAACCTCTGGATGTCTGTCAATCTGTCCCTTCCACCACCTTGAAGTGATAATGGTGGTCAAGATGTGGTGGATGACCCTAACACAGGGGGAAAGGAGTTGCATTGAACTGGTTACAAAGGTCTGTTTGGGATCTGATGCATCTGCAGGAAGGCCTGTCAAGATGGAATAGGCTTCATGATATCCAATTCAAAGGCATGATAGTCTGCCCCTTCATCTGGCACTTTGAAAATGGAGGCTGCTTTATCAGTTGGCATATTGATGGCTATTTCCTTAACTTTGGATTCATACCCTTCATCTGTGCATGTGAGGTTCTTATAGAATTCCCTAACAAGTCTTGGATAACTGACTTGAAACTCAGAGATAAGGTAACCAAGATTGAAAGGAAAAATAGTTTGAATTTCTGGTAAAGAGTCTGCTAGCTGAATGTCTGATAGGTCTAGAATTCGGGGCTTCAGAATTAACTTGGCTGCACTGACTGACTCTGAGGGAATGTCCTCTTGAGACTCAGAAGAAGAGGAAGATGATTCCTCAGGGTTTTCAGAAGATGAGCCCGGAATCTCTGGTCTAGGGTTTGGAGGACTACTACCTCTGCCTGAAGAGGAAGGTCTACCTCTCTTTGCTGCCCTTTGAGGTGCTGAAGAGGATCCTGGTTGCTCGGCAGGATCATTTCTTCTTTTAGATCTTCTTTCTGATTGGGCGTTGGCAATGTCTGCCGGAATCGGCCTTGAAGAGGCCATGGACCTTGCGCCACGGTGGGGACCCAACTTCCTGACCATGGTGCAAGGAAGGAGTGGAATTCGTAGAGGATGGAAGAGTGGAGAGGTGATTGAAAGAAGGATGAGAATTAGAGAGAAATGGTGAAGATTTCTTGCCGAAAAAGATGAGAATGAGGCCGTCGGGTCGACCTGATGCCTAAAAGGGGTGCAGTGGTGCACTGCCCTGCAGGAACAAAAGAGCTTATCATGAACCCGAACGGTTTGAAAAATAATCAGGCAAGGGGTTAGTGTCGACACAGGATGAAGGTAGTGTCGACCTGACCTGGGAGTGTGTCGACACGAGAAAGAATGGTGTCGACCTGACCTTTGAAGAAAATTTGAATTTTTGAGAGGAATTTTTGAGAAATTTTGGGACATCTTTAAAATATAAGCAATGAGGGGAATTATCATTTCAAAGATTTTTAAGAGGCTTAAAAATTCATTTGATATATTTTGCAAAAATTCATCACAATTCAGTTTTCAAACAATTTCAAACAGGATATTAGCATTCCAAGACTTGAGTCAACAAAATGAGAAATTGAGGGATATAATATATCTAACAATCAACTATAAACTACCATATTTATCAACTTTAAAGAATTAAAGATGTCATCTAGACTAAATAAATTGTGTTGAAAATAAAACACAATCTCAAGGAACAACTTGATGATGAATGAAGATGATTCTTTCTAGACATATCTCCAATAATGCTCACATTTTGTTCTTTTAACAAACTATCAATGATATAAATCTCTTTCACACAGTACTAGTACTTTTTACACACCATAGTCCCTAGATACTTAAGATTTAGTCATTGTTAAGTCTCAAAGGGGTAAATGATGGCCTTTTGACATGAAAATATACGATTTTTAGACGCCAATATTTCCAGTTACTCAGTCATCATAAAAAAAACATAGCACATTTTGCTTTTGTTTTGAATTTATTTTTATTTTGATCCCCCTTTGAACAGAGTTAGCAATAGTGCCTCATGACATACATGGCACTTCATTCATTGTGAAGGTGTGCAGTTTCTCAGCACAAGTGCCATTGCTCTGTTGGATTTTAAAAAATTTGGAGAGTTTGTGAGATAGAAATCAATACATCCAATCATCAGTTGCAAACAAGGAAATGCTTTAAATTCAAGGCACAAGTTGATGTTTAGTTAGGAAGAGATCTAATTTCTGTGGGTTGAGAGATATAGTTGAAAGTTGATTAGTAAAAAATATAATAGATCACTCAAGGGTTCATTATGAGACTCTAGATTTCGAAATGATGACATCATGCAAGGAATTGATGAGATTCAAGAAAAATTTTGAATTTTGCAAAGTCATGACTAGTGAATTTTCTAGCTCCCCTAAGATGATGATTTCAATCACTTTTCATCAAAATAAAGATATGTGAATTTTGGAAATCAAAAAGTTTCTTCTTGGACAACAAAGACTCCCCCTCAATAATTGCATATCATTTCTTGGTACTTGGCGGAGTCATATACTCACGCATAATGAAAGTTTCCAGACAAGCTTGACTGTCCTTCTCCAAACAGTATTTGATATACCAGAATTTCAATACAATACGAGTTGAAGAATTCATTATCAAAAAGAATGGAAGTGAAAATAAGCAAGATTTTGAAATCAGAAAAAGTATCCTCTTTGAACATAGAAGCTCCCCCTCAACAATTGCATATCAATTTCTTAGTACTTGGCGGAGACATATACTCTCGCATAGTGAAAGTGTCCAGACAGGCATAACTTGTCCTTCTCCAAATCACCATTTGATATACCAAGAAATTTCAATACAATAAGAGTTGGAGAATTTATTGTAAAAAGGGAATAGAATTGAAAGTGAGAGAGTATGAACAATGTAACTCAAGGAAGCAAGGAATTATGAGATGCAAGGACTTCCCCTTAGACAATGCATTACACTCAACCCAAACCTTGAGAGAAATCATGAAGGTGGACATTTGCAAAGACCAAGTTCTCTCCTTAAAGATGGAAATCTATTTTCAGGAAGAGGTTTTGTGAATATATCTGCAATTTGTTTTTCAGTTTCAATGAAGTGGAGTTCAAAGGATTTCTTGGCAACCTCATCTCTCAAGAAATGATGCCTATTTCAATGTATTTTGTTCTGGAGTGCTGAATGGGGTTTTTAGACAAATTTATGGCACTAGTGTTATCACATAGATGGGTACACACCCTAAATCTTGTTGTAATCAAGAAGTTGATGTTTCACCAGAGAATCTGAGTTCCACATCTACCTGCTGCAACATATTCAGCTTCTGCAGTTGACAGAGCAACTGAATGTTGCTTCTTAGAAGCCCAAGAGATAAGGCACCCACCTAGAATAGACACAAGCCACTTGTGTATTTTCTCTATCTAATTTGCACCCAGCATAATCAACATCAATAGGCAAACAGATCTAACTTGCAACCAGCAGGATACAAATACCTAAGTCACATATTCCAACAAGATATTTGAAGATTCGTTTAACAGCAAGCATGTGACTTTCTTTAGGATTAGATTGGAATCTAGCACATAAACACACACAAACTGAATATCAGGTCTAGAAGTTGTAGATAGAGCAGAGAGCCAATCATACCTCTGTAGGTCTTTGGATCTACTGACTTACCAGATGGATCTTCTTCTAGTTTAGCATTAATTGCAATGGTGTGCTTGAGTGCTTAAGGTTCTGAAAGTCAAACCTCTTTAATAGCTCCTTGACATATTTGGTTTGACTGATGAAGATTCCTCATGTGTTGGTTAACCTGCAATCCCAAAAAGAATGTTAAATCTCTCATTAAGCTCATTTCAAATTCATTCTTCATTTGATTTGAAAATCAGTGCAAAGGCCTTTATTGGTTGATCCAAATATTATGTCATCAACATAAATTTGGACTACAATTATTAATTTTCAACTGTTTTTGTGAACAATGTTTGATCAACATTACCTCTAGAATATCCTTTTTAAGTAAAAAGGAACTCAACCGGTCATACCAAGCTCTTGGAGCTTGCTTAAGACCATAGAGAGCCTTATTAAGCTTGAAAACATAGTTAGGATATTTTTCACTTTCATATCCAAGAGGTTGTTCAACAAAAACATTTTTCTTTATATATCCATTTAAGAATGCATTTTTGACATCCATTTGATAAACTTTGAAATTCATGGAGGATGCAAAGTAAGGAAAATTCTAACTGCTTCTAGTCTAGCTACAGGAGCATATGATTCTTCAAAATCAATTCCAAATTCTTGGTTATACCCCTTTGCAACTAGCCTAGCTTTGTTTCTTATTACTTGACCAGTTTCATTTAACTTATTTCTGAAAACCCATCGAGTACCAATCACTGCTTGGTCACTAGGTCTAGGTACTAATTCCCATACTTGATTTCTTTCGAATTGATGAAGCTCATCATGCATGGCATTAATCAATCAGAACTGGATAAGACTTCATCAATTGACTTGGGTTCAATTGGGAAATTAGAGCTAGTGGGTCTTCTTCAATATTTTGCAAGAAGGATGATCTGGTCCTTACTCTATCATTCAAATTGCCAACTACACTGTCTAATGGGTGATCTCAGATCGAGGTTCAGAAATTACCTGTTGAGAAGTACCTCACTTTTGGAGCAATGTTACCTGACCATTTGAAGATGGTGAGTTGTTCAGTTCTCTTCACTATTGTCAGCTCCTCAACAGTTGGTGAAGAATCCACAATGAGGTCATCCTCTTCATTGTCTTGTCTTTCCCTGTAAGATTTAGAATCAATTAGTGGAAAAGGAATTTTCATCAAAAATAACATGTGGAGATCTTCAACATTTTGGTTTTTAGAATGTACACTTTGAAAGCCCTTGACACTTCAGATAG